>JAGFPH010000156.1:580561-612854 GCA_018207615.1 Philaenus spumarius
ATGCCAAGACAAACAATTAAAAAAATCATAAAAATCGGTTAACCTGCTCCGGATTCCCAGCTTTTGGCCTTTTTTTATCTATTTTTACTGGAATGAAAGTAGTTAGCATCAAGTGAACAATAAGTAAGACGTCTATGAAAGGTAAATGCTACATCATGGCAGTAAAAATATTACGTTTATTTTGTTATAAATTGCAAGCAAATAGTTTACTAAACAACTATTACATGCTTTAAAACGATTGGGTACTTTTAGCTATAACATAAATTCAAAATTTCTTATATAGGTAGGTCCGAGAACAAGATGTTTGGCACGCGAAGCACTCAGGCTCTGAGGTAGTTTATAATGTTTACAGTTTAATTAAATACTGTGAAAAAGCTTACACTAATGTCTTGGTTGTACCTACAACTTAAATTTCAAACATTAAGTTCAGTGGCGTAACTACATTGATTGGCGCCTCCCCAAACAGCAAACATCAAGGTCTATTATTTACAAAAATCTTGTAGTTGTTATAATTATATTTATTTAAAACCTCTTCTTTTTCTTCATTTGAAAATACTTGTCGGTTAACATGTAGGCTGTGTCACTGCCACTGTGCCACATGTATGTCGTGCCACGCGAGTCGCGCTTCGTAGAATCGCGTTACCAATATGCGCTAATCAATTCATTTACGTACAAAAAGTCGCGCTGTGCCACGTCGCGTGACTAGCGTCAAACGCGTTCAAATATCCGCCTAACCTAACACCTGGTGGTTGTACATTTACATCAATGAAATACATTTGTTTGATGGAAGAGCAAATAGTTTGCTTATTAATTACTAAAGTTTAGCAAGCATTATTGTTAACTGCTACACTGCTACTAAACAGATTTCTTAACCATGATGATTATGAACAGTTTTACCTAAGATAGCTTAATGAAACATTGTTCATTGTAAAATTTATTTTGATGATAATGTGTTTACTACATTTTATTTTTGAATTCCTTTATATATTTTTTATGTGCCCGGGTCGTGACACCCCCGGACCTGCCGTGAGCCCCGCACAGCGGGGGTTGCAGGGTGTTATCTAGCCACTCACCCCCTTCCCCAATCCAAATGACTGTATTTTACGTGAAAATATCTGAGTACACAATAATCTGTTTGAATTTACTTCGCTGCAACTCATCGCTGGGGTTATTGAGAGAAGCGAGCAGGTACAGAGTAGGGGAAATATCTATTATTAATTTTATACAATTATAAATGTAGTACTTTTTAATTGTAGAAATCACCTTTTTAAAAACACTTTGTTTACTATGTTGTAGAGTCTGATTGATATACTTTATAAATCGACTAACGTGTGTGTTCATTTTGTTAATAACATACTCCTTGAATCTCACAAATTGTATCAATCTCTAAAGACCTAAGAATACTTAGGCATGCACAGGACTACTGAATGTGACTTATTATTTTATAAATTATAATTAGTTAATTTAAAATTCATATATTTTAATGATAAAAGCACGATACTAGAAGAGGTTTTATATTTCGTCAAGTAAACACCCTTCTAAGTATTGATTGAATGTAGAGGTTAAATTCTTAAACTGCTTTGACTATCCATCATGTAGATAGGATATTTATAAGTTTAATCAAATAAAATAAGAGATATAAGTACGTTTGATTGGCGATTAAAAATAATCTACTTCCAACAGAAGACTCTGATTGCGCGGAAACTGACCAATCTAGTTGGTACGGTGGACTTTGGCTTCAGTCTGTTATGCTACTCATTCGTGTCTTCATAGTCCAATTTTAATCAAACAAATTACAATAAACAACAAAATTTTCTCGGTTACAATATAGTGTAGATTTCTTGCTGTTTTAATGAGAAAAGCAACGATGAACTATCATTGCAAGAAAAACAACTTTCCTACTATACAAACATTCTTGGTCTTCAAGTTTCTTAATCATTTTTGTAAAAAAACTACTGACAAATACTCGAATTTAAAAAAAAATAACTAATATATAAATACCCCTACATTTTTCTTTCAAGAAATTTACAACTCAGTTAAAGAACATAGACGGTAACTGTTTTACTGCACCATCAGAAATGAAGAAATTGGAATGTTTTAACCTACTTAGCTCCTAAGTTTACCTACCTACTATTAGATAATTATTTACTAGACTTTAATCACTAGTCACTTGCAACGTCTTGTTCAAACAAGTTGCTAATTTAATTTTGTTAAGTACTTTATTTGTACTTATTAAGTTTATTGAACACCATAAATTAAATCAAACTGAACTATATTAATTTCGCATCCAACAACTTGTATTCCTGTCCATTCAGTTTTTATTTGTATTCTGCACTTGGCCACAGTCTTATTATACATGATTTGTTGTTCTCATTCCAGGACCAATGAAGTGGAGTGATGGGCTGGTCGCCCTATTATCTTCTGCTGCTTATTTTAATAACATGCTGCTCCTCAAGAGCCTTCATCACGAAGAAGGTATTGTATAGGCGCACATCCAAAAAGTCTACAGATATTTGAAATAATAAAGGTTTCGTACAATTGTCCCGAGTAAAAATGTGTATTTCCTATTCAGATACTTAAATAGACATTGAATTAATGTAATTCGATCAATTTTAAGGTAAAACAACAGATTTTATAAACAAATTAATGCAATATTTCAATGTGTATTAAAAAAAACAATATGTTTTGTCAAAATTTTGTGGTTGGTTTGTTTACCTTTAAAAAATTTGGAAAAAGGTTCACCCTAAAGGCCATCCATGTAACTTCCCGCCAAGTTTAATTACTACAAACACTATTTTTGGAAATTTTGAACTGGCATAACTTTTGAATGAATCAACCGATTTTTATGTGATTTGCGGCAATCGATGCAGTTTTTTAAGTCCATTGAAAGAATCAACAACAAAAATTTTTCAGATGAAAAGTTTCGGAGAAATTGAGGAAAAACACTTTTCTTGATTTTCTTTCGTTCACGATATCTCGCGAATTAATCAACCGATTTTTATTTTTTATGCGATTTGCGGCAATTGATGCAGTTTTTTGAGTCCATTGAAAAAATCGACAACAAAAATTTTTCTGATGAAATATTTCTTAGAAATTGAGAAAAAACACTTTTTTATTTTCTTTCGTTCACGATATCTCACGAAAGAGTTAACCGATTTTGACCGGACTGGTAGCGATCGACGTTGCTTTTTAAGGTTAAAAGCTGATTAGATTTTGGAATTGATCGGTAAAGCCGTTTAAAAGTTATTCCAAAAAACCTGATTTAAAAAATGTATTTCTTAGTTTTTTCGAAATTTTTCAGAACCTACTGGTCCGAATTAGTTGAAATTTTCAGGAAATCTAAGTTTGATGGAACTCTTTAGAACGCCGTTTGGTAGGATCCAATCGGTTAAGCCGTTCAAAAGTTATAAGCGGGTCACATACTTACATACACACACACACACACACACACACACATACAGACAGGGTGACACCCTCTCGGGAGTGGTCAGGAAAGATTCCTAGGACCTCAAAACGTCGAGATCTGATGAATACTCGATTTTCGAAAAACGGGGTGAAACCAATAACTTCCCGATTTTAGAAAATTTTCAATTTTCTTTTAGCGGGAAGTTAAAAATTAATTGAGTGAGTAAAGGGTACCTCAGTACAGAGTAGGTTCTCCGCTATTGTTGATGACTGCTATTTCTTATTAACCTTCTCTGCATGCTCTGAATGATGTGGTCTATTCGTCGTTGCCGGAGCATGTGCCAGTGTTGTTGGAGAATATCACGGAAGTCAGCCGAGTTGTCAGGAGTGACGCTTCTTTGAAGCCATGTCCCACACATGTTCGATAGAAAGACAAATGTTAGGTCTAGAGACTGGGCTGGCCAGAGCAAAACTTCAATCCCCTCCCTATTAAACCAGTCGACAATAGAAGCCGCAATATGTGGAGTGGCATTGTCGTGCATGAGACGAAAATGAGGAACCATCGCACCAGCCTAAGGTCGCACAACAGGTTCAAGAATGGTTTCTCGGTACATTCAGTGTACGAACCCGTCCGGGAAAATGAGATCAGTTCTTCTACCAACTCTGATGGCCGTCCATACCACAATGGTACCTCCTCTGTATGGGTGAACCTACTGAGGGGCTATCAGCCTTTCTCTATCTCCAAACTCTTACTCGATGACTATCAGAGGAAAACCCAAGGTTACAGTCAACTGTGAATAGCACATTCGACCAATCATTTAAAGACCAATCGTGCTATCAGTCTCGGAGCGCGATTTCCATGACGCAAGGCTGGGACTCTAATCGGCCTTCTAGAGTGAAGGCCCGCTTCATATAAATGCCCTCGAATGGTTTCAGGATGAACAGTGACATTATGTGTGTACCGTAACTGTATCGCTAATTCAAGTTCAGTGATGGTAGGCTGACGCCGAGCTTGTAGCACCAGGTAACGGTCCTGAGCAGCGGTTGTAGAAAGTTCATGGCGAGTATTAAATGACTTGCTCGCAAACAAAACTGATACGAATTACCACTAGAATCACAAATGCCAACAATTGATCATCAGTAAGACAAAGCGATAGTAAAAGAGCATGAATTGATGAGAAATCTAAGGGTCGCACATCAACTGAATAGTCCAAGTTTAGAAATCTATTGAAAGCCGATCATTATAAGCAATAGATAAGATAAAAAAAAGAAAACTTAGTATGCTCCAGAACAAAATAACTCTCAAAATTAAAAATATCCCTAGACTTTTGGTTGTGTGGATTTGTATATAATATAGTGTTTTAATAAGAATACATAGTAAAGAATACATTTAGAAATATCAAGATTAATACACAGCAGTTACGTTTGTTTAAAAAAAATAAGATAAATAGAACCTAATAACCAAATAAAACGGTTTTGGACGAAAATATTCCCCTAATGTATTATTTAAATAGAGAAAATTTACATTTTGATTAGTTTGATAATCGATGACAAAACACTACTCTGAGGTGATCACATATTTGTAATTAAGTGACAACATTAAGAATTGTCTTTTCTGTATTTTGTCTTGGTTTCACATTCCCTATTACATTGTTGAATATCACTCCAAAAGGTTTTTGGAAAATAGTATAAATATGAAAAATAGTAGCCCCAAACAAAGTAACTTAAATTACAGTTTATAGCAAATAAAAGAATATGTATATCACTAAAATAATAATACATAAATGTTTACATTTTTTTATTTACTCTATAATTCAAAACACTAATTTGAATTGGATTAGTTACTAATTTCCTTACCGTAACAACTGAATTGTAAGAATAATCTAATAATTGTACTAAAGTTCGGGTGACCAAGACCTTAAATACAGTCACAATCTGTTTGTTAAAATAATTTCCGTAATTGCCTATTTAACTAACTGAAAACAAAATTAATTAAGGATTGATTATAACTAATGCTTAAATTGAGAAAGAGTTCACTAATAACAACATTCATAATTCACCACACTAAAAACATTAATTTTTTTTGCAAACCTAGAATGGATCACAGAAAGTTCTTCTTTTCCATGATGACATTATTCTATCACTGTCCTTAGATTCACCCTTTCTAGACCTACATGAACTCCCCTCTTCATCGGGTTTGTCCAGAAAGATTGTCTACAGTCATCTTCTCTCCCTTCCTGTCCCATCTAAGTGAATTACAAACTCATTTAAGTTAAATGTAGACACACAACTATATATTCCAAGACCTAGTACAACTTTGGTTATTACACTACCTTGGCCATGTGTTCTGGCTACATACTTCCGCTGTTTTACATTACACCTTGCGTGTCTCATAATTACCTTCTCTATGAGGTGGAGTATTTAAGAATAATTTCAACGATGTCGTAGAAGTTTTTATGGCGTTCGTTATCTTATAACAAGGTATGTTATTTACCTGACTAAGGTGAGCGTTTGACTCTATTCAACCTTGCGCTGACAAAAATTTAGATTTTTAAGGTGATTCATAAAAATATTACTTTAAGAGCTCATTTTTCATGTAAATGTAATCAAAAATTTCACAAAAAGATAGGTTCGAAAACACTCAAATTTCTGTATACTAACTGTGAGAGATTAAATTCTTGTTTACTGATAAAAGAATATGCATATTTTTAAAATGGCGGCAGTTTCAAAATTTTAAAGCTGAATATCTCAAATGAATATTTACAAATAATTTACATATTTTAAGGTTCATCGTGTGTTTCCTTTATAATATAGTCAATTTGTGCTCAAAAGAGCCTCCAGCGGGAAAGTTTTGGGGTAGTTTTGATTTCTTCAATTCTATATGTTGTTTGGGGTGCTGAATCCGAATCTGAGGTTTGCCTACAAAATTTCTAGACGCAACAGTGAATAGAATGCAAAAAAGGTAAAAAATCTAATTTTTCAGCTGTTTTTCTCTTATGACTCGAAAACTATCAACTTTTCGTAAATTAAGCTTCTTATTCAAATTGAAAGATATATCATTTCCTACAAAATTTATTATTTAGATTTTCTTCTCTGACGAATCATTCGGGCTCAAGCGCTAGTTGAAAATTGAGTTATTCGAATGTCTCCGCAAAAAAATCCTATTTTTCACTCCAAAACTCAAATTTATTATTGAAGACTATAACTTTCTATTACTTTTATGTTGAATAAAATGTAGACTGGTTTCAACTGTTCCAGCATCTCCAGTAATAATAAAATATTAGTTAAAATTAAGAAAAAATTTAATATACCACGTTTTTAAAACGAACTAAAAAGTATAAAATAATATCTCCAACCCCCTTACAGATTGTTCTGAAAATTTGTAATTGTGAATCTTTAATAGCTTTGAAAATATTTGTAAGGTTAAACACAAAAAAGTGGGACGCTTGTAATAGATAATAATTAATGCATGATTAGTTTACCTAAGTCAATAGCAATTTCATTTACTGCAAATGATATGAACTGTTCTGTGAGTTTTCTACAATCCTTACTATTATCTATTGCATGTACCCCATGTTTTTAATCTTACAAGTATTTTCATAGCTATTTAAAATTCAAAATCGCAAATTTTCAGGACAATCTGTATGGGGTTATACATCTTTATGGCTAAGAAAAACAGTTTTATACGTTTTAATCCGTTTTAAAAATTTGGTATGCTAAAAATTTTGTTAGTTAATAATATTTTCTGCTTTTTAGTCTTCAGTTCTGAGCTATATAAAATTTCAGTTCAAGCTCATTTAGAACATGAAAAAATCATGTCTGGCCACGCCTTCGCAAGGGCAGTAGACTACAATCTCATATGTTGGCTCTCAGAACTTTGGCCAACATATTGATTCAATAAATGGCCCTGTCGCCAACAATTGAAGGCGATCTTGTGCAACATAGACAAAACAGTGATTCTTTCTAATGGTTTTAAGAAGATTGTGAAAAATGTGCAAGAAGAATTCAAAGCTAAGCTTCAACTGCTGGCAGAACGTTGCCCCATTGCCAAGCTCTGGGTTGTATATTTTGAAATAGTGACTTTTATTAAGCACTTTACTGAAGCAACAACTAGGATCTACACCTCCAAAATCTAGGCTTTAGCACCGTCTGAACATTCTGCAAAAGGTTCAACTGACTGGACTTGAAAAATGCAAAATGTCATTGACAGAGGGTTTTTGTTACACCATAATATGTCAAAAGGCACCACGGCCAGTCATATGAAGAAATTTCTTGCAGTTATATGCATACGTCAATTCAAACTATAAATCAAATACAGTTGCCCTTTTCGATGGCTACTCTGACGAAGATTGTGAATGCACAAAGAGCATAATATAACGATTGAGAAGAGCGCAAAGAAAACAATCTGCTGCAATATCAAAAACAGATGCAATATCATAAACAGAATCGATAGTGCACTCTGTCTGTTTCCTTGCAAACTCCAAAAACAAAAGCAGGTTGATATCTATGCTAATGGAAATTCTGATTATGTAAAAATGTATTCACAGCAAGCTGTGGAGAACGCTGATATCCTAATTATCATAACAGCTCTTATGTAGGCCCTGTCAAATGTATATGTGGCAGTGATGGACGAAGATATAGACCTTTTGGGATTTTGATTTGCCTGAGTAGTTCTGTTACACAAAATGTCTTCTTTTTTAAATTTGTTTTGGATATTTTGCAAATCATTATTTTGTATTTCCTTGAGATAAGGAACCCCCTCCCAGTTTGGATAATTTTTCTACAAAACATACTTTCATCTGTCCTTGATATATGATCACAAGTTGTTATTTTCGCAACACCTCTTTCATTTCCAGCCCAGATGAACAGCCTCAAACTTGTGCCGGGATATGCTACTTGCAAAAACCCTCAGCCAGAATCCTCTAATGACCAACGGCTTATATAATAATGTAATCTTATCTTATTAAACAAGCAATTCCTGTAAATTTGTTTATAAATTTATTTCGGGGATCTCTCTAACGGCTCTAACGACTTTGATGAAAATTTGCATGTAGGGGTTTTTTGATGTAAGGAATCGAATGCGCTAGGTCTTATGTCTGCAAAAATGCTCATAAATTCAGAAAAATGCACATAAAATTTAAACTCTGAACTTCTTTTATATACCACATTTGAAGTATTGGTGGATCCAGGGGGCTGTGGGGCTGCAGCCCCCTCCTTTGGGTTATTATATTTTTGTTTTGTTTAACCCTCCAAGTGGCAGACTGCTCAATTGAGTAGTCTCAGACAACACAACTTGTATCAAATATTTCACCCACTAAATATTATCCAATCTCAATAAAACAAAAACCATTGGAAAGGAAATGTTTTAAACTTTAATTTTTGTATTCACAAATTTCTTCTAAAAAGAATATTTACATTCATCGTTGTAAATTGTAGTTGTCTAAATCAATTAATGCTGCGTAAGCATAAGGAAATTACTTAAACTTGTCACTTTTTAAAGGCACATAACCGTTAGACAGACTTGTTTTGATAAGAAGATAAGGACACCATGGATTCGTCAAGATTTGAACTTTCTACCACAATCTTCTAACCATTTGTCACTCTTTTAGTTTCTTTTCTGTAAACCCTTGCTATTGGTCAGTTTTCAAAAAATGAGAAAGTACATTTTGCAATCGATGTATCTATTACAAATCTATATATTCGTATAATAATTTTTATATCGATTTGAAGTGCAAGTTCTATATTTTCATTTGATATAAGGAAAACCTGGTTTAGTTTTCCGAAGCTATTCGGGTATTTCCGTGAAATATGCCCTGGGAGCGTTAGCCGTTACCTTTCCCATCTGGCTGGAACTGTATACTATACGTTTGTGAGAATTTTGTTTGGTTGTTCTAATTTAGTGAAACAAAGTGAAATAAGTTTATAGAATAAGGCTATTTAAAATTTTCAAATATGCAGTTCAATTCTATGATTTATTCTTTACAATTTGTTATAATAAAACTTCATTTTTGCTTAAAGCATATAATCCTTAATTCCTATTCAAAATGGGTCCTTGTGAAATAGTCTAAAAAGACGTTTTCAAGCACTGTATTCCAAAAAATTATTCTATACCCCCCCCCCCGGACAGGAGGCAGCCCCCTCCTTGAAAACCGGCTGGATCCGCCCATGCTTTGAAGTCACTAAGTATAGGTGAATATAAAATATACAAGAATTGCTCGTTTAATAAGATAAAATTTAACAAACATAAATCATTAACAATATATCAGGTGGTATAATTTTCAACTTATTTCTTTATTCAAACACCAAAAGCAACTAAAACATTATTTTTGTGCTGTTATTATACGTTCTGAAAACCTTTTCACTAGTTTCTGTATTCTTTGACTTTCTATAAAGGTAGGTAGTTAATATAAATTATCTAATGATTATAATTATTATTTGTTATTTCTAAAATACATAAACAATATCAAATGGCCTATGGCATATTCATTGGATAGGATACATAACCTACATGTACATATAGATGTTTTTGGACGTCAGGATTCGAATGCTCTAGGTTTTACATATGAAAAAAATTCTAATAAAATTTTAGAACTAATTACACTCAGTTTTTTTTTTCTTTTATTTAAATAAAAAGTTCATATGTACGTAAGATCGAAAAATATTCATATTTATTCAGTATGCGATTCGTATTTACATACATTTTTCTAAAAAATTGTACCTTTAAAAAAAATCGGTCGTTCAGGTACTATAATATAATATAATATGATATGATATGATATGACATGATATGAAATAATATAATATAATATAATATACTATACTAAAATGTAATAATTTTTTCAGATTTGCTTTGGAATTTCTACTTTTTTGTAACAAAATTTGTATAGTTTCGGGCTTTGAATTGAACATTATTACATGTATTTTTTTTTTTTTTAATTACCTCTACCTTCTGATATACGATCTAAATAATATATGCAGAGAACGGGAAGGAATTTACTAATTGACAGCCTTTAATGATAAACTAAAGTTTTGGAGTGAAAAAGTAGGCTTTTGGGGAGACGGCCTAAATACTCTAATTTTTAATTAGCGCTCGAGCCCCAACGGTTCATCGGAGAAATAACCTACGGAATTAAATTTGTAGGAAATTGTATATACTTTCTTTTTGAATGGGAAGGTTTTTTACGAAAAGTAGATAGTTTTCGAGTTATACGCAAAAAACAACCAAAACATGAAATTTTTTACATATTTTTGCGTTTTTTTCAATTTTGAGTCACAAAATTTTTTAGGCAACATCAGATTTGGATTCAGCACCCCAAAAAAACATATAAAATGGAAGAAACCAAAACTACTCCAAAAATTTCCTGCGAAAAACACAATTTGACTGGATTATTACACCTAACAGCAGTTTAAACAATAATTTTATGAAATTATAATCATTGCTGAAATATTTATTTTCCAGAAATGTTCAACAAATTTGGTTTAGACTCAACTTATGAGTTGTTGAAAATTATTAAAGAGTAAGGTTTTTGGTCCTTTTTTTAATAACTCGATTTTCTTTTGATGTGCATAGAAAACAAAAACATTATTTTTTTAATGCTATACTTCAAATGAACTACATACTGTGAGGGATTTGTTTTTTAATCAAGTCCCATTTACATATAGACTATACCTGTAATAAACTATAGCTTTTAGACGATGATTACCACCCAGGTTTTTCGCCTTTAAAAATAATAAAAACTATAGCTTTTAATGTTAAATAAGACATACTGTGGTGCATCTTTCTTTTTTTACAGTCGAGATTTAAAATAAATTCTAGGCTAATCTTCAATGTTTTTGCCAAGAAGTAAAAGTTACTATTACTAAAATTAAGTAATTATTTATTATTTATTTATTTATTTTTTTTATTATTTGTCCATTTTTTTGCATTAAAAATACTAAACATTTATCATCTTGTTTTCAAATATTTGAAATTAAACATTTCAATAAACAATTAAACAACGAACATTTCAATAAACATTTCAATATGCCGTCATTTTTAAAGTAATAAAAATAAACTATTTCTGTGCTCATTTAAATCTGAACATAAATAATGCATATTTTAAACCAATATCTTATATATATCCACAGTTGTAGTTTTTCGTTTAGAAATGGCAGATGTATGAGACACTAACTTTTTCAGACCTGTCGTACTGTATTTGTATTCAGGGCCGTAGCAAAGGTTTGGAAGATTGGCCCGCAGATAAGGGCCGCAAAATGACACTTGAAACAGAAAAGCAAGGTTTGAAATGTTTAAATTTTTTTGGTTTTATGATATGTACAAACAAAATTTAATCCAAGCACAAGCATTATGTTGCTGCCTGCTGAACTGTTACGGGAGCTGTTCGTTGCTCAAAACTACACTTTGTTCTGCTGTACAACAAGGATGGACGTGATTAGTCGAATTGGCAATATTGCATTTGAGGTTGGATTTTACTAGTGTATTTTGTACACACGGGTGTCCGCGTATGTTTCTAGATAGATACTCAAAATGTTCCAGATTTGTGTTGTGAATTTGTTATTGTAAATGTGGTGTGTATATGTTTCATTTCGTCAGCAATCGACAATCATTAACCAGTACAAATACAAATTTTAATTAGGTTTGATAATGCCTGACAAATAGGCGAAACTACGTAACCTACCAGAAAAAAAGTACCAAACAAAAGGACTATGAGCATTAAGTTTATAAAATAAGATTGTTTCTTTCAATTGAAGTATATTGAGAAATATGTATAATTTGTAGCCTAATATTTAATGCAGAGTTTCTTTGAATTCTTGTTTGCAACATTCATAATATGTTGTTCTTTATAATATTGTAAATCAAACGCAAATTTATTATTACAGTAATATGGTCAACAAATTTGTTAGACATGGATTTGTTTTACAGTTTACCTTATTAATTATATTAATTATTATTATAATAATTAACAAAAATAGAGAGTAATAATAATATTCTGTATCTATGTATATTTATATTTATATGTATATATTTATGTTTTTGTGTTTTTTTTTCATTGTGGATAAGGTCCCCGAATCACTATCTTAATACAAGGTTAATTTATATTACCTGTTTTTTCCGTCAAGTGATCCACTAGTATTAAAAACACTACAGCGGTTTCGGACGTATTCGGACGTATATAGTGAGTCCTAACCCAGTACCCGTGCAGGCAACTACGAACTAAATGTTTTGCGTTGTTTGTTGTATATTTTTGTGTGTGTGTTGTGATGTCAATGTGTTGTAACAGTTTTTAATGTTTGACGACCTCATGTGAGCGACTTCTACACCAGAAGATGGATGATTGAATACGTCCGAAACCGCGGTAGTGTTTTTAATACTAGTGGATCACTAGACGGAAAAAACAGGTAATATAAATTAACCTTGTAATAGTATATTTATTCTAGATCTATGTGGCCTGACGTGCTATATATGGCTTTCACATCAACATTAATGCTGATGTCGGAGTTTATACAGAAGCTTCGACTGTCCGAAACTTTATGGAGTTATTTTTCAGCTAAAAACAAGCAATAATATAATATTACATGTGTCCTATATCGCTCAGTTTTCTCTCTGTCCGTCTGAATGTGATTTTTACAAATAAATACCTTAATATCCTAGAAATGGTTTAAGATATAATTCTGGAACTGGTATAAATATTCATCTACTAAATAGGGTACATTTTACTTTTTAAATTGTTTTCCTGCAACAATCCGTTTCAAAATGGCGGAAGTTGAAAATTGTCAATATTAAATATCCAGAAAACTGTAGACTATTTTAAGACAAATCCAACAGTGTATATTTTTTAATAATTGATTCATAAATAACGGAGATAACTCATATTTAGTGGTCGAATGTAGAGCTTTTTATTACTATTTCCTTAATATGACCACCTTCAGCCCCCGAACAGCCCTGAAAAAAATTGTATTTTCTCAAAACACATCGGTGATTTTATTGAACACGTTATACCTTTAAGTTAGAACGAACAAAAAAATTGTTTTCTTAGAAGGCAGGAATTGTTCAAGAATAATAGGCAATAATGACAGCTTGCAGTAGTTTGACATCAAAATAATTACTATTATTTAGTAAAGCGATTGTGTTATACTGTAGCCTATAGACCAAATAACAAGACCAGTATAACTAAAATAAAAACATCGAATGGATAAAAAAGCTTATGATTTTTCTCAAAACAATTATAAAATGTAATAACAAATCTTATTAATTTTTAAAATTATGTAGCAGTTTTACAATCACAAATAATAAATACATTATCTTTATAGAAAACATCAATGGCAGAAAAACATCGATTACTAGTTTTATAAGTTATAAAACAAATTTAAACCAATTCACATTATTTATTTAAATTGACTTACATTACGAATAAGTTAGGAAATCAACTGTAATTATTTTGTAAACTAATTAACAGCATTCAAAACTATAATTTGTATTATAAAAACGAAAAATTCAAACATAGACATTAATAAAACAAGTCAGTGTAGAAAACATCGTTGATTTTCCATCGATCTTGTAAAAAACATTGGACTTACACCACTATGTAAGTTAAGCATAACTTCAATAGTTTACAAACAAAATTGTTTCCACTCATATTCACAACTATCTAATGGTTTCAATAATAATCACCAATATTCAATTTCAATCTCTACAGCATGTAATTACTAAGCGCAACATAATTTGTTGACAATACTCTGTATATTTATTTGTATAAAATCTGCTGAACTACAAAATAAGAATACTCTCAGTAGTGTAATCCATACAAATTAATGTGTATTGAAAAGGCTGTTTTTGTTTTCAAGAAACCCCTTGTTGATTGATGTATACACGTACATAATTAAAATAGTTCCACCTAACGGGATTTTAAAATCTTCTATTGGTAGGATCGAGTCCTGTGCACTTGCACACATGTGAATTTTGTGTCAACCTGTGCACGGCCATCATATTAAATCACTCTCATTATATTTTCATAACACTCCTGAAGAAGTATAACTTCGAAAACATTGTTGTTAAATAAGCTTAAATATGTTTTATTTTCTCAGTTTACCTTATCTATCGTTACCTGTACCACTTAGTGCTTTGTTAAATTTACATTAAACTTTGTTTGTAAAGTGAAACCTTACAATTTTCTACTATTACCGATAAACCTCTGCCCCCCCCCCCCCCATCATTCAACAATCCTGGCTACGCCACTGTTCGGCACTGTTTAGTCTAGAAACTATTAAATGACTCTCAATCTGAAGAAGGTAGAAAGCGAAACTTAACAAAGGTTTTCTGGTAAAAATTCTTGATACACAAGCTCATAATTTGTTCGTCTTATGTTTATAACATAGGATAATATAGAGGAGGCTCTACAAATGATACACGAAGTTGCTAATAAGAATATGGGCTCTCTCTGTGTAACCGAGTCTTACCGTTCACTCTCTGCACATATCAACCCCACTAGGTACGACACAGCTCGTCAGAAAGCAGATCTGGCTGCCATGTTACTACAGACCTTGGGAATCGCTCATCACAATGGTAAAACATTGAGTGCTACTAACTTAGTGATGATAACTTGTCTTATTACATTTATAAACATTATTTTAGACACTAACATAAATAAATCCAATGTAATAGTAGATAATAAACAGCAAATGACTTATTTCGTTTTTGCTTTTTCTTTGGCGGTTGGTCCTTGAATTTGTAACAGGTTAATTTTAAATAAAGGTCCGTGAAATACCACCCACAATAGCACTTTAATTTAATTACAGAACAGATTTTGTCACAGTTGATTTTTTATCAAAGCTTCTTTTGTGGTTTTTTGTTATACAGTAAATAGCATATTGAATTCATGATTCTTGTTTGTTTTACTTGGCTGGATGGATTCTCTGGAACTGGCAGAAGGCCATGCATGACCCTCTCTCAGGCGCAGAACGCAACAATTTCACACATTTGCGAAAATTTGCATAATCGATCATTTAACCCACTTAGAATCATCCAATCGTTATAAAACTGGCACCATTGGAAAGGAAATGAATTAAACTTTAATTTTTGTATTTACAACTTTTTCGTAAAACGTATATTTACATACGTAATCATTGTTTTAAAATATGCACATCGGTCTACAGTTCTTTCCGTGTGGGAATCTCCATACAATTGTACTGTTATTTTCCACTTCTTCAACGTTTAAGACCATCTAAACTAATATTTCTTTGGCAATTATAACGATACCATTGGATTCGTCAAGATTTTATCTTTCTGTTGGTGTCTTCCAATCAGATGTCACTATAAAATTAGTAATTTTCCTAACAATTACTGTAAACCCTTGCGATTGGACGTTTCTCAACCAATGAAACAGCCCATTTGTCAAGTCATTTTACGCCTACCATATCAAATGTTTTGACAGATTTCTTTACACCATTTTGTACAGCAAAGTCTGAAGTTTGTAACGGTGTTCAATAATCCAGAAATAACCGGTTTTTTGTCTGTTTAGACGACAATTGAAAAGTACAGAATTAGGACGTTCTGGTGAGAAAGTCTGGTGCGTGGGTTCCCACGGTGTTTATATGACGCATGCTGCCCGTAGCATAACGACTGCCGACTCTTCATTAGATTGATGTCATTTTGTTATTCAAATAAATATAACTCAAACACTTTTGTGAACTAAGGAAAGACAAGTATACCGTTCTTTTCTTTGATTTATCCTCTACATTTTGTTATAATAATATTTCATTTTTGGGCAAAGCATATATTAGTAGTAAATGACGTTACAATCTAGGCCTAGGTTTGTTACCAGTCGTGTACTTGGAACATAAAAACTGTTTTTTTTCAAAATAACAAATTTGAAATTGATAAATGTTTTTATACAGTTCTATTTATAACTAAATTACGAAACTTTTGTATATTTATGAAAAAAATTACAAAAAATTTTTACTACTTTTTATGTAGGCCTAAAGTTGAACTTTTTCCTTTCGTTACTGAACATGTTTTGTTTCTTGAGCTAATAACTTTTACAATTTCAAAATAAACTAATTTTTAGTGGCATATTTGAATTCTTTGAAGTTTCTTCTACAAAAAAGCTATTGAACACTTTTGGATTTAGGTTCATTTACTATTTTTGGCAAATTTTTAAAAATATGCTTGCAAAACGCTAAAAACGGGCTGGCCAATTTTAGCTTTAACCATGCCAGTTCTTATTATTTGTCCAAACAGAGCTATGATCATCAGTTTTGATAAATAAATATATTGTATTTATATAATATACTAATTTTTTCTGGTATGTTTTTCTGTTGTTTTATAATTCTGATACATTTGTCTGAAATTTTTTTTAAAACTTATTTTCAAAGAGCCAAATAATATTGAATTGGTAAACTATAAATATTATTTGCCTTACAAGTATGTTTTTTCTGCTTACATTTTTACTAAATGTGGATGCAATATGGTACTGTAAAATAATTTGTATCCTTAAAAATGATTTTGTAATATTATAGTAAATTCTAACCTACAGTTTTCAAGTACTGTATAAGCGATCATTATTATTTGTTAATTAACATATTATTATTGCTAACATAATTAATATGAATGAGTGTTTGTATGATCTAATTACGGCACATAGCAAAAATATAGGCACTTTGGCTAATAATCCATTTTATCTTACAAAACATATAAAATAAAATTCTAATTGTAGTTAAGGTTACATAGAAATATTATATAAATCTCATAATATTAGCATCTTTGATATTGAATTTTAAGCCATAAAACAGGGCTGTGAATAAACAATAAAAAAGATGAAATTTATAATTTGTTCCTATTATTTGAAAACATACTTCAATTAAGTGTTTTCAAATTGAAAAATCTCTATAATATATAAAATTGAAAACTCGCTCACTCACTCACTGATCATAGTATCGCCTAGAAATATGCAATTTGGTGGTACACATATTGCTCATAGGCGCTAGAGGTGAACTAAGAAAGGATTTTAAAATATTTGGCCTTTAAGGGTTGAAACAACCCCTAAATCAATAAATATTGTTTGTTATATATCTCAAAAACCATATACCACCTACGAACGTGAAATTTAGTACATATATATTGATCATAGACGCTCAGGAGCATTAAGTAAGGATTTTAAAATATTTGGCTTTTAAGGGTTGAAACAACTCCTAAAACAATAAATATTGTTTGTTATTATTTCCTTAAAACTAGAAAGCTGAAATTGTTTAAATTTATTTCTTACAAGATACATATAAACAGAAACCAGTTTTACATTTTGTTACGTGCTACTAAGGAGTGAAAATGTGATAACAACCCTTAAAACAATAAATATTCATTTGTATTCTTTCCTTAAACCTAGACAGCTGAAATGCGGTACATTTCTTACAAGATACATACAAAAATTAAAAAACATGCGATATCGGTCAGTGAACACTGTTCAACGAACTGTTCGCGACTGGCTAGTTACCCTATTGTTAGATCGTTATCCTTATTCCATGTCAATAAGGAAGCAATACTTAACAATCAACAATAAACCATCATAAATAAACTATTTTTTTTAAATTTGATATGTAAGCTTTGAGTTATTTTGTAAAATAGAGACAAAGTTATAATTTTCTTTATAATGTAGTGTTCTAAATTAAAATTGCTCTGAGTGTTAACACTTTCTGTGCTATGCCATTTTACAGTCCTATTAGCAATGACTACCAAGTTGGCGCCCTCGGATCGAGCTTGCGGCTTTAACCGCGGGTATAACTACATAATAAAATTTATTCATTTCATACCCATTTTTTGTGAATCACTTTAAATAAGTTATAAAACCTCTTCAGAATAATAAAAATAATAATATTTTGTAGAACTTTGAATAATATAAGTTTTAAAGCAGTAAGGGTTCCAAACTGTATCTTTCTCAGAAATATACAAATTGCTTAATCCATTCCTGGGAATGTTAACTTGTAAAAATAGACAGGGAATCGAGTTATTATTTTTCTTTTGACAATTTTAAGACTATGAAACCTTTTATAAAAAGACAGAAATAAGAGAGTATAAAATAAATGTGCCACCATCTGTTATGTTTGTATTTTATTATTTTTATTTTAGTTATAATATTGGCACATAAAGCTAAAACATATCACTAATATTTATTTGCATACAGTTAATATGAAATGAAGGTAGGTGTTTGCCTGTAAATAATAATTATCAGAATACAAATTAAGTACACTGCTGAAATTATGAACATATTTTAATAAAATTTAATTTATAATATGTTAGTTCTAATATCTAATAGTAAAAAAATTATTATCTAAATTTGTTTTGTACCATTTAGGTTTACTTGATGCAGTGGGACGTACTCTCTTAATATCTGATAGACATATGCTTTCAACTCGTGTCTTAGCACTAAATTCATCAACAAGCCATTTAACTAATGCTGTAGTTTGGCGGAAAGCTGACACTGATTCTACAGAATTAGTAGAGCTAGGAGCTCCATTTAAAGTGTTAAACGACAGCCTTCGCATTGGCAACCGACCCGATCCTTCTGCACCTTGGTACGAAGATGCTTTATCAAGTCCTGGTCTTCGTTCTCCTAAATTCATGTCTAGTCCCGATAGCATTGCTTACAAGGGATGGTGGACTTTTCCATATTACTCATGTGAAGTTCATAGATGGATTCTTTCTTACAGCGTAGTAATACCACCTTCTCCTAAACATGGGTAATTAGATCTTTAGTTTAGATTAAAGTGAACTAATATATTTCAGGTAAATAAATATAAATAACAATTCTTATAATAAAAGTGTTTAGCAGTAATATTAACCATTTTATCTAAAGCATATAAATGGCATTCAGATTGATCAGTGATTAAATATTAATTTTTATTGTATTTTAGAAGATTTTGCACATGTATAATTTAATAACTTTATGGCTTCGATTAAAAATCTAGGAATAATTATTACTCTCCCAAAACACAAAACATCTACAGAATAATAAATTTAATTTCTTCCAGAAATGTTGTCATTAAGTTAAGCAATAGAATTAATAAGTAGTTTGTTTTAAAACTATTACAACTCTATTCCTTTAGATCTAAACTTTTCTAAATTCTTCAAACTAAAAACGTTCAAGTGTTTGTGATGCAATTATGCCGGCAGCTGTGAGTTGAACCTGGTTTTGTTCTAATATTTTTTTTTTATCGTTGAAATTGTGTGTACATTATTGGTACCTTTGGGCAACTCGCTTTATTCAAGATGGCGCCATATTTGAATTTGTAACCTTTTAATATTTCATATGATCTATCAGCCAGAATTGTTTTTCTGTTGCAAGTGTGGTTTTTAGTATTGAAGTTTTTTAATACGAAAAAAAAGGAAATATGGAGAAACTAGACTGTTTTTTTCTTTAGAAGTATCATTGTAGAGAACCTATCGAAGAAGGAGAGCAGCTATTGAAACTATTATTTCATGTAGTAAGATTTATAATTATGGAAAAAGTGAAGAACTTCAAAGATTGATAGGAAATAAGGACATTAAATTAACCTGTCATACCTGTGTTTCTATGTTTACTGATAAAAATAAAATGGCAAATTTTGAGAAACAAAAGCGAAGCAGTGAAGAGTAGGCTGAAGAATAACCTGTAAAGTTTTGAAGGTCAAATCTACCATTCTTTAATTTTAGACAGCATTGCATTTATTGTGAAACCGACTGTTTTGTAATAAAAGATAAAAAACATCCAGACCGGTGGAGACTTGCGAACATGATCTGTGAAAAACTAGTCAATGAAAGAATATGGAATTCGATTAAAATATTTAAGTTGTACGAAGAAAGTGGTAGAATCAGTTAAGTTGTCACAAACTTATAAAGGAATTAATTGATAAGTTTCAATCAGAGCTCACCTGTTTTTTCGCCTAAAGGATAATGATGTTCTAAGACTTACACCAAATAAAAATCTTGATGATGTTTCAAAATGTCCATGTTCTTTCCAAGCGTATAAAGAAAGAAATTAATGAAATAGGTATTGCTAAGGATTACTATAACACACACCTCACAACAGAGGATGATGATTGTGAAGAAACCAGCCAGACTCAAATGAAACTATTAACTTCCTTAAACCCAAAACTTAATAACACTCCTGCTGTACTTATAGGAAAAAATGGTTACAAGGATCCTATTAGGATCTATTAATACAGCCAAAGATGTTGCAATTCAAAAGAGAGCAGCGTTGGTTTACCAGCTGTCACTTCTATCCCTACTTCTATCAAAAAAGTTACACTTACAGTCACAGAAAACAAGAAAAATTAATAAATCTTATCTGCAGTGACCTTGTACAAAATAAGGAATATCTAGAACCTTACACTAGAATTGATAAGCTAGTAGCTACAGGGCAGGATGACATCCCAAATTAAATCTCAGAAGATTTAAGTGTTTTTCTTTTGCTTCTCTACCACTATTTCGAGAAAGGTATAACTATCCCAATGTGCATGGAATCGCCTATCAAAGGAAGATCGTTGAGTGACATTAAACCTCTGTTCGAAAGCACACTGACATCATGCCAGATATCTTGGCAGGACATACTCTAGTGGATGAGATACGACAGGTTGCCTTTTTGGTATAGGTAAAGGTAAAATAGTGAAGTTATTAAAAATTAGTCATTCCATTTCATTGGTAGGAGATAAAACAGCAACCATTGAAGATGAGAACAAACAAGCATCAGTTTTCATTAACATCTGCTGCGGTTATCCAGAAACACAAGTTAGAGTCTGGTTCACTAAAATGGGAAGAAATAGCTCTTCATAACCCCAAAGACTCTGTTCACTGTCACCGACTAAAGAAGTTCTTCTGCAGAATGTAAAACGAGCACACCTTCAAAATGTCATCTGGAAGAATCTCCTGCCTTATATCCTGAACAATATGGCTATTACAAAAACAGTGTTTCCGAAGTACTGTAACAACCCATTGGTGTGCCAGATAATGCTGTACTAGTTCCAAATGATAACTTGAAATTAATTAAATAATCATGTGATAGTGAAACACCATGTTGTACAAAAATATATGGTTATGTGAACACAGGCTTGACCTGAACAATGTTTTGTGTTTATGCACATAATGGTGGTAAACAATCCGCCACCAATAATCAGCATTTTTTTGAATAATTTGACAAAAATGTACTTTATTTTTGTATTATACATACTTTTCTGAGTATGTGTGCACATTTTTAGGCGTTTATGATTATGATTTCATATTTAAAATATTAAAATAAAAAGGTAGTGCAATTCGCGATTATACAATATGGAAATTACTTTTTCCTTGTTTGGATGCACTTATGATTGAATAAAATCTAAGGTAGGCTATTAGACCCAGGCATTTGAAATTTTTTATTGGATAAAGTTAGAAGACTTTTGGGTATGGAAAAGACTATAGCCCTAAAAATACTAAATTAAAAATTTGTTTACAATAATACAAAAGTTTGAAAAATATATTTTTAAATATAATCTTATAACTTTTTTGTTAGAAACAGCACTTGGTTTTCCATACCCAAATAGTTTAATTATATTATAGGTTACAAAATATTAAAAACAGTATTCAAATTATTTAGAAAAACAAAAAAGTTATTCAAAATCAAAAAACGTCAAAAACGATAAAAGTTTATCCAAATTTTTAGTTTACATAAATGTGCGGGGAAAATATTTCTCCCCCCAAATCATTCTTTTTACTTATAGGCCTTACTAATCAATATAAAATTGAATTCAAAGGTTAATCCTAAAAACCCAAAAATGTATGTTTTTGGTGGCGGATATAAATAGCCAAGTACAAGAAGAAAATGAGGACGATGAACAAACAGAATTAATTTAGATTTTAATTAACAGACATTTGCCTTCATTAATGCGTTACTTGAAAATCCAACTGAACTATTGTACTTTACTTGTGAATGAATCTTTTATGTGAACCTACTAATTTTACATTTTGTTAATCTACTACTTACTTGTATAAATGTGTTTTTAAAATAATTAAATAATCTGTGCTAAGACATAAAATAAATTTAACAAAACTTTATTATTTTCTTTCTTTTAGGTAATTTTATATAAATTTATCAAAACTGTAGAATCAAGATGGCTGCCTTCACTATTTTAATTTTTTACATATAAAAACAACTAATATCAGGCCTTTTTGGGAATTTCAAATAAAATTATCTAAATATATATACAAAGAACACAAGTTTATGGCAAAATAAGTACACACTTTCATGGAACCTAAATATTTAATACAGGACCCATCTTGAATTTGGGATGGCCGCCATCTTGAATTCTGAGTGTTGCCCAAAAGTACTGCATGTGTTTATGAATCTACATACCCTTAACTTGAAATATCAACAATAAAAAACTTAATAGTTAAAAGCAGGGTTTGAAGGAAAATCTCTATTTTGCTATCAGACTAAAGTGTTTAATTGTTGTTCATCTAGGAAAATACAAAAGATAAGTAAAGATTCTTCTGTCTAAATAAAATTATGCAAAGGTTCGTTGGGTTTTACTGTGACAACTTCATTGAATAGCTGTTAAATGTACTGGAATGGACTTTGTGTTAATTAAGCAGAAGGGTAATTAATAGATAAATGATTTTGTAAACTCTTTTTATCTTTTATTCAGGTCATTGAATTATTTGATTCAAGCCATTGAACTCACCTAATGCGCATGTAAATTTTATAATGGGAACCAGTGATGAAGATAATAGGTGCTATCTCCTAGTTTTTTTACACTCACACACATGAATATTTTTGTATTAAAACAAATTATTATTATTTCCGTCTTGCTATTGAATCACTTAATTGAAGTTAATTTATCACTTGTAGTAAACCTTTGCGTAACTTCCACGTATAGTTGACCCATTACATAATCAAATAATTATACCATTCACAGCTAAAAACAGATATTTTCATTAAATTTAAACTACACTTTAAATTTAACAGACCACAGATAAAAATTTGTATTTCTTATTGTCCCTTTCATTATTAATGAGAAGAGCAAAGAAATTTTAATTAATTTACATTAGTCATTATTCTTGAAAAAATATAACCAGTTGGAATCATTGTCATGAAGTTATAAACAAATAATAGTCTAGATTGAATGGTTTTTCCTTACAAATAAAAACCAAGCAAAAATGCAAAAGGTTTTTCACAAAAAAGCTTGTATTTACATCTGACATTACTTCAAAAACTATCTCACCAAGCTTGTCCCATTCTTTTGCCGCTGATCAAATCGCACAACCTTACTTGAACGTGACCCATTTATCAACAATTTTCAGGAAAATTTTTAGCTCAACTTGCATATTAATCAGTATATTTATAAAGAAGGTAAAAATTTCAATTATTGCTGAAGTACTTGACACTTATTGTTTAAGGACATTTATATCAGCATCAATATCTCCAAGGAATTTGACCTCCATTCAGAAAAATTTTTGAAACAGAAATAATTTTTGTATTTTACTAAAAAGCAAAATCGTTGATAGAGTTTGCAATTTTAACTGTTTTTAATGTAATAACTCACAGTACCAGATACATTATGTATAGAGTGTATTTTTCCCTTTTCTTATTTCAAAACTACTAAAGCCCGTCTCAAGTTAAGTTGAGGCAACGAGCGAGAGTAATTAGGGTCGATCTCGCAAGCCATAAAACTGACCCTTATTAATGCCGCCTGAGTGAACCAGTAGCATACTCTAGTATAAAATTGCAATTCTGTATGTCTTAAGTGAAAATGAAAAAGGGATATCATATTTGGTTTCATGATACTTTCCTGATAATTTTGATACCAAATTTTATTACATTTGGCCAACTTTGAGCTGTACTAGGATTATAAACTTTCTTAGTTGAATTAACATTACTAATATGGTTTACAACAATAAAGCCACAAAAATTTACTAGAGAAGTTCATATTTATTATATGTTAATTAATGCAATATAAATACAGCCTTGTCATTTATAAATAAAAATTTAATTTTGTATGTTGTATTGAAAAAAACAGTAGGCCTATTAAAATGTTACAAACGCACAATTGTTTGTATTATGATAAATAACGATACAGTAACGAGTTTTTTCTCAAATAATGATTATTTATTACATTATTAAATATGAACTTCTCTAGTACATTTTTGTGGCTTTTGAAACCTTATTAGCAATGTTAATTCAACTAATAAAGTTTATAATGCTAGTACACCTCAAAGTTGGTAAAAATGTATCAAATTTGGTATCAAAATTATCAGGAAAGTATCAAGAAAAACGAAATATGATATCCTTTTTTCATTTTCACTTAAGACATACAAAATTGCAATTTTATACTAGAGTACTGCGTTACTGGTTCACTCAGGCGGCATTAATAAGGGTCAGTTTTATGGCGGGCGAGACCGACCCCAATTACTCACGCTCGTTGCCTCAACTTAACTTGAGATGGGCTTTAGACTACCTTCATTTAATTGTCCTTGAGATTACGAGTCCACATGTTGTAAGCAACCTAAAAGCTAACTAAGCATTTCTCAATAAAAAATATATGAAATAACTTCTTGTGGTTAAATTGCTGTCACGGTATGAAACAGTAGTATTTAAAACAAATTTTAAAATGTATAAATTACTTATGACAAAATATTATAAAACCATAAAAGTTTTCTAATTAAATCATTTTTAGCTCAAAAAATGTCTACTCTGAAAATTCAATAAAGCCCTAAAAAATTCTCCTATCCCAAAAAAATCTGATGGTGCAACTTGTGCCCTGATCTGTGAGCACACCTGGGCCCCCCAAAGCAGAATATTTTTTATCTTTCTGCAACGGTCAGTGCCAAGACGAAAAACTTTCTGCGAGTGCGGGCGTTTTAGTAATAAATTTTATCATAGAGGTTTTATAAGTGAATAAGTAAGCAATTCACAAATGATAAATTCTTTGTGTTTATTTAACTAAGTAATTATTTTAATTTCTATAAAATTATAGATATACCTTAAAACTTCTTTAATCATTAATTTTATTTTACATTTTCTTATATTTTGAAACATGGCAAGGATTCATTAAAATTTTCTTGGATTCTCCTTACATCTTTGGATGTTACTGCTTGGAACATTAATTTATTTTTTGAGTTTGGTTTGAAATGGTTGTAGTACCGAGTCCAGTATTTCTGACATAGGGCAAGTTTCAAAAATTGTCTGTTTCCTTTGTAACCATCAGCAAGAGGTCCATTAGTCATTATGTAAGCTAACATTTCTGTAGTGCCAATCTCTTCATATGATAATCCCCCGCAGCACAGCTTTTAATCATTACATTGGTAATGACAGTCCCCCATCTCAATATTTTTCAAATCACGCTCCACGCATCAATAGCAATCCACATCTTGATTGACTAATGGACAAGTTAAACTAGTTGTTTATTCGACTAGTCCCTTATGTAATCGATTAGTCGGTTGCTACGGAAGGACTAGTCGATTAAAAACCGCAGGTATAATGATAGTCAGAATGTCATTTGAAATGGAACGACTAGAGAAACAGACCGACTAGTGTACAATGATAAGTATTTATGTCTCGTACAGAGAAGATAAAATAGTAATAGTTGTACTAGTCGTGAAGATCGAGTTAAAATTTTCGTTTATGGTAGGGATGGGTCTATACCAAATTTTTCAATTCTCGATACCGATACCTATAAACAAAAAGCAACCAGTAACTCAACTAGGCCTAATTATTTGTAATAAATACAATCTCAGCGTATGGCCGTGAAAAAAATCGATGCCCGTATACAATTTGTGTCAACTTTATGAACTACCATTGTTGAAATACAACGACAAATTTTTACAAAAGAATACAACATCCGAATATTATTAGCGCTAATTTTATAAAACGTCGGCATTAAAACACAATTTAATATACAACAGCGTAGGCCTATGTCCATAAAAAAACCTACTCCCATGAACAATAATTTGTTCTTGTTTCTATGAAATACCGGTGTTAAAACTTAATTTAATTATAATGGGTAAAGTCCGCGAAAATGTTATTTAGATGACACTTGTAAAATTCGGACAAAGTGGAAATTAAATGTCGCTATTTGCGGGAATAAATAGCAAGTAAAGCAAAGGCACTTCATCGGGACTCCAACAAAAAACAAATAACGGGTAACGTAAATCCCGAAAATATCCAAAATGTTTTACACTTCCTAAAAAAAAATTATTATACTTTAAATACTTTTGTTTACCGATCTATTAAATGTATAACATTTCGACACAGTAGACACCCTATTTCTATAAATAGACACGATAAGAAACGAATCCGTAAGTGGTTGACCTTGAACCTACTTTACCTTCCTGTGTACAAATAACTAATCCGTATGAATATAAATAAAACAAAACAATTGCCTCATCATTTTACTTGGGAAAATGTCTACATACAACAAACTAAGAAAGTTTTACAGCTTTTCCTACTGATATTTATTGTTAAATGCTGAATTGGGATTAAATACAGAGAATGTGACTGCAAATACCGCAGATTACATTAAAAATACGGAGAACTAGCAAGACCGACAATGATATAAATTGAGTATCTCTCAATATAAAGTATCGGTAGTATCGACAATCGACCCATCCCTAGTTTATGACCTGCAAAAAACTTTTATTCTTTATACGATATCTTTCTGCAGCCCTCATTTTCGTTCTGCGACAATGTCGCACCGTCGCTCGTTGTTCTGCTTTGGGGCCTGGGCCCATGTACAGAATTAAAGTACAAACCTTATAAAATATTATTGCCATTGCTATATTATAAAAAAATTATGTAAAAAAAATAACTAATAAAAACTAGAAACCAGGCCTAGTAGGCTACAATAAATGTAATATAGGCTAGAATATATAGAATAAATATGGTGGGGTAGAAAAATAGACAATTAAATAGACGATTTTTAATAGTGGGGTGTAGGTGAAAATAATTTGAGAAGGGAAACAGCAAAGTCACATAATAGATCTACTAACTGTGTGAGTTCACAGTGAAAGTCTTTAATAAAAACATCAATTATGGGGTTGCTAAAAGTGTATTCCATGCATATTTTGACAAAAATGTGTATACCAAAGGCCATAAAATTGTAGTTACAAAGTTTGAAGAGACTACTTCAACTGGCAAAAGAAAGAGTAAAAAATCGAACTCCTGAAAATATCAAATAAATGTGACAAACAATAGGAAGGAGCCAACACTATTTGGCTCATCTCCAAATCATTGCACTTGGACTATTAAACAGACTGTCCAGCAAATTTCACATCAACATCTTGACCATTACCCCTATATAATTCAAAACATACATTATGCTCTTAATGAAAATGTTTACGCCGGCCAATTATGTTTTAGTGAACAGTTGCTGGAAATAGTTCATGAAAATCATAATTTTGGACATAACATATTGATGAGTGACAAAGCCCATTTCCATCTATATGGTAGAAAATGAACCAAATTTTTGGTACTAGAAAGAGGCAATCCGTTAACAGCTATAAACAAAGTGACAGTTTGTAGAACATTTTCTTTATCAGTGTAACCGCTATTGTTCTATTATTACCATCCTATTATTCTAGACCCTTATTTTTTTTCTAATGTGTATGTGGTAAACCCTAAGGTGTGTGGCTCAATCCTCAACCCTATGAGATGTTATGCTAAGTTTTCTGCAGTACCTTGGATTGAAACAGTTACTATAAAAATGATGTTCACTAGTTTTCTTTAATGCTTAAAAGTGATATTTATAAATTTACTAGCTGACCCGGCAATGCTTTGCTATTGCTTAATTTGAAACTTTGAAAGCCTGTAATTCGTATCCCTGAGGGCCGATGTAAATTATAATGGGATTCTGCTCATTGCTTGATTTACCTAACCTAAAATTATATTCATTTTTTGATCCAAATCAGTTGTTGATCAAAATCAGCTGTTGATCAAAATCAGCTGTTTTAAGCTTTTCATACGAACAGCTGTTTCTGATAAAATAAAAAAAAATATTTCTTCTTCTTCCTTAAGATTGACCTTCCATAAGATTAACATTGAAACTTTGAGGGCCACTGGGGCGTAGCCCTAATGTCCTAGGACTTTGGTAAATGGCCTAAAACCTTCCCAGGGTTAACCTGTGTTTCTATGCAAAATTTCAAAGCAATCGGATGGACGGTTTGGTAACGCATAAAGGACAAACATACAGACAAACGTACAAACAGACATACATTGAATTTTATATATATAGAAGAAAAAATAACTTGTTGCTTTTGAGAGTAATTTTTAAACTACCAGTACTTGATTCACTACCCCTATACCTGTGTTTTATGTGATATTTATATGTCTTTCTTCGTAATGTAGTTTAGCTTTTAGTAGCAAATCTCTTGCAGTTTTAAATTTAGATTTAAAACCTAGTTTTAGCAGTATTACAAATTTAAGTTTTTATTTGTCATGAACAATGAGAAAAAGTAGTTTCTGATTATGAAGTAATCAGCAACTACTATTTGAACTTTTGTGATGATTCTCAATTTAAAACCATTTCTCTCAAACCATAACCAGTTGAAATAAAAGGCACACTGTTTTGTCCTATATTTCAAAACAGTCAGTTTTTTTAAATATGTGCTCTTTCACCAAAATAACATCTCAGTTATGATATACACAAAAATTACCTAATTTCAAATATTTTTTACAATATCAATATCTCGATTTATGGTTAATTTCAGAACAAAGGGATTTTTGAGTTTTGATGTAGACGTCTCAGGGCTTGAGGTGAACCAATGCAACGCCAAGACAAATTCAAATTTTCTTCATGGATCTCGCCAAATTCACGCTTTTAAGGGGTCTCACAAATGTCACAACTCAACTCAGGTATACTTGTCCCTTGCTTCTTTTTGCTATGTATTACACTATACTCGTTAGTCTAAAATGACAAAGTTCCATCTAACAAAATTGGATATTTTTAGTTATTGGTATGTCATGATTCTGTTCGATTTGCTCTATTTAAGGCACTAAGTAAATAAATAAAGGTGCTATCTCTTGACTGAATACAGAACTACAAGAGATTCAAGGTTCCTGATCTGAGGTGTAAATATTATAACTGGAATGAAAACGTTCCATCTAATAGATGGAACTTTGTTGCTCATAGAACACCATTATTTTAGAGTCTGTGTTATACACAGTTCCAACTGACTCATAAATGGCTGATTAGCTGTAGTGGCTGTGTTTTTGACTACAATCAGCTGATGCATTTAAAACTTTACTGCAACATTTTTGGTCTGCTGTTTAGTTGTTTTGTAAAAGCAATATGACTAATTTAATAGATGTTGGAATTATTAATCTTTTAAGCAAGGACTCTGGTGATTCCTTTAAGCCAGAAGATAGTGAAGGAGATTTTGAGGAGTTTAAAGAAGATTATAGCAGGTAACCAAACTTTTGTCATTAAGCCTATATTTTAGGTTAGTATAAGATTTAAGATTTAATTAATTATACATTAATTATGTATATTATGACTATATGTATACTAAAACGCCTGTTGCTTAAGGAATGCACTTTCCTTTATTTCATTTTGTTTTTAGGCCTATAAGCACATTCTTCCAACTTTACTAGCTCAATGAATTTAATTTATTGACTTTTTATCGTGTAATTGACTAAATAATAAAATTTAATATTAAGAAAGATTTTATTTAATATGTATATTGATAAATTGTTTAATAGTCCATTATCAGCTATAGTATCCTAAATGAAACTGACCAACTTAGCAAATAAAATTTTTTTTTTATTAATACTGTTATGTATCTTACTACAGAGCATGTGTAGACCTAATCAAACCCTCCTCATAAACTAGAATGCATAATGTTTGTTTGACATCGTTGATTTATAAGGTTAGGCTATAAACATACAACTACATTCCTTACATAGTAGGTGCGCTACACTTTCTGACCAACAACAACTAATAGCCCTTACTACAACAATAACCCTTACTTAATTGTTTTAAACCTTAACTAATATTTAATTGCTTGCTATAGGAAGAGAAAAAAGAAAGTAGAACTACACCTAGACTGAGCACTTCTGTTGTGGGAACTTTAAAAACTGGTGCATTCATTTAGAAATTTCGCCCTCCACCTGTTTTGAGCCATGAAGATTGTTTACTTACACTGTTGGTATAGCAGGAGGTGATAATTGAACAAGAAGAAATTGGATTGAACAGAAATGAAGAGGTACATATTGGTCTTGCAGTATTAGAAGGTGAGGAAGATAGGTTTAATCAAACTCTAGCAAATCAAACACCTAAACCTGCACCAGTAAGAAGGAAACAAAGAAATGTAGCTTCTTGGAAGAGCCATTAGTGCTCACCAGAAGGGGGATCTTACATTCGCAGAAGAGGGGTGGGAAGTGAATGTTAAACAAGTTAAAAATTTAAACGACTGTGTGAACGAAAAAAATATAAATTAGATTTATAAAGTAGAAATGAAGGCTTCTATTTCTATTTTAAGGTCTTTTACAGAGAGGCTCAAAATGAGAAATACAATTTTATTTCAAACACCAAAAGACAAAACTCGACCATCATACTACAAAATGTTCATATAAATACTTTTTTCAAAACATAAATTCCAAGTTTGTAAAAATTTCTGTTTAGGAACACTTCATACTTCTCTCAAAAACCTGTCTATACACATCAACAAAGATGTAGTTACATATACACCTAAAGCTGATGGTCATGGGAAAAGTGCTAGAAGTCTTATCAAAGATGTCAATAACAATATGAGAGACCACATAAACTAATTTTCCAGAGGTGAATCACATTAACCTTAACCTAGTAAAAATATACAGATTGTACAATGGCAATGTGCAACGAACAACATACTCAGCCAGTAAAACTAAGTAGGTACGGACAAATATTTGTTTCTGAATTTGCATATTAGATGTGATCGTTGTGAAGCAACGTCCCAGATTATTGTAAATGGTAAGTTAAAAGTAAGTTATGAAAAACATATTGTTGAGAAGACCGAAAAAAGAACAGGGAAAACAAAGCTATGCCAGTCCTCTGTTTTGATTTAGATAATGTTATGTCTCGTCCAAGAGCAGAATTAAGCTCATTTTTTTACAAGCGAAAGCTAAACAGCTACAATTTTACGGCACATTTATCTATCTATTAGTAAAACTTTTTATTGAGCTCTTTGGACAGAAGCTATTTCCGGTCGTGCAGAGAATGATTTAGATTGTGCTATGTTCATAATTTTGAAACAAGTAGCCTTGGAGCATGACTTTTATGACACTTATTCTGTGGAGTGATTCCTTTGTGCTGCAAAACAGGAATTCATTTATGTCATGTGTGGTGATGAAGTTTTTGCATGATCACAATCATAAACAAAAGATAGCCAGGAAGTATTCTGTACCAAGTCACTCTTACAGTCAGGAGATGGACAATGATCTCAGGGCATGTTACAAAATGATTTCAGCTCTCCTCTAAGTTCAACTAGAATATTGAAAGGCAAAACTGTCATCGTCCAATCCTTTAGATGAATGGAACGAGGTTTGACTTTGGATCGGTTGCTAAGGCCTTGAACCAAAGAGGCCATAAGTAATACCAGAGTGTTCGAAGGATAGGTAGATGTATTTCGCCTTTACTGAAGCGCTGGTGTAGCGTCGGAACAGAGCTTAGTGGCGAAGAGGCTAGCGACATTGCCATTTTGAACAGTGTGTGTGAAAGAGAGAGGGGAGATGGACAGCTGATGCAAGCACGAAAGCACTGCTACTCGACTCGACACCATCTGACAGCCTTATCTCATTGCATTTTGACTACTGGTGTACTGATAATAATTTTTGCAGCGGGAATTCTCGTGTAATGCCAGAGTGTTCGAAGGATAGGGAGATGTGTTTCGCCTTTACTGAAGCGCTGGTGTAGCGTC
>JAGFPH010000156.1:612864-675406 GCA_018207615.1 Philaenus spumarius
ACTCTTCATGGATATTAACTAAATATGTAAATATCTTTGAATCTATTCAAAATGTACTTAGAAAAACGCAATGTTAATGTCATCTTCAAGATTTTAAACTGAATATTATGAAAGCTAAAGCTATAAATATAAATTATGTGTGTACATTTGCAAATAAAAGAACGTCCAACTAACCTACAAACAATTATCATAGAACTCACGCACTGTACAACTATTTATTTACAAAATATACCTAACAAAATTCATTTAAAAGGATTAGCATAATGTATAATTCTATATACATGTAATACACATAACCAATTATACTACATGGTGTCGTTTAAGTAATAATTGGACTCCTTAGTTATAACAACAAAATTCTATATTCAACAACATACAAATTAATTAAAAATGATTGACTGAAATAATGACTGTAAAATACAAGTAAAAATATTACATCCTTAAGATTAAAAATAAATAAATAAACAAAGTGAAATAACTACCAACTATGTTTGGTAATAACAACTATAAGGTTCCCTAATTATTGGTAGCTTTAAATTTTATATAATTAATAGTTTGCTGGATTATAAACCTGTAAATATAGAAAAACATCCTCATACATTTTTAAAAGACATATTTATAAAAAAATGAATTACTTATGTCCTCTGTGGCTGAACACTACGGTGACACAAAAGGACACTGGGCCAGGTGTTGGCTGCACGACTTGGCAACGTTAGCTAGCTAACATCGCTTGTCGCGCTCTGCAACAGCCAGCTAACATATTAACGAAATTACCGAAACACATCTTCCTATCCTTCGAACACTCTGGGTATAACTTATGTCATCTGTGCTTGAACTTTAGGTGATCCCATTCTTCCAGGTGTCTGTTTTACTGTTTACACAAACCTTTACATCAAGTGTCCTATAAAACTTCTTTCTTGAAAGATGATGAAACAGTAGCTAATTTGTGGTTCTCATGCGTTCAAAAATAAAGGAGGGCAGTGTTGTCCAATAAGAAGGAAGCTGAAGCTCACATTTCAATCTGGAGATTGATAATTCCAAATAAACTGAAGTGTTAGCCAACTCTTCCCGAAGATAAAGTCAGTGATGTGAATTATGCACTTATAAGACCATAAAGTTTACTTTACTGTATTGAAATTGTCAATACATTTCAGACCAGAAAATTTGTTTATTCTGTATACACATAGTTAATACTTTTAGATTTATTGCATTTCTTTGTACACTTTAGTATGTTTTGAATAAAAAATAACTATTTGTAAGATTGTTTGCATTAAATCCCAACCTTATCCAACTTCTCACAAACTATTTCTTACTGTTAAATATATAACTAGTGAAAAGATGGAACACTTTTTCGAGACTTCGGCTCAACCGGACAGAACACACGAAATGAAAGAAAATTTAAGTTTAAAATTACTTTTTATTTGTTACCGTACATTTAGTTAAAAAATAAATGAGTGAATTATTATTTTCGAATTTGGTTTCAAAGCTTTTTTCCCAGAAGGTCTCAAGTAGTCAATTTTAATGAACTCTGATTCGCTACAATAGCGAAGAAATTGTCTGATATAGTTTTCGCTCAAAAGTTTCTCATAATGTATCAGAAACTTGAAATGATAATTTGTGTCCTGGAATTTAATGACTTCAGGAACATCTTCAAGCATAATATTTTGTTCATAATTAATAACTGGGTTGATGAAAAAGAATTCACCAAAGTCGACAGTTCTTTCATAACTTTTCTAACACCACTGATTCTATGATTTCTTAAAATATAATGAACTGCATCGTCTGCCATTTTATCAATATTATTTGAAGAAAATTTTAAATTGATGATTATTCTGTAGTTGCCATTGCTGTGTTTGTCTCATTTTAATCTCGATTGAACTTTGTAATAAACATATAAAATGATACCCCACACTGAATTTTCAAAATTTTGATCCAAAAACGTGATCCCAACACACTATTGATATTGACTTGACTTTATTTTTTGGGGGCGAGGTTAGGACTATTTAGTCCTCTCTTCCACCTAACCCAATACAAAATTACAAACATTTACAAAATAAAAATCTTAAAAATAAATAGTACTTTTTAACAAGTAAAAAAAATAAAAATAAATGTAGCTTATACAATTTATAAAAACATTAACAGTAGTTGATACTTGCAGGTTAATTACTTACAGGTATTACAATGATAATTAAACATTCATACAACTGAACAATAAACACTTCTAATGTACGCCACAAAACTGGGAGTCATCCTCCACTTTGTACAGTAAATATGCCATCAACAGCTGAAAACTGGATATGGCCATCAGCAGACTTAATTGCATCCGGTAGCGAATTCCACAGTAAATGATTTATTATACTTCATAGTCCGGTGCAAAGGTATGGGTTGAGTAGTGCCACTTCTTCTAGTGCTCTTTGCACGTATGTTAGAGATATAGACAAACTTTTCTGCCAGGTAAGACGGCATTCCAGTTTGTAGAATAGAATGTAACATCATCAGAGTATGATATGTCCGTAGTTCATTAAATTTTAAGAGTTTTATAATAAAAAGAAACATGAGCATTGCGTTTTAAATAAAAAATAAAATGTATACAGTAATTCTGGTCCCGCTGCAATCTTTTAGCCAACACCATACCATGGACATGTCACCGACAACGGTGTTGCAGTAAGTAAAATATTGAAATATTAGAGACTATAAAGGATAACTCTGACAAAGATGGGCAAGAGATCTAGCATTTTTTTAAGGTATGCATCCCTGCAAAAACTTTTACACGTCTCAGTCAGATAATCTCTCCATGTCAGCTTACTATCAATTAGCAGTCCAAGGTCCTTAACTTTGTTACAGTAGTCTAAGATGCCGTTATCAAACTGAAGTCTGGGAAAGTTGTCTAAGTCTATTTTGTTCAACAGTCGAGAGTAACCCAAAATAATATTCTGCATTTTAGCCTTGTTGATTTTTAATCAGTTTCTTCTAGACCACAGAGAAATATTTAAGATATCATGGTTCATGCGTTCCCCGCTCTACCGGAATCCTCTATTTTAAAGTGTAAATATATTTTAAAGCATCGGCATACAAATGAAATTTACAGTAATTCAATATTGTAGAAATTTCATTTATGAAAATGCTAAATAACAAATGTCCTAAGACAGAACCCTGCTGAACTCCCATGCTAACATCCCTCCAGCTGGATCTACTTTCTCCAATACTGACACACTGCCTTCGTTCAGAGATATATAACTGAATCCATGATAAACACACTGGCTAAAGTCCAATATGTTTTAATTTAGCTAGCAGCAATGCATAATTAATAGAATCAAAGGCTTCAGAGAAATCAAATAGAGTTAGGGTAGTTATTTCTCTGTGTTCCATTACCATTCTTACATCATCGGTTACATGAAGAAGAGCTGTAGTGGTACTATTGCCAGAACGAAAACGTGATTGAAATGGACTGAGAATATTATTTTGTTCAAGGAAAGATGTTAATTGTTGGTGGACAATTCATTCGAGACATTTTAATAAGGCTGGCAGAATACTGATAGGTCTAAAATATGCAGGACATCAGGAATGAGACGTTTTACTAATGAAACAGACCAAAGCGGACTTCCATATAAGCGGATACACTCCAGATGTTAATGAAGCATGAAACAGCTTCGTAATAGTTGGAAAAGTAGAAGCAAACTAACTGGAATACCGTCAGCACCCACGGCATTAGAAGTTAATCTACGAAGAGCTTTAACTACATCCGTGTCTAAAACCAAAGAAAAATTAAAAGTATTATTTACAATACAAGGTATTTTTTGTAACATCATTAGGTGATTATTTACAGAAACGTCATCAATTAAATTAGGTGTTACAAAGAAACTATTTAACTGATCGAGGTGTACGTTTACTGACCGAGAGCATTGCTCTTTGCCGATACCCAGTCATTTAACACATTTCCACAACACAGCAGAAGATTTGTTTCTATTAAAATAAAGAATGCAAATAACAGACTTTAGAATTTTGTATTTGCTGTTTTACACGATTTCTAAGGCTGCGGTACCGTTCAAGGTCGATAACACATTTTGTTTTCCTTGCTTTGCGGTAAATGAAATCGTGATAGTTCATTAATTGATGAATCCCATTCAAAATCCAAGGAGCTGGAGGTCTTACAACAAGCTTTTTCAAAACTGGAATATGTTTATTATAAACGTCTAAACGTTCCAAAGTGATCCCTTGGAAATTTGAGAAAAAGTGTGTTTTGGTGCTATTTAATTTTCAAAATTTTTTAAAATTTTTATGGCCACAACTGATCATTTTTGAACAAATTTTAATGCTTCCCATTTAAAGAGAAACGGTTGAGGAGTAATTTTTTACTTCCTCACTATACTATAGAATAGAGAAAGTATAGTGATCGCAAAAAAAATCGATGTTGAGATTTTTGTGGAAAATTCCGTTTTAGGACCCCCTGAGTAAAAAAAAAGTGGTTTTTATAAAATGTCTGTCCATATGAATGTATGTATGTCTGTATGTAAGTATGTCTGTATTTATGTCTGTATGTATACAAAGCTAGAGCGAAAACTATTTAATCGATTTCAATCAAATTTGCACCAGACATGTCAAGTAGGCCTGTATAGATGCACGAAAAACGGTTTTGAAAATTTTTGAAAAACAACCCCCAAAAAAATTAGTTATAATTTTTTTATAAAAAAACGGCTCTAACAATTTTGATAAAATGTTGCTTATTTTTAGCCTTTAATGTACCCTACCATATGCAAAAACTGCATCTTTCTAAAAATTCTCGTTTGGCTAATAATAATAATAACTGATTTTTGGGGTTTTTTTGGCCATAAAGGGGATTGTTTGGGTCGCCGGAATACTACTCCCGGAAAACTACCCCCAAGCAGGTTACTACGTCATTTTGACGTCAGAGATCGGGGGGGGGGCAGTTTTCCAGTCACGCACACTCAAGTTTCGATATAATTAGAATAAAAAAAAACTAGAGGACTAACCTAAACTGTTTAGTCACAGTATGTTGCCGATAACAGTATAATTGTAGGAACCTGCTCGGGGGGGTAGTTTTCCGGGGGGTAGTATTCCGGCGACCCGCTTTTGCTAGGAGGGGGTTGTATTCCAGTCGCGGACACGGCTCCCATATTGGTTAGTTGGCAGATTTCGTGACGTCACGTTTCACCTGGGGGGGTAGTTTTCCGGGGGGTAGTATTCCGCATCCCCGATTGTTTTTCAAAACCTTTTTTCGTGCATCTATACAGGCCTAATTGACGTATTTGGTGCAAATTTGTTCTAAATCGATCGAAAAGTTTTATCTCTAGCTAATAATAATAATATTTATTAGTTAATCTCCTAGTTTAAAATCACCTCTCCTACCCCTCCTACAATAATGAAGTCACTGTGAATCTGTTTAATAATTTAAATTTGTTTGTGAGAAAGTATGTGCCAGTTTCTGGTACCATTTATTTCTTATGTGTAGGTATTTTATGTACTTTTTTGTAAACATATCTTAGAATCTGTTTATCAAGTTAAAATTATGTTAAAAAGTGCAAATTATACAAAACTAATATGAAAACCTGCCATCAATGACAAAATGTCAAAAAGGTAAGTCACATTGTTTAAACGACATTTTAACTAGATAATCAGATAAAATCTAATTATTTTTAGCCCACTTATTGCATTATTAGTAAAAAATATATATACTGAGAAATGTAGATTTTTTGAGGTTAGGTTGTATTGTCCCTCCACTAATAACTATATTATGGTTAGTAGGAACCGTATTATTCTAGCCTTACGTACTGTCAATGAAAATACTCTTATTTAATCACTAAACAGTTGCATTAATTTGCCAATTATACAATATTATACCATTATAATTTGTTCGCAGTGTATTTTTGTACAACATGTACCTGGCTGGCAAAAAGGAAATTATCAATGCAAGTGTCGACCTGGGTTTTATTCACTCCTACAAAACAGCTTTAATGGCTCCTTAGTTGAAGGTACACTATTTAACTGTGATACATTGTTTATATTTATATTGATTATACATCATGCTTAATTAACTCACAGTATATACTATATTGTGATTTTATTTCCTTACTTTAAGTAATAGTTTGTTTTTTATTGTTATAAATACAAAGACTATACATGATATACAATTTTAATAATTAGAATATTCTAATCTATCCTATGAAATGGTGGTAATCGAAGTTCTACAATTAGGGTGCAAAAGAATTAATACTCACCAGTCACACATCATCTAAGAAATAAAATATATTTTTCTGAACTACATCACGAATCCAGAAAAAAAACTCAACTTTAGTGTCATCTTTGTTCTTAATTTTTACTTTCTCACTATACTATAGAGAAAGAATAGTGATCGCAAAGAAAATCGATGTTGAGATTTTTGTGGAAATATCTGTTTTGGGACCCCCTAAGTCCAAAAAAATGGTTTGTACTAAATATCTGTCTGTATGTATACAAAGCTAGAGCGAAAACTATTCAATCGATTTCAAACAAATTTGCACCAGACATGTCAAGTAGGCCTGTATAGATGCACGAAAAAAGGTTTTGAAAAATTTTCAAAAACAACCCCCTTTTTGGCAAAAAAAACCCCAAAAAATCAGTTACTATTTTTTTTAAAAAAACGTCTCTAACGATTTTGATCAAATTTGGCTTATTTGTAGCCTTTATTGTACCCTACTCTACCATATGCAAAAAACCGCATCTTTCTAAAAATTCTCGTTTAGCTAATAATAATAATAATAATAACTGATTTTTGGGGGATTTTAGCCATAAAGGGGTTGTTTTCAAAATTTTTCAAAACCTTTTTTCGTGCATCTATAAAGGCCTAATTGACGTGTTTGGTGCAAATTTGTTTGAAATCGATCGAAAAGTTTTCTCTCTAGATAATAATAATAATATTTATTATTTAATCTCCAACTTTAATAAAAAACCACCTCTCCTACCCCATCCTACAAGTCACAGTGAATCTGTTTAATAATTTAAATATGTTTGTGAGAAAGTATGTGCCAGTTCCTGGTACCGTTTATTTACTCTGCTGTAGCCTATTTCTATTCAATGCTTTAACAATGTTTTTTAAATGAATTGATTAATTAATGTGTTTTTGCTATGAAGAATTAATACTCTTAATAATATTAATAATATGGAGTACAATAACATTTTTATCTCCGAACTCAGCAGCAGTTGTGAAATTTATCAGATAACTAATTATTTAAAAAGTCCTTTTGAGGTAACCAGTTTCAAACCAGTTTCAATGTGTAATATATTACATAAATATGTATTAATTTCATATCTTTCACTTTTCTCTTCTTTTTACAGACTGTATTCTTTGCTTTTATTTTTCTGTTAGTAACCACTAAAACATGTACATATTTTTTTTAATTATTGGACTTTAAAAACATTATAATAAAATAATTATATATACAGGTTGTTTCAGAACTCTTTATCAATATTTTAAGTCATTGTTTCTGGGTCAAAAGGAAATCTAAAATCATACTGAATTCATCTGAAAGTACCCGGTTACACAAGCCCCATTTTGTTTTTTCACAAATATTATTTCTTTGTTAAAAAACTATTAAACTTATAATTTTGAAATTTTGCATACAGTTTTATAACAATAATAAAAACCTAAAAATAAATAACCAATATTTTCCAAAATCCAAAACCAAAATGGCGGACATTTAAAATCTTTGAACAGGAATAATTTTAAAATGGCTAATTGTATCAAAATTGTACAAGAATGACCTTTTTTTTAGATAATTGTATAACAAATATAACGATGCCCCATTTTTGAAGATTGACCAAATATTTATCGAGATACGCTACTTTTTATGGTGCACGGCTGTTGGTAGCAGTTCTGTCGAGGTATGCAGCTAATATTCTCCACAACAATGCAACAATCACTTAACTCCTACCATGGTTTTACAAAAAGTGTACAAGAAACAAAAAATTTGCTAAATTTTATCTCCTAAATAACGGTGCATAAATTATTAAGATTCCATGACTATTATTAATTCAATTTCTGCAATTTTATGGAAATGACTACATGCGAATTTTGTGGTAATAATGGCAAAATGTCATGTTTCTAGTTGGAAAAGTTTTTACTGTTAAGTTATTTTATAAATCATTCCTTAAAGTCAAGATGCCATTATTCATTAAGGACAATTTTGTCATTATTTTAATTTTTTTAATTTTGTTCCTAACCAACCTTTAGTGTTACTTTATAAATAAAACCTTATTGTAGTTGTATGCTGTTTTATTGACTATGATAATAATACTGTCATCTTACACCCTAACTTATTGCTTGTTATCAACTAACTAGTACAAATGAGCTCTAAAGGAACTGTTCAAAATGTCCGTCCTGATTGAAGATTCACGCATTGAGGTGCCTTCTCAATGAGTTCCTCACTCTTCTAAAAATACCTGGTGTCTGACGGATTCTTTCAATACCATTCCTCTCCCTCAGCTCTTCCAATGTTTCCACTGGTTTGAAGTAAACAAGAGTCTTTAGGTGCCCCGTAAGTAATGGTCCAGACGGTTGAGGTCTGGTGACCTCGGAGGTCATGGTACCGCCCCTTCCATCCATTTGTTGCAATAGGTCTTGTTTAGAAGATCTCGAACACGGTGATTGAAATGAGCGGGTGCCCCATCAAGCATAAACCACATGACACAACGCATGTTTAATAGTACTTCTTCCAATAAATTTTGAATATCAATTGTTAAAAATTGTAAATATCTGTCATTGTTCAGTGTTACAGATAGGAAAGCGAAAACAAATAGTCATCAAAAATACCAGCCCATATAGGCTATTTACTGAAAATTGATACTGGGGACGTCTTTGTGTTATTTTGTGAAGGTTTTCCATAGACCAAATATGAGTGTTGGGAAGATTAGTGACTGCTGATCTTGAAAAATTGCATTAATCTGTAAATAAAATGAGTTTAAAAAAATTCCGATTAGTTCGGCACCCCTAACCATTGACAGAGATTAACTCGTTGAGGTAACAGAGCCTAAACTTTCTGGATATAATATGGGTATAATAATTGTTGTTCATGTAGTATGTGCTAAATTTTCACATTACTGTTGGGCAAGCTCTCTTGTTCTTTTTTTGGGGTGGTTTTATATGTCATTTAACAGGCCCTCTTCAAATTCAGGTGTTTTTATTAGACATGGTCGTCCTGGTCCACCAACCTTTTGGGGTCTTAAACTTCTGATCTCTTTTAGACTGATGTATCGCCTGAAAAGTTGAGTGTGAAGGTAGTGGTTTGGAAACCTTTCCTGATACAGTCGTCTAGCTCCAATACTATTGCAATTAGCAAGTCCATACATCAGGTGCATGTCAGCCTTTTCTAAGTACGTAAAATAGTAGTTATGATTACCTGCCATTATTAACTACACAAGAAACTACTAATACACTTATTTTAAACTTTAAGGAACATTTAAGTACTGCTGATTAGGATGACGAAATACTGAAATAAGAAAATCAGGTAATGGTTTGATGTTTTATTACAATTTGTTATGGTCATTGAAATCAGCTGTTATATTTGAGACCCAATTGTTAAACCAGTGGAATATGAGCATAGTAAATTGTTGTCACTGTTAGTATTTGGAAATTTGTCATTGATTACTTACAACAAAGGTTGGCTGTAACTGAAATTTAGCAACTTTTTGGTCTCTTATAAATTTTTTGTCAAATTTACGGATTTTCAGATATTGAGTTTAAAAATTTTAAATGGATGCCATTTTGAAAGGGTATATACAAAGAATAAAGTTTATATTCCTTACCAAAATGGGTATTATTAGATGTACGGTAATACATTTACCAGGTTTAAAGTTGATATCTTCAGAGGTTCTTAAGATATAACGTATTAAGTAAAAAACCCAAATACAGTGTAGACATATAGATTGAAAACTAAACTTTTTAGCACATACCTTCATATGAACTTTTTTCTGGCTTTTTGTATGAGAAATCATATCCCAAAGTCCTGAAAGGTTTTTTTTTAACTCCCTGTTTATGTAAAATTAATTATTCATCATCTAATTTGGAATATTGTATTGTATATAGTTTGAATGTTATTATGAATAATAATGGTATATTTTAGCTGCCTGGTCGGAGAAGGTCTTAAATATTAACACAGTCTACGATAATAGATTTCAATGTAGAAAGTGTGCTCCAGGATGTTTATTTTGTACAAATTCTGCTCCTTGCTTGGCTTCGTACAACTGGCCTTTCAGGTAGTTTTCAGAAAATATATTATTTGTTACATTAAGGAGTTATATCACTAAGTATTTTTAAGGAATTAAGGAAATAAATTGTGCAATTCAATTTAATTTGAATTTAAGTGTTTTTGATTTAATTTGTATTTATTTATTTTTTTAAACAGTTTTTTTCTTTGTATGAGTTATTTGCTTGTTTTTAATTTAGTTTTAAAATGTATTATTTTGTATATACAGTAACATGTAAAATAGAAAAATACGAGTACTTAAGAGTGCACTAACTTAATTTAAAATTTGGATAGTTAAAATAAGTAAAACTATGTAAGTGACTCACACCATGACCTTAACTTAGTTTACCTTTGTACTAATATTTTATACATAAAACAGCTGATGATTAGTATGTACAGAACTATTAAGAATCTTTTTAGGTCATTTACCATTTGTAAGAGAGCATCGAGTTGTAATGTGTTTACTATAAAATTTGGTATCTCTTAACTCCATGGCAGTTATGATACAGCTTAGTGCACACAGTGATCCTTTGATTGCTAGTGTTTCTTTAAAACATTCCACAACATTGCGCCCTATGTTTGGCAGCTAAAACGCATAACACATGTCTCAGCGTGCATTCTTGCAAATATTTGAAATCCCTCCATCGCATAGTTTAAAAAAACACGTTATTTTAATTTTGATTAAAAATTGGAACATGGATTAAAGTAGAATTAAAAAAATGTTGGTTGAATGCTTGATGTGTTACTCTGATTAAGGTTTCATTAATTAAGCATTAAGGGAAAAATAAACTTCTTGTAATTTATTGCTTAGATCAAAACTGACAAAAATCTATAATGATCCTTTGATGAACTAAATAGTTTTAACCCTTTGCACTTGAAAGGCCACTACCAGTGGCCATACCCGACTCTTAGATAACTCGAATTATTTCCCGTGAACTTAGTCCTCTCAGGTCGCATGACCACCGAGAGTGGCCGCTCTTTCATCAGCATGTACTTGGCTACCATTTTGACTGGGCGGCATCACCAGCTCAGAATTGTTTTGTTGAATTCACTTGACAAGTTAGTAAGTACGTTAGAGCAAATATGAATATTTTATAAATAAGCTCTGTTTAATGACAAATATAACTTACTTGAAATAGAAAACACGGTATTGCTTAGTATTTTAAACCTCATAAAGGTGTTATATTTATATTATATAAATAACATATGAAAACCAAAGTGGGATACAACCAATAGTCATATTTTTAAATGACAAACTACAATATAGAAAATGTTTTAAAATGGTGCAAACTTAAATTATAACTTAATAAATTTTAATTATCCATTTTCGTAATTTTATAATTATCAACCATTTATCACGACACTAAAAACGACTAGTAAAGCACTGAGTGAAAATATAGAGGTTATATTATTGAGCTCAACACAGCTGTTATAAAAGGAGGGAAGTAATCATGCGTTGTTCATATAGTTCAATAGTTTCTCTACAGATTCCAGCACTTTACATAGAAAACAATATAATTTTGTAGAAAGAAATAGGTTTCCATTGATACATAATGCTATGTCCACTCACAGTGGCCATACGAGTGTTCGCAGGATTTTGTATTGGGCACTCTGAGTGGTCATACGAGCTGGGAGGAACAAAACTGCGAAAACAATTCCAAGCTGATACAGAAAATGGCTTAGCCACTCCCGGTGGCCGTACAACTCCAAAGGAACTTTTTTTTAAATTCTCTTCAAGCGCAAAGGGTTAATACTGTCAAAGTTCATTAAAATTTATATTAAGAAAGCTTTGAGAATATAAAATTCCAGTATGATACAGATTTTGTAACAAATTAACTAAAAGCGGCAGTAATCATTTTAATATTTTAGATAACCTTCTCATCTAAAACTCTTTGTGAATTAAGGATATCTTTGTTAAACATAATAATATATGAGTTAAATCATACATATTAAAAAAAAAATTTTATTTTAAACTTATATCACATTCAAACCAACCATCTGATTGAATAATTAAAGTAAATAAAACCAAATATTTAGGATTATATTTTTATTCAAAGTCAGAAACGAAAAAAAAAGAATCTATTAAATGGACAAAATTGTTATCACTTTGCATCAATAGTATAATATAACAATGCAAGTTGTATGCGGCTTGTATTAATTATGTTATTGCTGCAATTACTGTATGAAGGTAGTTGTAGAATGCATTACTTAACAGATACTTTTCTATGTTACATAAAGGATAACACTTCTTTGCATATCCTTGAGTTGCGTTTTCTCCACATTGGTTCTCATAATTTATGTGTACCAACATAGAAGAATTAAAGTGTTTAAAGTGGCCAGCCCGATCTTCCTTGGCATCACGCTTCTAGGTTGTTCCATTATGTATTTGGAGGTAATCACATACATATATCCTTCATCATACAATCTGAGATAGTAAAAGTTTTAATAAAGTTGAGGTTAAATAAATGATTGACTAATGTGTTTACTTTAAGCCAGTTAGACTAATGGACATAAGACAGAAGCTGATCACTTGAATTTTCTTATAATAATCAAACATAAGTATTATTAAAATTATATTTGTAATAAATATTTATTCATTTTATTATAAATTAATGTGTAATTAGGACACTAAGTTTAGTCTCCTCATACAGTAAACCATTTTTTATTTTGTTTCCTTAACATTCTCACTTTGTATCCATATGACTAATGAAGGATGAGATAAGGCCAACACCAACTGCCTTGTAACATAGACATAATACACAAGTAGTGGAAATGCTCCTATTTAACTGAGGGAATTTAATATAAATATTATATGATCAATGAATATCAATTAATACAATTGATATATTGCACAACAAACCACTAAGTAATTTTGATGTTTATAATGTACATGAACAATGTTTTTTAGAAGTACTGATAAAGATATTTTTGTAATTTACATTTTATAATAAATTTGTTTCTTTCATTGAATAACTGTTTTTCCACTTTATAGTTATTATTACCTAAAGTTAGGACGTATTTTTTAAAGTATATTCGTTACTGATTTATATTCAAATTTTTAAGTATTTTGCGTCAATTGTTATAACTCTCATCTTGCTGATTTTTTTTAAAATTTGTTTAAAAAAATCTCATACAGTAGTAAAGTTGTACATTGGTACTTTCTTTAACCAATCTGAGATAAGAAAATCAATTTATATGAAATTAACTACACAAATGTTGAGTTAATAATATATGTTATACTATTTATATCAAACTAACAGCAGCCCATACTAAATCAATACTAAGAAATTTTAACACTTATACATATATACATATTATAGTGCAAACTCCATGTTGGTTATCAACGCCTTATAAACCCAAAACAAATTAATAATATACAAATTAAACCCTATTAAGAAAAACTACACGTAATACTTAAAAATATTTAACAAGAATATGTTTTAAAGATAAATACGCCATAACAAGAAAAAAGCAGTTTTCAAAAACTTAGAACCAAACAACAACAAAAATTTAAGTCTAAAGCTAAAAAATATCAAATAAAGTAAACAAATAAACATTAAACATGACACAAAACACAAACAAACAAAATAATACACACAGTGCTATGTTTTACATTTAATCGGCTTTAATATTAGACTCCCCTGAAATGCTTTAAAAAAGTTTAAGTGTAAGTATTTTAAGTGAGTGTGTGTAATTTCATAAATAAGTACTGTATATCATTTCGATGCTGAAGGTTTGGCCAATCCCTTTAAATAAGTGCAACTAGTCTGCATTCCCTGAGTGAGGATTTGAAGGATCACAGTTATTATCAATTATATTTTTAACAGTGTTCAAATAATATTCTCTTAATCTTCTAAGAAGGCCTACCATAATTTATATAGTTTAGTTATTATTACGCTTATTGTTTTCTATATTTACATTAATACAATGTCATTCAACAGTATTTTGTACTCTTTTTAGATGGCAGCTATTTTCCCAGTTCTTGATATAAATTCATGTGTAGCAACAAAATGGTGCCGTCATTTAGGTTTTTGTGTAACTTATACTGCACTCCTCATGAAAACTTGGAGGTAGGTAATTAAAAAGTTGTTATCTTAATTTTATTATAATCATCTAAGTACCATAGTTTCTTTTGCCACTTGAGTATTATTAATTTCGCAATAATTACATACAGAATTTCCATAGTTGTTATAGTTTATAAACCAAAGTAGGCCGATAATCCTAATGTATGCTTGATGTAAAAACATAAATGGTACCACCAATATCTATTTTGTTTCAATGTATTCACTAAAGTAGCACTCAAATTAATTCAACAATTTATATTTAACTCTATTTTTGTTTTATTTAAATGATTACCCCTTAAAATTAATTATAGTCATAAAGTAATAAAAGTTGATAAGTGTTTGTCAGTATTTTTCTACAACAATACAACTCTACTTGTAAAACCCACTGCCTACTACCAGTTGCAAAGTCCTACAACATCCACAAAGTTATTTCTCAGAAATTTTTTAAACTCCAATTTATATTTTTAATTATTTATATCATTGATTGAGTGAAGAGAAGATTGTAATGCAGTATTAGAAGCTTCTACTCTTGTGTTACGTTTACTTAACTTACTTTAGAAAATATCCGCCGTTCAATCTTAAAGATGCCATTCACAACTGAAAACACATAAGATACACACCAGTTTGCTTTTTTATAAATACATTTAATAGACTGTAGTTTTAAAATTGAGTCACAAATATGAGATTAAAAAAATATTTCTATTAAACCGTTTGTTTTTGTTATTTACAAAATACTGAAAATTTTGTAATACAAAATTTATAAAATTATTAAAAAAATACATAACTACCCATGTATGAGCATACATTAATCAGAGTTACAAGATTAGTTTAAAGTTTATATTTAAGAAGAAAAGAGAAAAATTAATACTACAAAAAATATTTATTTAAGCATTATACATACGTAAATAAAAAATATTTCATTATGAATTTCTAATATGGATGATTAGAGGATCGTGTTCCGAAAGTTTACTGTAACAGTGCCATACCTATTTTTGTTTTATATTTACATATTATATAATATATATATATATTGGTTAACCAGTTTTAAGATTAATTTAATACCATGGTTTAAATTGTACAAAAGTTAAATATTATAGTTACAAAACATCACATTATATTTTCACAACTTATGTCCCTTTACCAAGTAGCAAACTGTCAAAATTTAATTTAAACTAGGTATAGACCAAGCAAACTTGTACGACTTTCACCCGAATAAATAAATTTTTGCCTACAGCTCCGATTTGGATGCAGTTTTCTGCATCATGTTAAGAAAAATACCAGGAAAAAAGTCTACATATGAATAGTTTCGGGAGAAAGCAGAAATGCATCGCGGGTGCTTATAAAGTGCATCTAAAACTGCATAATTTTTTTGAAACCTATAAAAATGGATGAAAAGCCGCGTCGGTACTCGGGGATTTACCGGGGAGGCTCTGGGGGTGATGGGGGAAAACTCGTGAAGTTGCGATAGCGTATAGAAAATTTCTTCTCAGGGTTTTTTGGGGGCGCTGATTTTATTTCTGACCATGCTAAATGCTCCCAGTGCAACAGCAGGGCTCTGGGAATAGGATGGGGGAAATTTTTGAAGTTGTGACAGAGACTTGAAAATTTCCGCTCGGGGGTTTTTGGGGGTGCTGATTTCAATTCTGACTATGAAAAACGCACCCTATGCGCTGGGAGCTCCGAGGAGTCGGGACTGATTGGGGGAAAAACGTAAGGTTTTGAAATATTTTGAGATGACTATGTAAAGGCATAAGTGTGGATCAGGCCGGTTCAAATGGCAGCTGTTTCGGCTTGTGCGCAGGCCTGAAGTGTTGGGAAGAGTCGCAAGAAAGACAAAGAGAGATAGAGAGTAAAAGTGAAAGTATGGAGTAATACTGCTCACTTGCTCGTTACAAAGCTGTAGTGAGAGAAGAATAAAATAAAAAATTTCCTCCATCCCCCCCCCCCCCCCCCCCAATGCACTGGGGGCATTTAACATGGTCGGAACTGAAATCAGTGCTCCCAAAAACCCCTGAGAAGAAATTTTCAAGTCTCTGTCACAACTTCACTAATTCCCCCTCCCCCCTGCCTCCACCAGAGCCCCTATAGTACCGGGGCTACTTTGCTAGGTCAAAAATTAAATCAGCACCCCCAAAAATCCCCCAAGAGGAAATTTTCAATTTTATTGCAACTTCAAAAATTTCTCGAGTACTGATTTTTGCCACTTTTCATCCATTTTTAGAGGTTTCTTTTTTATCAGTTATGTTTCTATCAGTTTATTTTTGTGGGTAAAAACACAAATAATAATTAATATCTACTATTTTGTAAAGGTCTTCCTCTCTTTATAAGTCATTTATGTCAAAAATGTTTTTTATTCCGACTACAACGGAGGGAGTAGAATCATAGAGTGCCGACAGACCACAGTAAGATATCTGAGGCAAGGCCAACTTAAGGGCCTGCTGTAGTGGCGGCCATCTTGTATTTTTATCCCATAAGAGCAATGTTAAATTTCAAACAATTTATTTCGTTTACTTTTTATCATAAAATTGTTTGCAATGTCTCATTTTAAGCACAGTCACAATACGCATCCGTCTTGCAATTTACATGTTTTTAAATGCTTTTGATTTGTTATGTAATTGACATTTTGTAAGTAGAAAGTTTGCATTTTTTTCCTAACACAATAAAAAATTAATAATGAAAAATAATTTGCAAGCTGGATCCGAAATTTTATATAGAATATTCAGTTTGTTTTTTCAACACTTAATTACAAAAGATAGACTTATAAAATGGTTTGAAATTAGGCAATGTCAAAGCTTTCAGCTGTAAGAAATTGCACCGTTTAGATAGGGATACAGTGAGAAGCGGTTGGGTTTCCGGTTGCTTTCTCGTTTATTGGAGCAGACCCTTAAGCTCAGGCTCACCCTCCCTGTTCAACTATAGCCGCCCTTTTTCAATATGTATTCAAAGACAGTTTATTTAACTATTATTACATACAACCAACAAGTAAATTTACCAGCAAACAAAATACAAAATTTAAATATTGAAATAAATATTTAATTTTCAAAAAAAGCAGTATGGGAACGCTGGTCCCCTGGGTTCCTGTCCCACTACACAGTTCAAAGATACTTGGTACAATTAATTTTCTTGGGTTGAATATAGGTAGAAATATCATTTTCATCACAATAGCAAGTGCAGAAAGGTCATGCTATATATTACGAAGACTGAAGACTTACCTGAGAAGCACCATGAAGAAAGTATGCCTAATTGGACTCGCCCTGATGGCCATCAAACAAGAAATGGCATTAAAGTGGATGCAAGAAGAAAACTAACTGCCCTAGATGAAAGATTTTCAAAATTAACTGAAAGAAAGCTTATGCTCCATGAATGTATTTAAAGATTTTTTACAAAATGTAAAAATTGTAGCAACGATATTAATTTATGAAACTTAGTTAGCTTACAATGTTATTCTTAATAATTGTAAAAAATAAACATTAACAAAAATGTGTTTATGGAGTTTACGTACATACAATGATAATATATTAATTGTTTAGCATTACTTTCCCCAAAAGATATGGATTGTGTAATTTAAGAATGAATGTATTCTTTGATTCTAGCAGAAATAAAAAAAAACATATGAACGAGTTTTCTTTTCTTTTAAAAAGTATATAGGCCTACTACTCATAATTTATTTTTTCCGATATTTTCATAAATTTAATTAGAATTTTGCATTGAAAAATTATTTTATTTTAAATGAACAATTCATTAAAATATACTCAAAAGTCCAAATATTTTTTATCACGAAAACTGCAAGTGAACCCCTTAGACATTCTCAATCCTAATTTTAAATGCATTATCCGTAAAGGAAAATTTTACAGATTTCCCTTCAATAGTCAATATCAAAATTAAAATTGTAATGTTAGGGTTCAAAATATTGTTTTTTGTTCAATACAAAAGTGGGCTCAAAGCGCTGTTTGATTTTGCCCAAACAAAATTTTGGATCTGCTATTGACTGGTTGTGCCCCCAAACCAGATCCAAAACTTTTTGGTTCCTCACAATGCCTATGATAATAATACATTTTTTGCAGAGTAAAATGGTGAATGAGATTTAAGTAGATACAGTTTGAAAGAACGACAAAAAAAAAATAATATTATAGGCTCCTTTCATTATATAAATTTTAATAGTACGGTAACTCAAAAAATGTTTAATTAAGATTGACCATGAGATGCTTTGGTTAGTCTAAAATGGTGGTTTCTGCCAGTTAAATGTAGTCAAAACAAAGCAAGTGTTACTGTAGGTTAAAAACCAATTATACCCCAAAAAAGGTTTCATATAGCCCTCAACACTTATAAGTTTTACAATCAAAAAAATTTTAAGGCATAATGATAATGATTCCACATTTTAACTATTTGAAATCAATTATTGTCTCACACAAAGAAATGGCAAAATCTTACAAATATTTGTTTACTTACCTAGCCCCTTTAGTTTGGCCAAAAGCAATACATTTTTTAAATAATATTAGATTAATTTTTAATGTTCAAATTATTTTGATCTTACCACAATACATACTATTAAGCATGGAAATGAACTTAATTACTTAAAATATATAATTAGGTACGGCAATCTCAAGACATACTGAAAGCATATAACGAATTATGCAAACCTGGAACCTGGTATTGCGTTTAAATTGGCCTTAAGAGGTGTTGATTATGAAGTTAAGTGAGAGGTCTTATGCTTGAATTAATAAAGAAATCTAACTTTAGATAATTCACTTTATTCCGCTACATTTTGTGTAACTTAATTTTGTGTGTCTAAATTTACAATTTATTAGAGTCTATGATGGGATAATTAATATAATGGCTATTGGAAGAGTGTATCTTGTCAATGCAGGCCACGTGTAATGTAATAGCTGTTACCAATGCCTGTAAACGCCTGGTGCCAAGAGTGATTTGTAAATTATTAACACAGTATAAATATTAAATTACAACTTTTCTTGAAAAATTATTAGTGAAATTAGCACACATACATTTGACATGAAAGAACAGGGACAGGTCATAAAACTAACACAAAACGTTTAACATAGTTCAGGAATCATGAGAAAAGCTCATTTATCTCATTAGACTCTATTTAAACAACATATAATATTTTTTTTAAATGTGTTTATTGCAGAGTATCCCTAACATATCGTGTAAAATCTGCCCATAAAGTGAAACTAACAGACAAACAGCTGTTGCAATGGATGTTTCCAATTCTGCTTGTAATGTTAATCTACTTGAGTACCTGGACACTAAGTGCACCACCTTTGGCTGAGAATATAGAAGACAGTCGAGGACTATTATTCAAGCAATGCCTCTACAACTGGTGGGATCATGCCTTGGCTATTGGTAATAGCTTGTTTTATTCAGCAATCCTAACCCTTCCCGCTCACACTGTAACGCTGCATATCCCCAAAAAATTAAGTCCTCATTAAGTCAAAGCTAATTTTTTTCGATTTTCTTATACCAAAAAAATGAGACATGGGAATAAAATAATTGTTTTTTTAATAAAAGTTAGTTTATTTGACAGCAAAATAAGCAAACAAACATTACAAAATTAGAAAGAATCAAGCTCGTGAAACCCACACTGCTTTATTACGTATTGTGTAGTTAGGTTATTATAAAATATTCTAAGAATTGAAATAAAAAAGGAACAAATAACCATGGTTGTGTTACATTGTTTTTACAGCTCAGGGTGTGGTAGGTACTCTTTGAAACACGCATCGGGGTGTAGGTTGGACCGCGCAGTGCAGGTCTCGCAAAGGTAGATCGTTTCCTTTCTCATTCCTTGCTGAGCTCAAACAACACATCTACCAGAGCCCTTTTCTCTCCTTGCCATAAAGTGTTGTCTGCCAAAAAACAATAAAACAACGAATGCATGACAGTTTCGCACGGAGTAACAAAGCATTAGTGGTGTAGCGCGCCAACTTAGGTGCTCCTCCCACAACAGTCGGAGTTCGGAGTCGACTGCCATCATGTTTTTTAACCAAGGGATATGTTACCCAATAACTTCTGCACTCAAGCGGCAAAAATGAAAACTATTTAGTCCTGACAATAAACTCAATGTTTAAAAGCAAGTATATTTGTCCACAGCGTTTTGAGCAAATTCAAACTTAGCGGTTATATTCGTCTACAGCGCGGGAAGGGTTAGTTTAATTTAATTTAATTTTTCTTTTGGCAGAGAGTCAATAAATTATCAAAAACTGTCTTTGGTATTTCTTAAGGTAAAATCACTATGAAACAACTCAATAAATTAAATAAATAAATTCTGAGATGGTTATATAGTTTTAGATAATATAAATAGGTTACATACCTTATATGTCCGTCTACAGTCCTAAATTCAGTCCTTATTTTGTAAAGGGACTATCGATTTCGGAGTTCATGTCTTTCCCCCCCCCCCCCTCCACGTTTATGACTTTTCTCAACGTTATCGAGGTCTTTGTATGTCTGTGAACATGATATGTGCACTCACAGATGTCGTAGAAAACTTCTGGTGGTGCCAAATTCATCATAATTTTATTGCGGAGAGTTAAAAAGCTTTTGAGCTTTCTAGCGTGACAGCAACGTGAGGTGCGTGACAAAACCGTCATATTTTTGAGTATTTAAAAAAAACACTAGTCTAAGTCTCGAAAAAGTGTTCCATCGTTTCATCTTGTTTTGTTTTTGTAAAATAACCTGTTTTCTATTACCAATATTAAACTAACATAACAGTCAAAATTCATGTCTGGGCAATTCCTATTGAAAGATATTTTTTAACTTTTTGTAAAAGGTTTTGAATAAAATGTGCTTTTACTCATTTTCAATGTGCTGTAACTTTCCAAAATCAAATTTTATAAATAACCCTCTTCTCTAGAAGTTATAGAGCATCAATCCGTGAATTCAAAAAGCACCAATTTTGCTAAATTGGGCCAATTTTGAAATTTTTTTCGACTCTTAAAGCAAAATTTGGAAAAACCTTAAATTAACACTATCGGTTATTTGCTTTTTTCAATGTCTACGAGTTTGGGAATCAATTCTGACTTCATTCTGAGGCTTACATATGTCATCTGAATACATCTGGAAATTGTTTTAAGGAATTTTGTGAAAAACAAAATTTTTCATGATTTTGACCTGTACTTGCTGGTTTCTTGTTCCCTACATATATTTTAATGCTTGAAGACTTTTATCTAAACACACTAGGTACATAAGTTATCAGGAAAGAGACAGTTAAGTACTTATTTATTTATTTTTATTTCCAACTTTGCACAAAAGGTTAGGAATTACAATTATTTAAAGATGCTTACAATAATTACATAAATACTGGAAATATTTACAATTTTTGTCATTTTCATGGTCCTGGATGAGGCTTTCTTCCTCCGGCTGGTTGGCGTAAGCTGCCTCAGGTTGGTCATCGTCAGTTTCTTCCTCCTCAACTTTTTCGCCCCAAAGTTCCCATTAGGCTCATCCTCATTATCATCCTGAGTGAGGTAGCAATCCAAATCTATGTCGAGTTCGAAGTATATAGCTTTTGGGCAAAAACGTCCCACACAGTGGTGCACTTAGGCCTGATTTGCGGGAAGTGCATGCACTGGTACATTCCTTTCTACAGCTGCAGAACACCAGTTTCAGAAGCTCTTGGGGAGCAGGTTCTTCGCCTTCATTGACATCTTCACAAAGAGGTGACACCTCAGCTCATTGATGCTGGGGTACTGACGATGAGAGTACACAGTTTGATTTTCTCAAGCCCGAATGGCATGCAGGTTGAGTCGCACCCAGAGAAAGCATGTCTAAACAGGAGGTGTTTCTTCTCAAACTGGTACGATGAGGTGCAAGTAATCTTCCCCGGCTTCAGGAGGTAGATGTTGTTGTAGGTGGCATTGCTGGTTGTCCCACACAGGATAACTAGGACGTCAATATTCTCACTAACCAGAAGCACATTGTCGAAGCTGGGTGACTGAGAACAAGCTGTTGTCACAATCAGTACATCAGCGTCCTCTGCTGCCTCCAATACTCGAAGGGGAGATTTTTCTAGATGTTTTCTTCTCATATCAATGAGGCGGCTCTCATTCGTTTCATTTCCCAAGAACTTCTCCTGTGAAACAGCCAGGAGTGTACTCTCAAGACCTATACCTACCTATTCATTGAAGATATAAGTCATGTGGGGTTTTCTTCAGGCAGAATGTATTCTGGATGATCAACTTTTCTAAGTTAGTAATAAAATAAAATTTTATCATAAGTATTTAAATGTTTGTACAAGTAGGTTACATGGAAACCAAAATGCATTTATACCTAATACAGCTCTTCAATCGTTAGAATATATGTTGGGAACAAAAAATCAGCAGTACCAAGTCAAAATTATGAAAAATGTAGATTTTCACAAAATTCCTTAAAACCTGTTTCAAATGCATCCAGATGACATATCTAAGCCTCAGAATGAAGTCAGAAGCAACCAGCCTTGAGACCAAAAATGTAGAGTTTGCATTCAAGTAAAAATTTACTTTCGAAAAATGGGTTATGGTCATATGTAGTGGACCAATCAGAAGGCAAGACATGAATTTATCCCATTGGATGATTTAATTTCTATACAGCTGATGGGTTTAAGTGGGTAACTGAAATACTGATCACAAATAGTTTAAGATCTATGCAAATGAATATGTTTAGGATTAATAAAGAAATCTAATCAAATCGTAAAACATTGTAATAAAGGTTTATGATGAGTTTCAAGAAGTAATGCGTAGTAAATAAGTTTAAACATGTAGTCATGTAACTTTTTTATTATTGATGATTGACTCACAAACTAAACATATAGTGGCGTATTCTTGTATGGAAAATCCAGAATATTTATTAAGAAAAATACCTTAGTATTTGAAAAATTTCTGAAAAACATTTTTGCTGTATTTTGCAAACATTTTTTCACATCTTATTGCTTAGATGAGACCTTCAAGTAACAAGTAGCCCGATTTTTTTAATAGAAGCTGAGCCACTATATTTTACCTTCTCTTCTGATATTTGTTTGCCACCAAGATGTATGTAGTCTATTTATTTAGCATAGTAAGATAAATTATATTACACTCATATCAAACTTCTTTAATTTTATTGGGTATGAAACTAAAAATATGTTAATTATTTAGATTTTTAAAGACAAATAAATTTTACTAAACATAGTATGGACTAATTCATATAAGTATTATTCAAGATCTAGTTGTACATACCATAACAGCAAGTACTCTGGAACATTTTTGGTGATCAAGAATAATAAATTCAAATTCATCAATAATTTTGTTACTCTTTCAAAATAACATACGTATATTATTTGCAGGTGAAGTGCTTTTCTTAGCCTGGGGTATTCGTGTCTGCTACAATGTCAGGCATGCTGAATCACTCTACAATGAGGCGCGACTTATCAGTATAGCTATTTACAATATTGCTGTTGTAAACATTGCCATGGTCGCTTTTCAGTAAGTCTCTTTTTTAAATAATTTTACTTGACCTAGAATTTTACTTACATCTTTCTATAAGAAGTATATTTTTTATGTTAAAATTACATTAAACTATATTTATATTTGTTTAAATAGTTATATTTTTATGAATTTAATAGATATGATGGCTGTTTTCTTTTCAACTTCCGATCGTGCTTCTAAAGCTGAAATCCATCACAGAATGAGCAAAGTATAATGTGAAAACTTTATGAGTGATGGTAGTGTACAAGAATTGTGTAGAAAATTTATAAAAGAAGGGCAAACGAAAGTGTATGATAAAAGTGAATGAGGGTGCAAGTATGTTGCTACTGTAGTCCTCATTGAGAGTGTTGATCAGGTGGTTAGAGGCAAACGAAGGTTTAGAATCAGTGGACTTTCTGAAGAATGTCCAGAAATTTCAAGGTCTGCTTTGTACACAATTGTCAGTAAAGACCTACGATACCAGAAGCTGTGTACTCTTTGGGTTCCAAAAATGCTGAGTAACGACTATAAAACAAACCACATGGCGTCAGCTTTAACGTTTCACACACATTTACACAATGAAGAATAGTTGGAAGATTTTTTCAAGTTCATCGTTACTGGCGTTGAGACTTGGGTCCTGTATGACAATCCTGAAACAAAAGAACGGTCCAAGCAGTGGTTGCACACAGACTCTTCAAGCAAGCCGAAAAAGTTTAAAGAAACGCTGAACAGCAGGAAAACAATGGCTACAGTTTTTTGGAACCAAAAAGGAGTGTTGTTGGTGGACTTTATGCAGCAGAGGAAAACAAAAACAAAAGAAGTTTATTGTGAAACTTTACATCATCTCCGCAGAACCATCCAAAACAAACGAAGAGGAATGCTCTATTTAGGCGTGGTTTTGATCCATGACAATGCCTGACCACACTGTGTCAATGTGACATAAGACCTTCTTAAGCAGTTGAAGTGGGACGTTTTCGACCATACTTCGTATAGTCCGGACCCAGCACTGAGTGATTTAGAACTTCAGCCAACAACGAACTTCAGGATGCCATCAAGATGTATCTCTTCTCACTGGCGACTAACTTCTTTGAAAAAGGCATCAAGAAGCTTGTGACACCACTTGAGTCTTATTATGTAGAAAAATAAGTATTTTGGTAATAAAATTATTATGTTATATAAATTTGTCTTTTTTTACATAAACATTGGAGGTTGAAAAAAAACAGCCCTCGTATAAAGGGTGGAACAAAGTTAGTATTAAACTTTTTATGTGGATAAAGTAGACAATAAATGTGGAAAAACTATTTATTTAAAAATTTCCTATTTGAAAAATTATGAACAACAGAGGTATCTTTTCATATTTTTCGAAATTTGGTAATTTAATAAAAAAAAACCTAATTTTCACAGCATTTAAGAAATTGAATTGATATTGTAATTACATATTCGAATTCCCCATACAATTTTCAATAATAATAATTTTGACTTAATTGTTTGTTTGAAATGACGGTTGAAAGTTAAAAAAAGTAATTTTCATGAAATTATTTATTTGTTTAAACACTCATAAAACTGTATCAATTTTATTTGAGAACATGGCAAATATTGTAAAATAATTGCCATTTAAGTAGCTGTAAAAAATGTACTACACTTTGGGGTTTAGTTATAATTTAGTTGAAATAATACTGAAGAATAGTAAGAGCATTATTGAATATTAAGCTCATGTCAGGTAATCGTTCACAATCAGCTGATTAAGGGACCATATAGTTGTTCTATTGTTGTACAGATGGATTTTATTTTAGGTGCAATTGTTTACTCATAGTGAATACACTTCTCGTTCTTTAAGTCTTTAATTTTCAGTTTTTATCAATTTTGTAAATAAAATAAATGTTTTACATGTATAGGATTTTATAATTAAAGATAAATTCTTATTAATAGTTTTGTCATTGAAGTTATATCAGGATGGCTTTTTCTAACCGTGTGCATGCTGATATGCATTTTGTTTATGGGTTACGAGATTCAAATGCTTTGGCCGCTCAAAGAACATATAGGTTACCCTACGATTCCCTGAGCGAAAAATTCCTAGTTCTCAAGTTTTTACATGGCTTCATCAAATTTTAATGGAAAGCTGTTCATTTCAGAAAAGGCGTAACGAGGTAGGTCCGGCACAGAATATTGCCGTCGAGGAAGGTACCCTAGACCGAGTGAATGAAAGCCCAGAATAAACACTAGGCAAGTTGCTAACGAAATGGGCACGTCTCACACTAATGTTTTGAGAGTTTTGAGAAAAAATAATTACCATCCCTATCATTTTACTAAAGTTCAAGGGTTAGAGCCAGGAGATGATGCGAGGAGAATTTAATTTTGCCGCTGGCTGCTGAACCGTGGCATCATACAATATCATTTTTTGAAAAATATCTTGTGGACCAACGAGGCTCTCTTTACGAGGCAAGGTGTGTTTAATACTCACAATATGCACCTTTGGGCAACAGAGAATCCAAAAATAGCCAGGGAAACTTCATTTCAATGGTGTTTCACAATCCATGTTTGGGCAGGAGTGATTGGGGATCATTTTGTAGGACCCCACAGATTTGAAGGGAATTTGAATGGTCCAATGTATTTGAACTTCCTTCGAAATGAATGGCCCCAGCTTCTCAAGGAAGTTGAAGAAGCCCGAAGAGGGGAAATCATCTTTCAACAAGATGGGGACCCTTCTCACTTTTCACTTGATATGGCGCATTGGCTCAATGCAACCTATATAACGTGGGTTGGTCGCGGTGGTGTTGTAGCCTGGCCCGCAAGGTCACCGTCAGTCCCATGGATTTTTTTGTTTGGGGCTATATGAAAAACTTGGTGTATGCATATCCAGTGAAGACTGAGCAGGAACTATTGAACCGTATTATGGACGTAGCAGTTAAAGTTAGAGAAAAACTTTCTTTCACAGTAAAAGCCATGAGAAAAAGAGCATGTTGCTGCATCAAACAAAATGGAGAACACTTTGAAAACCAACTTAAATAACTGGTGTCAAGCACTACAAATAATAATTACTGTCATTTTGCGATGTTTGTAAATACGTTCGTTTTTACTTTGATAAAGATTTTTTTTAATTTTTATTTGTGTTTTTATTTATTGTTTATTCTGCTCACCATTATGTTATTACAATCAATTATGCGGTTCTTAATGAACGTATTACGTCTGATTACCTGACATGAGCTTAATATTCAATAATGCTCTTATTAAAATTCTTACTATTCTTCAGTTAATCGTTATTATTTCAACTAAATTATAACTAAACCTCAAAGTGTAGTACATTTTTTAAAGCTACTTAAATGGCAAAGTTTTTAACAATAGTTGCCATGTTCTCAAAAAAAATCGATACAGTTTATGAATATGTCTAAAAAAATTTATAATTTCATAAAAAATACTTTTATTAACTTTCAACCGTCATTTCAAACAAACAATTAAGTCAAAATTATTAATAATGTAGTTATTTTTATTGAAAATTTTATGGAGAATTCGAATATGTAATTACAATATCAATGCGAGTTTTTATATGCTGAGAAAATTAGGGTTTTATTGATGAAAGTACCAAATTTCAAAAATTATGAAAAGATACCTCTGTTGTCCATAATTTTTCGAATAGGACATTTTTAAATACACAGTTTTACTACATTTAGAGTCTACTTTATCCACATAAAAAGTTTAACACTAACTTTGTTCCACCCTGTATATAAGTTATAAATAAACATTATTACAATTTAAGAAGAAAAAAACATTGTGTTGTATGTTTCAGTTTGTTCTTGTTTCCTCAAGCAGGACCTGACATCAAATATTTGTTAGGCTTTGTTAGAACACAACTAAGCACATCAGTAACTGTAGGATTGGTATTTGGACCAAAGGTAAGTAGCTCAAATTATGTTTGACAAGCGAAGAAGATTAAAAGTAGATATTTTAGCCAAGTTATAAGGATTAGGGTAAACAAAACTTAGCAGGACTGTTGACAGGGGGGGAAGAAAGGGTAAAGTGTATATAAGGTCCGATGGGGGAAGTTCAGGGAAAAATTGTAGTAACTACCTTAACTTAACTACATTTACACAACACTTAACTACAAACACTTACTACAATTTTAAACATTTCATAAGGTGACATATATGAACTAAATAACAAATAACTGCAAAATGTAGAACTTTTGTTTTGTTTTATTGTATGTAAGTCTTATTATAGAGTGCATCAAAACTAATTAGGAAGTTTTGAATAGTTATATAGAGAAAAAACATAATTTTCTACTTTAACAGTAGTATATACATATTTAACAATAAAATTATAAAAATTTTTAATAATGATCTCGCATTTGAAGCAACAAACTGTCTAAAATTACCTCTGAAGATTTATACAACTTATTCTCACAAATTAAAATGAAATGACATTAACTTTTTCAATAATCCACTTATAAGGTAGGATCAAGGGAAGAGTTTAAACACTTTGCCCTTCAGCTTTGCCTAAAGAAAGAAACCACAAATTCTTAAATCTAGTGCATACAGGCCACCCTACAGCACTTCTCAAAGAAACTAGACTTCCAGAATATTCTCTCAAAACATTGAGTGGATTTCGAGCTGTGAGGCATGAAGCTTCCTCCAGTTAAAACTACAATCCTCCCATCCATCTTCTTGAACATTCTCTTCCATTTTGGTTTGCAGAAAATTGAACAAAATTGAGACATAAAGTTCAGACTTCAGTCACGCCATCATCCTCAAAAAAGAAAGACCCTATCAAATTCACATACTGCACACAATTCCTGTAGTTTAAGGAAATGTAGTTTTGTGAATAATTCGGGGGCTATTTTCAGCTCAATAGTAGAGATTTTGCTTGTTTGTTAGCATTTACTTTCACAGATTTTGGCTGTTGATATAATCTGCTCAATTCTTGAGACATCGTTATTTTAAAGGGATAAAAGTTCAAATCAAAATCCTGAATTCTCCTTAGACTGAGGTCACACAGCAACAGCATTCTTCGAGCAGAATGTCTTGGCAATCACTTGACTTCTGCTCTCATCAACTACACATTTTATGGTGTTCTGTTTAGACATGCATCGGCCATGTTTACCTGATCTTAGTAAGCTACTACTTTCCTTCAACTGCCTATTCACGATCAAATTGTGATCACATTAAGAACAGCATTATTGCTTGGAATTTTGAAGCTTCAGGAAAAGCTATTTGTGTTGGAATCACAGATCAGTTGTTTTTAGATCATGTTGGTTATTGTACTGGAATCACCGACAGAACAAACGTATATTACTTACACCTCTATTGCCCAAGTATTGACCTTTCCTAACTGTTTAATCACACTCTGTATAAATATATACATGCAACTTATGACATAATTATTGAGCAAATTTTTCTTATGAAGGGGAAATGAAAATAATTTTATAATCTAGGAACATTGTTTACAAACAGTTTAGGTTTTGCTATTAATTGACGATTAAAGAAAGTATTTTTCTTTATTACATTATTTTTCTGTGAACAAACTATTAATGATAACATTTTTCCTTTTTTAGGAATTAGTAGTACCTGTATAGTTTCAAATATTATTTAAAACAATTTCAGATTTGTATTATTTATGATCTTTAAGGATTTTGTATGTGAGAAATCAGAAATGTAATGCTACTAATAACAAAGTGTCATAATAATAGTGAAAATCTGGTATTTCATTGCTGATAATACTGCACTGAGGAGCAATAATGAAATAGATGACTAAAGCAGTTACAAAATTTCCAATACAAATAATTAATTAAAATATGTTTAAAATATAAATTGTTTTATAAGTGATAAATGTGAACAAATTATACCTTAATAAATGACTATGTAGGCCAAATTTATGTTTTTAAATAATCTAATAGTTTTTATTGCAAATTTTTCACAAATAAAATAATAACTTCTTAAACATAATTGATAGAGATCCAAATCAAATCTAATAATGTTAAAAAAAATCAAATAGATATATTTATACAACTAGTATAGCATAATTTCATGTATAGTAAAAAGACAAATTGTTATCATTAATATATTGTACTCAAAACAAAAATGATTAAAACAAAAATGATTAAAGTTTAGAATTAGGTAGTAAAAATTACATCTTTGACTTGATTTAATTGCTTCCTAAATTAATATTAATGACTAGGAATAATTATTGTTTTACATGAATAAGGACAAAATAAAATTAAAAAGTCAATGATGTAATAGTTACTTTTTGAATATTTTGTGAGTGCATTCTACAGCATTGGGTATTTAGTAAAATCAAGGGTATTTAGTAAACATCTGATTTAGTTAACTTGCCCTGTAGCACACCAGCAGGTAAACTTTCTGCAGTACGGATATTATAATTTAGATTTAACTTTTTTTTATATAAGGCAATCAAAATATTGTTTTATTTTTATGCTTGTTTGTCTGTATATTATATATGTATATATGACTGCATATATTAGGCTTCAATTACTTTCATATGTACAAGCTATTTTCCTAGTGCTTTATTTTATTTTTCCCAATAGAACTTGTGGTTTCGGACCATACATTTTGTAATTTTTTTCATTAATTGACTACATGTAATCGTGTATAGCCTACTTTTATATTTTTCAAACTTATATTTAAAGATATTTTTGGTTAACCAAAATATCAACTATTATAAAAGCGAGTGTACATACGTAACAACATAATATAACATTTGATTTCGCCCATCATCTGTAATACTTAGACAAAACCTAGTGTAGATTATACCTTCGGGTTTTGTTTACAACTTCAATCAATATAAGTATTGCAAAGTTTTTTTTAAAAATATGAGTTAAAGAACTAATATAGCCTATAATAAGTTATAAAATTTGCTTTGAGTTTATAAAATGAATATAAATACAACCTTTTATTACCGGAATCAATATTTATTCATTTAAACAAGTTTGAAGAAGAGATACCCATATTCGTTTAACTTCGGAAACTTTTGTACATCTTCGTATAACATATAAACATATTCCATTATTAATTTCTTCATTATAATATTAATAACTTCTAAATCATTTGATTTATCAATATAAAGTTAGCAAGCAATTAAAATAAATATTTTGTCTTTATTTGGATATAAAATAATGAATATAAATACAAAATTTTAACAAATAGGCCTACAGTTTTACAACCCTTATTACAATTGTACACAATTACCGAGTTAAAAATCACCGTCATCATAGATAGATCTAGATAAAGTCTGTTGTTTTTAAATAGTACTATTTGTTTAAATTATGTATTTCTGAAGTGTATCTAACTAATCTGTCTGTGATTTGTTACATAAATAGTAGCAAAAGTCTGAATAATTAATACCCATAAAATGTAACATCAATAATAAATAACTTAAAAAAGAAAATGTTAAATTTGATAATATAAATGCATAACTCTGAAATACATTTTCATTTTTATTTGTCAAATTATAGCAAGATAAACCCAAATTTGTTGAAATGTTTTTAAAATGTTTTTTTTTTTTATATAAATTTAATAACCTACTTATTCCTACATTTATTAACTAATTAAAAAGCTCTAGTTTCAGCCTTTTAATTTGTCTTTTAATAAGCTTTACAATAGTACGCCACAACCAACACTTTTTATATTTAACATTTTTAGCCTTCCACCTTCATCCCCCAAAAATCATAGAGGGTCAGATATTTTCAAAATAAATATGTCTACTTATGCACCACAAGATATACTATACAAAGTTCTGTTAATTTATTTTAAGCAATAAAAAAATAAGGTTTTAAAGGGATTTTAGACATAATGTATGAATTAATATTATGTAACTTATTGCTTATTGTAATTATTTTTGTTACTAATATTATACAAACTACAACAATACTTCCAGGTATTAAGAGTATTTAGAGGTCAGGGAGATCAATGGGACAACCGTGCTCGAGCAAGGGGTGTCACAGCTTCATTTTCCCTCAATGGCATAGGACTTGTGCCAGACGAAGCACCTGATCTTTTCCAAGAAAATGAAGAACTGAAGGTAAAATTAAATGGTATTTGTTACATTAAGAAAACATGGTTGTTCAATCACATACAAAGGTTTTCTATTTTGAAGTTTTGTTTTAGTTATTTAAAAAAATATTCAAAACCCATTGAATAAAAAATATAAACATATCTGTTTAAAGGTAATGGCTATATTATTTCAAAATTAGTCAGTGATCCAAGACCATGTATAAGAGTTTACAATTTCTTCAGTAAATACTTAATGACAGTAATGTTTACAAAACTGCTTCTTTACTGCTCGTTTGTTATCAAGTTAAAAAGCTTAGTAACATTTACAGAACTTTTTTAAAGATGGAATGAAAAAATGATAAAATGTAGCAGTTAATTGATAAGTTTTAATCAAATGCTGTTTTATGGAATGCCTCTCATCCTGACTACTAAAATCACATAAAATAATAAAATATTCTTTGTTTGAAAAAGCTATAATGGTAAACTGTGCAGCAGAAGTTTTAGATAAAAAATTAATAGACTTAAAAGCCAGTTTTACAGAGAAAAATAGAATAAAAAAGACATCTTAAAGCGGAATTAACGGACCTGTCATAATGGTTGTTATAAGTTAATATTTTATACTTCTCATATTATAAAGAGTGTTCTGTTTATAAAAAAGAGCTATCAAAAGTCTTTCTTGTAGTTATGTCTGCTTAGCCAAAATTTGAATCCCTTTTTAAATTATTTAAACCCACACGAATAAAAGTATTCAAAATCTAAAGGTGAAGTTCTTAAACGCTAATGTATTATTAGCTAAATCTGTCATATCCTTTAAGCCGCACACACATTTTTCTTTAAATTATCTTGTCCATATTTATTTTCTTAGTTTTGTTTTCCCTTAAACAAAATAAACACTATCTACCAACAACTCTTTGCGCAATATTTTCTGTAACCAAAAATTGTATGAAGGAAGAATATGTTACAGAACTCGAGGTAACATGTTTTATAAACTTGATTCTGTAACATGTGTTATAACATCAGTGAGGACCGAGCTTTACATCTTTACTTGTCCTTTTCCACTTTTTGTCCGTAAATTTTCATCAAATTTGAACATAAAATCTATTAATTGCATTAAAATTAATCCAAATTTTTGCATTAAGATTAACACAAAATTAATCAAAATCTATAGCACATTTTTTAATTAATTTTTCAGGAAGAAATTCAAAAACTGGCTGGACAAATTGAGTTCATGAAGATCGTAAATATGGAGATGAACAATCGCCACCTTAAACCGAAACCTGGTGGCTACTTTAGTGCTGCAAACACCACAGTGGTTCTTCAAAGTCCTATAAGTAAACCTTCAACAGGGTTTCTTTTGGGGAAAAGTTTTAGTGTTACGACTGATGAACAAGATGAACGAATCTGACTAGTTCTTGGTAGTGAGGAAATCTGGTTGTGATATATTTTATTTGGTGTAATGGGCTATTTTCTTTGTGTTTTTTGTAAATAAATGTGAATGCAATAACTACTGATTTGTAACATTTTTTTTTTTTTTTTATATATATATAGATATATAAAACAGAACACAATATTGCGTAAACTCTTAAATTTTAAAGAGTTTGTACTGTTATAAACACAAACTACATAATGAGTTAGATTTATTGTGTAAGTTGTAAGTATATTTTATACTTTTTTATCAAAAATAAATTTTAATTTATTCTCAAGGGAATTAGTGTCAATAAGAAATACTAAAGTAGTGTACTGAACAGCTACTTTATGTCATGTCTTGTTTTATTGTCTGTGATGGAAGTTCTCTTAGTGAACAACTTTATCTTTTAAGTAGGAGCTTAATCCCCTTAGAAATATTTATAGCCCAGTCGGTGTAGGTTACAACTACCAGTAATTTGCAATACGGCTGATTTTTTTTTATAAGTACCTTAAAGTATTTAGATAAACATAAAAAAAAGTTTACCAGTCTATCAATTTCCCAAAGTCGAAAAAAAAATCGATTATCATTTTTTTCGATTATCCTTAATATTTCGAGCTGGGATAAAGATAGAGAAAAATTAAAAAAAACCACCTTGTAGGGGAGGTATTTTTCAATAAAAAAGGTCATATGTATTTCCGAGCAATGGTTTTCTGGAAAAAATTTGATAATGCAGGTATGTATTTTGCAGCAAGGGAAATCACTAAAACGGGGAAACTCGAGAAACCCATTGATAAGTCAAGTGGCTCTATATCGGGTAATTTTCAAGATAACAAGCTGAGACTCAGCATAAATGTTTAAAATATATATTTTAACTCCTATGTCAAGTTTCACTTCGATATATTAAAATTCGGACAATTTATAATGAGCCAACGCTTCATATATGAATGAGATTTCCCCCTTTTAGTGATTTCCCCTGCTGCAAAATACATACCTGCATTATCGAATTTTTTCCAGACAAACCATTGCTCGGATTAAATAAATACATAATATGACCTTTTTTATTAAAAAATACCTCCCCTACACGGTGGTATTTTTTATTTTTCTCTATCTTCATCCCAGCTCAAAATATTAAGGATAATCGAAAAAAAATGATAATCGATTTTTTTTTTCGACTTTGGGAAATCAATAGACTGGTAAACTTTTTTTATGTTAATCTACATACTTTAATGTACTTATAAAAAAAATAGCCGTATTGTAAATTACTTGAACTTTTGGTCTAAAATTACCCCTACCGACTGGCCTATTAAAGCATTGGAAAAATGTGTAAACAAAGTATTGAACTTTTTTACTATGAATTTTTTTCATGGATTTTCTGTTATATTTCCATAAAAAATCTAATATATTTGACAGGAATCTAACAACTTAGTGTAGGATTAAAAATATACCATACTTCCTCCCTACTGTAAATATGTTTGTGCTGATGGAAAAGACGAATAAGCATAGATTAACAATTTTGCACGATTCAGAGTAAATACTGACATACAATATCAGTATTGTATACCTGCCTTTACACAACAAAGTAGACAGGGTAGCTGTAATGTTATAAGTAAACTGAAGTGATCAAATTGTAGTAACAACTTTAATAAAATTTTAGGTTAAAATAAACTGAAAAAACCCTATTATATTGAGCAAATTTGTACACTAAACCAAGCTGTTGTTATTGATTTAAAAAATATTGAAAATATGACACCTTTAGAGAATATAAATAAATTATGCTTGGTCTGTCACATAAACATTCTGTTCTTTGTTGGACATTATGGTTCTATCAGATAGACAGCATTGTCTTCCATGAAAATAATACTACTCCCATAATAGGTGGTATGACATTGGTTTCATTTTTTTTTTTTTTTTTTTTAAGATAACATGTTTAATAAAATGATACTTTTTTCTGTTTCTCTTATATCAACTGAAATATTGATTAATATCTATTGAAGTAAAATTATTAGTTGTTACAGTACCGTCTCAAATTCTGATATTTAATAAAGGTTCATTTCTTAATAGTTAAAGAAATGTATGATGTTTTGAGAACCTGTGGAAAATAATTTTCAAAACTTTGAAAATATATTCTGTTTATGTTATCATCATCAAATAATGTCATATTTTTCTATTTATTGATGCTACTCACTTCTCCTTTACTTTTATTATTCAATTATTAATTATTATTATTTCAGGATTGACAAAGATATAGATTTGTATCAACAATAAAGTTGGTGTATCAATAATTCTATAAAAACCCTAGAATAAAATTAAGGTTTTCAGATATGCACAGAAAGTGGAAATTGAATATAACACCTAAGACTGAAAGCCATTAAAAATTAAATTGAGTTAAATCATGTATAATTGTGTATTTATTAGACATATGTTACCTACTAGTAAATGTAAATATACAAAAATGTAAAACTTGCTCAAATATTAACACAACATAATTTGTTTTAAATTTTATTTAGTGATACTAATTTATTACTGGATTTAAACATTATAATTATGCATACATTTTGAAACTATGTATATTTTTTTAATTATTGCACAAAATAGTTTTACATCTTTGTCAGGGGTTTACTTGTAATTTTTCCAGTACCGGATCGCTACCGAAACTGAACAAAAATACTCTACCTGAAAATTTTTTAAATTTTCACTTCTAAAACTCCTATTTTACGTATCTTTGGCAAGTTTCAGGGTACAGATTATATACTTACTTTTATAAGAAAAGTACACGTGTATATGCGACTATTTTTGTTCTTGTATATAGCACATAGCAAATTTTAGAGACACATACTATTTTAAGCAAAAACTTGGCAAAAACTATTAAGTCAATAGTCTTTATCAGAAATTTAAATCCTCGGTAAAAGACTGTAAACCTAAACAAATTTGATGTATTATAGCAAAAAATTACTTTTCTTATATACGAACAATTAAACACAAGCAAGCTTATCACGAGAACCCAACACACAAATACTGATGCTAAATTGCTGTGTGGCCAGTGTTCAGGTACCTACGATTAAATATTTTTCTCTTTCAGGGTGCCTTTCGACCTTATATTTTTGACGGCGTTTGTCAATGTATGCACACCATTGTTTGTTGTATTCCATACTGTGCTCTCATTTGGGATATTTATTTTTAATTAATTAATCGTGAAATGAAATGAATTATTCGATAAGTATTACTCACTAAATGTGGTGCAAATTACAACATCTTTGGTCTTACTTTAACTACAATAATCTCATCAATACATGTTATAAACGTTTTTATGCCAAAAAAGTTAATAAGATAAAAGTTTAAGCATCGCTGGTTTTTAAACTTTTCTGCCGCCTCAACTCTGAATCATCGGTCTCTTAGGAAAGTTTCACACCAAAGCCAGGCCAGGTGAAAATCGCTTGACCACTGATTATGCAGTATTTCAATAGGACACCGGCCTTAAACGAGCGATTTTGAGCAGTCCTGCCTCCCGCTACTTCAAGCGGTTTGTGCCTGCTTTTTTGAGTCTAGTTCGGTGTCCCGGCCAGTGTCACTACGTTGCAACTGAGACTGCTAGGTAGGCTAGAAAACCTATTGAGTGAGACTTGGCTTCAATGCGAAAGTATCGCAGATTTTGCTGGGCTTGGTATCGATTCGCCCGGCCCGGCTCGGCTCGGCTTCGGTGTGAAAAGGAATAATTTGTAGCCGTTTGCACCATTCACCGAACAGAAAAGGCGTGCCGCGAAGCTGGAAAAATTGTGTATGGTGCTCCCATTTTGATTCTAAGCTGAGGTACAATGTGGGATACTTTACTGTAGTTGTCTCGTATAGTCGCAACGCACTGTAGTGTGGAGATATCTTGAGGTTTTTCGATTTTCGGACGTAAAATTCTGAACTGAGTGTTGAACGAGTGTGATTGAGGGAGTGGATGGTCCAGTGCAACGTTAAAACAAAACGTACAAAAATTTAATAAAAAGCAGTTTCGGTACCAGTAAACCCCTGATCTTTGTATAGAATATTACAAAAATATTAATTTCTTGAATATGACATCAGTTACTGGAGACTGAAGACTAGCAGCACAAAATTTATCTTGTATATGACTTTACCTTTACTAAAATGCAATTTATGACATAAGTTTTTTGTAATTTTACAGAGAAAAATTAAAGTCTCTAAACAAAATTTGTTAACAATCTTGCTTTATAATAGCAGGCATTATGGTCATCCATTTCATAAATAAATTTACATGAATTCAAATACAATTTTGTTAACACAACAATTACCAAATTTATCAATCATAAATATCATAAACTATAATCAGATACCAGCATAAATTTGTATCAGCATACAAAATGAGTTTTGATAATAGTTTATAATTCTCATTATTTTATAAATTCAGAGGTACAGTTAATAAACATTTTACAATTTACAATCACTTGAGTGAAATATAGACAAGTGAAGATTCAACTATTATAAGTCATACAAATTATTTTATTTTAGTGATTAGCCTGTCCTTAAAGTAACTGAATACAATTGCTCATGCTGTTAGGTTAAAACTAAAATTATTTATTTTGTTGATCTTAATATTTTAGGTGGGTTTGATATTCTGGGATTTATCAAAGCTGAAAAGTTAAATGTTGATTATTTTAGTTTTAAAAGTCAACAAATAAATGTTAACTGTAAAAGACATTAACTTTCAACATTTTAGCTAGACAAAGTTTAACTTGCACACTGCTATTCCTATATAATAGAATTAATTATAATAACATGCTCAGAAGCTACAAGTATTTTTTGGCAAAGACTTAACAAATGTGTTTGTAGTTCGCAGTGAAAGCCTTAGAAAGTCTTTTTAGGGCTTAGAAGCAAGTATATGTACCGTCACTATTTCCGGTGCATAATTGTACCGCCGTCTTTAGGGAGTATTAAATTAACATATTCTACAATAAAATTAGGCATTATTTAACAAGAAACTACTTTATACTGAACAATAGTTGTATACAGGGTGTATCAGGAAGAAACAGAAAGAATTTCAGGACGTGTTCTACTGGTGAAAATAATGAAAAAAGTTCATATAAACATAGGTCCGCAAACGCTTCGTTTTCCAGATATCCGCCATTTTGTTTTTTGTACAAAATAATTCATATCTAGAGAACGGTTTGACTGATTTGAGTTCAAACTTGGCATGAAGTTTAACCTAACAGTGATATACCTCAAGAAAAATAAACCATTAAATCCAATCATGCGTTTCAAAATGGCGGCGGTTTGAAAATTTCAAACCTAAATTACTCCAAAACTGTACATTTTAACGAAAAATGTCAAGATACCCTTTTTGTAGCCCTTTTGATTCCCTATCGGATGGTCTAACTGTTACACAATCGGATGAAGGATAATAGCTAAGTTAAAAGGTAATGACAACAAATGTCCATACAATATTGTAGTATTTACTGTGTTTGTATAGGATGCCGGGTTGAACAAACCAATTAGTACACATAACTTAACTGTTATCCTTCATCCGATTGTTTTGACAGTTACATTATCCGATAGGGAATCAAAAGGGCTACAAAAAAGGTGTCTTGACATTTTTCGTTAAAATGTACGGTTTTGGAGTAATTTAGGTTTGAAATTTTCAAACAGCCGCCATTTTGAAACGCATGATTGGATTTAATCGTTTATTTTTTTTTAAGTATATCATTGACAGCTTAAACTTCATGCCAAGTTTGAACTCAATCAGTAAAACCGTTCTCTAGATATGAGTTTATAGAAACATTTTTCATTATTTTCACCAATAGAACACGTCCTGCAATTCTTTCCATTTCTTCCTGATACACCCTGTATATGGTAGTATAGTAAAAATCTGCTGTTTTAAGAAATTTCTCTAGTATGCAAATATATACAATTAGGCTATGTAGTAACAAATTATGTTATCGGTACATTCTTCCCTACGTGTTATGGTGGTCGTCTGACTCATTGGCATTTGTTTTGTTTATGTAAAGCTTGAGCTGATATTTCTTCTGAATTTTCTGCCGGCATTTCTCCATTCATTTAAGAAATGTCCTGAACATTTCATTTCAGCAAACATGAGTTTACTTTTACAAAAGTTTATTTTAAGGTCAGAAGTATTATTTTCCAAGTTTTACTCCAAGGTGCGAAATAACAAGTATAAATGGCAGTTTTTCCCACTGGGTAATTTGGCATCTGCATAGTCAGGGTTTGCACTTCTTTTACTATTTGATCATTTTTGCTTACTCTGTTGTCATTTTTCAATAATACTGGCCCTAGAGTGGTTAACCAAGTAGGAATCAAATTAACATTATTAAATAATCGTCTTTTATATTAAAACGTTCTTTCAAGTTAATGCACACAATAAGGATCTGTTTAATGCATAGCTTCAGGTAACCTGCTTCCAATTTTCTTGCTTAGACCTTGTATTTTAAAGTTAATCAGTTTTCTATATTATTCCATTACCTTTCTACTTGGCCATTTCTCTGTTAATTGTATGTGATATAGTGTGGTTACTTGCGATCCTATGAGAATCTAAAAATTATTTTAACTCCTGTGAGCAGGATTTTTCAGGAACTGAATAAAAAATATGATGGTATGCCAAATATTTTTAACAGTTGATATAGATTTTGAATCATTGTAGATGATGTCATTTCAGCACCAAGAAAAACAAATGGAAAAATATCTGTATCGGTAATATCAGCTACAATGTTTTCTTTTACAGAAAAGTACCTAATATCATAATTATAACTTGACAATTCCATCCTCCATTTGAGAATTGTTTTACTTTTCCAGCCATTTTATCATTAAACATGAAATAAACAGATTTTTTATCTGTTTACTAGTTGATTAGGTACGGTAATGTCACCATTTCTTAAAAGCTTCCACAATAGCTTAAGCCTCATTTTCAATGATTGGGTAATGCTACTCATAGCAAGATACAGTGCTTGAATAAAATACAACTGGCCTAAGTGAGTAGTGAATCAGATTCAACTGTAAATGGAGGATCATTATCGATTGGTGATTTCAGAGATGAAGCAATATCTGACCTAAGTTTTTCATAGCAAGAACTGCTTCTGGAGGCAGAGAAAATATTTGTACTTTACTAGAAGGTGCAATTTTTCAAAGAGGTTTTGTGATTGGTGAGAAAACATGCCTAGGGCTCAATAAAGAGACACGGCGTTAGTAGGCTCAGACAAATCCATTTAATGCATAAGCCTTTCAGGATCTGATTTGATTGTACGATTAGATATAATTTAGCACAGAAGCTTGATCTTATTACAAGAAATTACAAATTTGTTCTTATCTAAACTCAAATTATTGTATTTTGTAGCAGCATACATAAACCTTTTGAGGTTTCGATCATAATCTTCTTAATTCTTGCCACAGATTGTAAAATCATCAAGATATGAATTAGTTTGCTCTATAAGTTTTCATCGTAAATAATTTGATTAATTTTCCTTTGAAAAACTGCAACACCCTTCGTTACACCAAAAAAATTGGTAGAAATTGAAATATTTTTTCTCAAGCATCACATGCCGCTGTAAAGACCATCAATCATTCATTATTGGTAATAATTAATTGATAATATGCATTATGTAAATTAATTGCAGTGAATCTTTGATTACTATGTCCTCTATTTTCAGAAAGAAATATGCATCTAACTCAGTAACTCTATTGGTTGAGAATATCCAACTACCATTCTCTTTGAATGTATTTCATTCTTTGTAACCAAAACTTGAGTCCATCATGTTGAGAAACTAGGTTCAATTAATTACATTTTTAGTTAATAGTTAAACTATTATTGCACTTTCTTTTTTTATGAACTTTACCAGTTAAACTTGAATGTGTATGTCTGTAAATAATTTATCAAGCATTAAAAGATTAACATATTTAATTTATATCCCAGAATTTCTAAATTCACATGCCAAAAACAATTCAGATAAAATCGACACCATAGCCACTTAGGCTTTCGTACTTAAACATTTTGTTTGCTAAAATAAATGTCAAAACTCCCTAACAAAAGCAAACATAATAATTAATTCTATTAACTTTAATTTGAATTATAGATGTTCCTATAGAAGGAGGTAAAGCAGCACATACATTAACCAAGAAGGAAAAATACCTGTTTATTAGAATTACAGACTGTAGCAAACCTACCACCTTTATTACAGTTATGACATTTAACATTTCTAAATGGGCAAGCACTTCAAGAATTTTTATTTTCCTTATAAAAACATTTAAGTCTCAAAGGGTTTTAATACATCAGACATCGGTGATTTAGGCGAAAAGAGCCACTGTCCGATTGATTGGATGACTCCAAAAAATTTGTTTAATGTGATAATTAACATATAATTATTGTTTAAGAATAACAACGGTCTTTAAGCGAACTAAATTAGTTGGTTACAGTTACATTTTTTATCGATAGACATCACTGATCATAAAGAGACAGCTGAGTCAATATTTGTAAATGTTTTCTTTTATGTGCAATAGACATATTACTATGTTTTAGAAAATTCATTATAAAAAATTAGGTTTTGATAGTAAGAAGAGCATATCTTGTATGTGGTATCACTGTCTTCATGGCAGGACCACAAGAATGATCAGGTGTGGTTTATTTTTCTGGGACTTTGGTTGGCCCCGGACTGATGACCGGGCAAGAAGGGTTAAGACGTCTTTATATGGCCCCAACGTTCCCATCACCAACTGTTCATTCTTCATTCCATCTGATCTAAAGAAGATATGATGTGCTTAAAGCTCCATGTGACATTCGATTCAATAACTCCTTAATTTTCTTCCTTCCAATTCCTATAGTTTTAGAAAGTTGTACATACTTAGTCCGCAGGCACCAACTTCTACTACAAACAACTGGGGACAAAAACCTTTCATTATTGCAGATATTCCCAACTCATAGTATTTATTCCTCTTCTTTAAATGCTGCTGAGGTATATTAGTTTCTCAGGGTACAGTGAGTTCAATCATGATAAGCTTTTTTGCGCTGATAGAGTAGGTAGTTATATCTGGATACCTTTCGGATACAGCTATCTCTTCACGGAATTTATAATGCCGATTGCCACAGTCTGTCAAACTCTTCCAGTCAGCCGCTTTTTTGATAGAGGAGGGAGTTGTCGGTTTTCACTTGCGGTCTTTGCACAATATCCTTATTTCACAAACTTAATATGGGAATTTTTTTGCTATGGCTATATTCAGGCTTAGGGCTTCTCTTACCACCCCCAAGTACTTTATCATGTCTGTAGGTGAATCTTCCTTCATACAGGACTTTTTTACAACTAAAGACAATGTGTTTGGCACTGCATGAGCCGAAATTGCATTGAGAACATTTCGATTGTGTTGTCTTACCCCATCGCTCCAAATTCTTGGGATTTGGTAAAGTATTTGAAGAGAGTTTGCATAAAATTTTATCTGATATGCATTGTTTATGGCACCAAGTCACAATATTATATTATAATAGATTACCTTAAAAGGTCCGTCTTGTGACTTCAATTTTGGTCTCTTACTAGTTTCGAAGTCGCAACTTCATCATCAGAACTTCTCCTTAGTTTTTATTTTTTCATTCCTTCTGCAGGAATCATCAAATATTAAAACAATAGTCAAAACACTCAACACATACACAAACACTAATTAAAACAGTCATGACTAGCACCGGTGTGCACTCGATAGTATCCGGTGGTGTCCAGTTGTTTTAATATTTGACGATTCTTGCAGAAGGAATGAAGAAATAAAAACTAAGGAGAAGTTCTGATGATGAAGTTGCGACTTCGAAACTAGTAAGAGACCAAAATTGAAGTCACAAGACGGACCTTTTAAGGTAATCTATTATAATATAATAAAATTTTATCATTTGGGATGTCCAGCAAAAATGCCCTTCACATCAAGTCTAGCGGCAAACAGAATTCACCAATGATTGTCCAGTCTTGCTACATAACTAGGTTCTGAGCATGTACCTACCATGTATTCTTGTTCTCTGAATGGTCCAAATTTTTGTACGTATATATGAATGTAACTGTTTAAAAAAATAATGATATTTCCCATGTATAAAAGTGTTTTTTCATCCCACTTCTACAGTTCAAAGTAAAAAATAAATAAAAAGATTTTTTCAGATTTTACATGATTAAAAATATAAGCTGCGGAAAATATTTATATTTTTTAAAATAATTATAAAGTAGATTTAATTGGTTAAAAACTAAAAATAAACCCATTAAGATTGATTAATAAATACAAATGTTGAGATATATAATCTAAGAAAATGCAAATTTACTGATTTAAGCCTTGGCTCTTTTGGATAGTGCCACCACCACGCCAGGCGCTAACCAGCAAAGGTTTAAAATACATTATTATAAAATATAACAGAATAGTTGTGCAGTCCTGAAAACATCTGTAAGGAGTGTACGGTACATGACTTGAAGCTGTTGACTTATATAATGGACGATTTATATTTACATAAGTAGAACCCCTCTTAACCGGCCTCGGATCAACCGGTCCTCGGCTTAACCGGCCTATCCCATGGAACAACAGGGTTGTTTTTTCTCTTACAGATTATATTACTGTAACTGGCCAAAGTCTCAAACATTGATTGTTTGACGGACATTTCCTGGAAAATAAAGCTGGGTGATGCAACTTTAGGTGTACAATGTGTTAGTGTTGTGGCAGGCAGAACATTGAAGGGGGAGCATGAGTTTGATTTCCCTCTTGCTTCGGCAACTGTATTTTTTCTTAGAATCAATTGACAAAGCGGCATTCTTTGTTTTTTTTTTTTTTCTTCATCTGTTGCTTTGTCAGAACCTTTACTGAATTTCGTGGGAGCAAGATATGTAACATTTGTAACATATTGCGTAATATGTTGAACAGCAAAAAGATTCAATGGCATTAGACGTGATGAACGTACGAAAATGGAGAGACTTGGATTTTTTTAAATCTTTAAAACTTAAAGAACATACTAAAATAACTGATTTTTTTAAACAATGCTACAGTATATGTAAATTCAATTTTCAAACTTTTTTGAACATTTTATGTAAGTTTAAAATGTTTTTTGGTGTTTGTTTGAGTAGGCTGTACATACAATTAAATGGGTTGCAATAATGTCTTATTTGCTTGATTATTTATGAAATAGGCAGATTTTTTTTTAATCTATTTTTTACAAGAACCTTGGATTAACCGGCCATACCGGTAACCAGCCAGGGTCTGGGTCCCGACCAGACCGGATAAGAGGGCTTCTACTGTAAATCAGGAAAAAGTCTTCCAACGATCAAAGACATCATTCTGTATTGGAATTAACAAGCAACTACTTTACAGGCATATGTTTGTTAGGTATTTTCCTTTGTGGAGCGTTATTCCACTTAGTACTGCCTTTCTTAGTGTAAAAGCATAGATCATGAATATTAAATAGATCTTGCATCCATACGGGGGTTGTGTGCCGGAAAAAAGGTGTTCGCGAAAATAGTACATGATCGCGCCGTGAGGTAGCGCTAGGGAGAAAGCATTGTAAGCATTGGTGTTTCCAACCAGCTTTCTTCGTTTCCCCAATAGATAGCGCCAAAAAAGTCGAATTTCCAGTGAAACAAAATATTGCATTGGATCGGAGTTCTATTAGGTTATCCAAATACAATGGTAAAAGTCAAACATTTTGGGTACAGACTCTACTGGTTCTATATTAACATGAACCATTATCATTGTTAGGTATATGACTTTCCTGTTAGTGTGTCATGCTGTGTTCTAAATTTCCATCCGTATCAGATCCACCCTGAAGGCATAATTAAAACATGTATTATATAATAATATGTTGTTTGAAAATTTTTACATGATCACTAATGTTCTTAGGTCTCTTTTTATTCAGGAAAACAAAGGCTACACTGTTAGTTCATCCCCTATCATGATCTCAGATAGTCCATATGTGTCACTACATTGTTAGAGAACTCAAATAGGAAATTTAAAGATCAAATCTTGACATCAAGATGTTAAAGATGTAGGCCTATATACTTAACAAAAAATTTTAGATTGAATCTAATAGTCTGAGCGATCTCGAATTACCATCAAACATGATAAATTGATAAACAAAATTATTTATTTGAACACAAGAATGAAAAAATAAACATCAGTTATCAAATTGGTTGAATAAACTACAATATCTATAAAATATATAGCATTTTCAATTCACGTTACTACAAATTAAAACCTTGTCTAAAAATAACTCACTTTCGTTATGACTTAAATTCTCTTTTTGTTTTAGAAAGTTTCTCATACCTACTCTGACCCATTCTATCACTTTCTGATAACTAGAAATGCTATAAAACAAGAAAATTTTAGATAATTATAGAAAATTTACACTTATGCTTAAGTAATGTGTATAATGTACAATCTGTTATACTTGTTTACTATAAAAACAATTTGTATGTTAAAAAAAAATACTTCCAAATATAAAAATTGTGTTAAAAACCGTTTCATTTGCTGTGATAATAATATTTAGCAGTAATATAATACCGTATACTGTTATTTTAATTTTTTCACAAAAATAAATTAATACAGTTCTTGATAACCTATGTTAATACTTAAGGATAAAGGGTATTATATATGGTAAATTGTATTATAAGGTATACATAGTTGTTGGAATCATCCTATCATGTTTTGGAAATTGTCAATTAATAAGTACTGTAACTTATGACATTTTAAAAATAACTATAATTAATGGCAGAATCTAAATGTTTCCTGTGATTATTGAAACAATGTTCAATTATTAGGAGTAAAAACATTTCAGGCATTATTCAAACTAGTGAATTAATTATTAACATTTATTTATTTATTGTTATTCTTTATATTTTTTAGTTAAAATACATGTTGCACTATGCAGTGTTTATTGAATTTGAAATGGATAGCTTATTTTATTTATTTATGTATTAATAAATAGTTAAAACCTGTGGCCTAATGAAATTTAATGGCACTTTTTTTCAATTTCATTAACTATTATTATAAATTGATAATAACTACTTCAAAAATTATAGTTCCAAAATTATTATAGAAATAACTTGTGAAAATAATTTTAAACTGTATAATGTGTTATTATGACATAGTAAAAGCACTATTTCAATATTACAATTACAATCAACACAATATTTCTTAATGCTCTGGTTCCGATATTTAAAAAAAATACCTTTAAATTATGTTTTCAACATTTGCACAACAAAGTTAAACTAATGCATTTTGCTGATTGGAAATAAAGGCTTTGAATTTCAAAATTAAAGATGAACTTACACCTAGTTTTTTAACTAAGATGTATGTACAATTGTATACAAATTTCTTACTCTACAAAATTGCAAACCAAAACTTTGTAACATAGAATCTTGTAATGAAGAATTACTTCCGTGACACAGTCTCTAATTATTATTATCTTGTGTTCTTATACCCTGTCATCTAAATAGACACAAATGTCATAACAATTATCAGGTACCATTGAGCTAAATTAAATTTGTATTCTATTTCCACCATAGAGAACATTCCAAGAAAATGAATGTTAAAACAAACAAATAAAATAGTATCCAATAACAATAAAATTATTAAAAGGCAAATGTTTTCAAGCGACTTCCAATTGCTATTATAAATAATAATAGGCCCACCTATACAGTTCTAAAATAGTGTTTTCAAAAAAATGTTAAAAGCTTATTCCCAAATAAAAACTAATTAAATGTTTATTTAAAAGATCGATCAACATTCAACATTTATGTAATCACATTAGTAGTACCCCAATTACCAAGTTTCTTAATTTTGTTCAGTTATTTTAATTGAAAGAATTTTAAATGACAACTATTTTGAAATAAATAAAGAATTATTTTTTAAATTGGGAGTTTTGTAACACAATACAAAATAGTGTATCATTTTTTTTTTTTTAATTAACTCTATACCAAAATTATGTTCACAATAGTAGCAATAGAAAATTGAGTTTTGAATCCAAGTTAAGTAAGAATGATAAGCAGCAAAAAATATATATTTCGAATTTGTTAATTTGTGAAATTACAAACCAATGATAAACATTCATAATGTGCAAATATATGTTTTTACCACAGTTTAGACAAAACCAGTAGTTGAGATTATCCATACGGTATTATTGTAAAATAAATAAATAATTCCAACCTGTTGTTAGTGGTTATATGTTTTGAAAGCTGTCTAACTAGATATTTATTAGAGTGGCCTTAATAGGATTTGGCACTACTAAGACTAAGAGTACTGTACTGTTATAAATGTGTTTCGATATTCAGAGTTTATCACTGGTTATTATTGCAGATTAAATGTGTGCTGTTTATATTTCTGATGCATTTGCTTGTTGATTCTTGTAGTATTTATGTAAAACAAACAAAAACAATATGTTATCTAAAAATAAGATAGATATTTTTATTGAATGAAATACTTTTTTATTGCTAAAATAATATTTAATTAAAAGTAAAATGTTAAACAATAAATGCATCATATATAAACTATTAAAACCCTTAAGTTCATAAGATTAATTGTATAATGAAATTAATCTTAGAAACAGTTTAAATACACCTTATAAATTTAATCCTTCTAATGAATTAGAAAAACTAAAATCATTGATATCATAAACTTAAAGATAATTTTATCATTTGTTTATATATACTATATAATGTGTGATAACTAAATCAAAATATGTACAAAAAACATACTTAGAGAAAAATCCTCTAAAAATATTTTTACATAAATCAACTTTATTTTGTTGCCATTCTTACAAAAATTTATCCAAAAAGACAATGTTTATTAATATACATACAGTATTGCTAAGTACATGTGAAATAAATGTTAATAGTATTTATATTTGAGTAGTACTTACTCATAGATCTACTAAATATGTATGTGTCTTTATATAATACTGGATATATATTGTAAGTTTAAGGTTCATTTACAGACTACATATTTTTATGTGCCCTATAGTTCCAATGTCCATTAAAATAAAAAAATCTTATATATATTTATACATTCTTATAAATGACTAAACATTGTATATTTGTAAATATTTTCTTGAAAACAATTCTAAAGATTTATTTGAGATTCTGTATACAAGGGTTTTTTTACCCAAAGAGTGGACTTAGTTAAAATTTCCGGAAAAATTAGTTTTCTGCAAGTTTTCCAGAGTATTCTTTTGGTTTTTTACCCAACAAGTCCGTTGGACTTTATGGAAATTTCCTGAAAATCGTTTTCTGCGAGTTTTCCGGAAAATGCATAAAATATTTCTTTTTTGCATATATAATGTTATAAATAATAGTTTTATTTATATATTTTTTTTCTTGCACTTAGAAATAGTATTTTACTATAATCACTATACACTATAATCATTTATTACCAACAAAAGTGCATCAATCCGAAAATAATAAATTCAATAAATAAATATTTTTAATTTAAATTTATTTTTGAAACAAATTAAATTGTCTATTGATTAATAAACTTGATATTTTACTTGAAAAATTCTTCTATAATATTAATCAATATCTTATCCATGATTACGATCAGAATCTTAATAAAGCAAAGCAGATAGAATAATGATTTTGTGTGCTGTTTATTGAAAGTACATAATTATTCAAAGATACAGTATCTAAACGCACATTTGCTGTAGTCAATTATTTACTTTCATTTACCCATTTTCTACATTATTTTAAGGTACCGGTACCTAATACAAAAAATCCATTTATAAAAGATTGGTATTAACATAACTATTATACTTTTTTTAAATGTCATTAATAAATACACAGTAGGACACGTAAACCACATAGGAAAACAACCAAAATTCTTTCCTATATAAAAGAAGGAAAGAACTCTTTCCATATAGGAAAAAAGTATTAAATAGTTTTGTTTACAATGCTGACAGTTTATCAATTTTAACACTTTTTTGGGGTAAATTTTAACTTATCATATCCAAAATGTTTGTATGCATGCATTTAAGTTTTTAACCCGGGAGGGGTCGCGTGAGCGAAAGTTACATGAGAGGTCGCGCTGGGTTGTTTAGACCAGGTCTATTAAAATGCTGTGTTTTATAATAACACACAAAGCTTTATTTCGTATCTTATGATTATAACTAAATTAAACAGCATTATGTCTTATTTCCTATGAAATATTAGTAAATAAGATCAATTAATAAAAAATTTATACATACAAAAAATTACTAAAATATTAAAAGTTAGTCGTCGTATTTCTTTTGAATTATTTGTAAGATTAATTATTTGAAAAAATATATAAGAAACATGACTAAAAATCATATAAAGAAGGCCTATAAATGCTTCAAGTTATGTTTTCGAATTATCTCTGGCATCTCTGGGTCGGGAATAGCCTGGCCTAAAGTTTTCAATGCGTTGATTTGTGTATTTTACTATGTCGTCTATTACGTCATCTGTGAAAAACAGTTTCCATGATTGAACACATGAATCAATGTTCACATTACGCCTCACTCTTGGAAGTCGCCGAACCAAATTGTGTTCGCCTGTTCGTCTAGTAAGGGTGGACAGTGAATGGTCCACTTACTAACTTTATCTTTACCGATTTACTCAGGCCCTGTCACAGCAGTAACTTTGTCATCGTCTCCAGACTGTTCTGATTGGCTATCATCTCCTTGAATCTCTAAATGATCCTCATCATCATCATCCGAAGCTGGTTCATCAATTGATTGGATTAGTGATTCGTCTGAGAATAAGTGCCGCCTTATTGTTCCTGGGTTCACGATTCTTTCTTCTTCACGTCGTTCCTCGTTTTCAACACTGTCTAAGAGCCGTAATAGTCTTTTCTCTTCACCCGCATCCATCGCAAACAATAAAACTACAATAAACACTACAATCTAATAAAATATTAACAACAAATATAGGAAAAACTTAGTTTTCTTGGTCACACAATCACACACAATCGGCACGCACGAGGGGTCGCGCTGGGTGTTTTCGACACAGGCGCCGTTGGAAGCGTAAAGAACACTGACTCGCAGACAAAAGGAATGGCTACAACTGCAAGGATGTGTTGTGGAAGAGTCCATTTGAAGGTACCGAGAAGGAGGAACTACTCGCTTTCATGGTTGCAGCGTTGTGACCTTAAACACATATGAGTGGGTCGAAAAGACCAGGCGCGACCCCTCCCGGGTTAATCCACATTCTACTTTTTCCCCTTCAGTAGATCTAACATTGGATCGTTGACCATATTACTTCAGATTAGGCTACTTGGTGTATATTATCTTAAATCATTTAAGGAGGGGAAATCCATCATGAACACTCTGCTACTGCATGGGTAGTGCCGGTCTCCTACCGGCTAAAACCACCTCCTCACTTCCTATCAGCTATTACCGGTACCTAATATGGTGGTCCTATACTCGTCCTCCTTCTGACTCGTAATTCTTCTAATGAATTTTGTATATGCCTATTATGCACGTTCATCTTCCAACATCCCTGTATTAGTACTTCTCCGTGGCTCCATATTCGTTAACCAACTCTTCTTTGTCAGCATCCCATCTTTTACATTCAAACAATGTATGTTCAACAGTGTCAATTTCCTGCAGTAAACACATCCAGAGTCTTCTCTACGTCTAAACCTGTGAAAAGATATTGGCCAAACTCTCCATGGCCTGTAAGCACATGTGTAATATAATAGTCTACCTCTCCATATTTCCTTATTCAGCTGACTATGTCTGGGATAAGCCTCTTAGTTCATTTTCCAATACCATTGTCTTGGGCCCACTTAAGGCTGCCATTTCTTCCTAATGTTTTTTTTTTTTTTTGTAGACGTCAACTCGATCCATTCTAGCTCCTTCCACTATGAGCATGTCTATGGGGGCACCCCTGCCAATGCAACTGTCACATCCGTCGAGACAGTCCTATTTGCACTAACGCACCTGAAGGCTAATCTTCTTTTGATTTTTTCTAATATTACCTTATATTTTTTGAATTTTAGTACTTCATTCCATATTGTATGCCATATAAAGTATTACCGAATAGGCTGCATTCATCAATACTCTTCTCTAACCTGCCCAAGGGCCAGATTTGTTCCAGAGCTTTAACTTTTTTCTCTGCCTTTGTCACAGTATTGATAACATGCTCCTTCATCGTCATATTTCTGTCAAATATTACTCTCAAGTACTTCAATGAGTTATTAGCAGTGACATCTAGGTTGCCCACCTGTACTTTTAGGTTTTGTAAATTTTTCTTTGTCACCAAGAGGATAATTTCCATTTTGTGAGGTGCCAGCTTCAATTTCTTTTCTTCTAACTACTTGTTGATAAAATAATAAATATGTGCTATTTGTTAGATACATCTCTAATTCCAACAGGGCTTTGTGTCTAGCCACAACTGTGAGATCATCTGCATACCCAACTGGCTAAACTCCTTCAGCCATAGCACTCTATCATAATAGATGTCCGCACGACATGTCCATCTTCACTCTCTACAACTAGCAACCTTCTGCTATCCAGGTAGCTCATAAATACCTTATAAGATATTTTGGGATACCGCTTATCTTTAGTTGCTCAATTATTCCTATGCATCGTGCACTATTGAATACATTTTTATTGTCCAATGCGGCCATAGCACAGCAGCCGCGCGGTCTCTGTTATTCCCAACTTTAGCCTTCGTTGAAATATTTTTTACAATTCTCAATACATCCACCGTACAGAAGCCCTTTCGGAACCCGAACTGTCATTCCCTTAGACCTCTAGAACTATTCATTGCATCATTTAGCCTTTCAGCACGCCTCTCAAGACTGGCCCATTTCACTTAGCATGCAAAGAGGTTGATAAGAAACACTACCTCTATGCCCTTTCTTTGGGTTTTCTATCAACACCCCTTGCTACTTTCCAGCCAACCGAGAGAAAGAGCCCCTAAAGAGGAGCTCATTCATCAGCTTTCAGCAATCTGTAGTGTGTATTAACGCTATCCTCCTAGGACATCTGCAGGAATGAGGTCAGGGCCTGGAACTTTCCCAGTCTTTATACGTTTGCCAGCCGATATAACCTCCTCAGCAGAAAAGGCAACTAAATCAGTCCTCTTAACCTCAGAGTAGTTCCATTTGCTCTTTGAGTGATTGTCTGGGAACAATTCCTTTGCAATTTTAAGTCTGCAATTTGGATCTGTAGTAGTATCCACAATTTTCCGCACATTATTTTATACGCAAGGCCCCGTTCGTCTCTGCCTAGGTTAGGGCATAATTCCCTCCATGCTTTATTTTTGGAGCTACGAATCTTCAGCTGAATTAATCTTCAGGTAGTATTACAATTTCTTTAACTCCCATTTCTTTCTTTCCTTTGAAATAGTTGTGGCTGTTTTACTCTTGTTGTCCCTCACAAACTTCCTCCTAGCCTATAGGCATAATTTCCTAGCCACAGTTATTTCCAAGTTGTACCAAGACACTGTTTTCCTTTTATACCACCAACACGTATCCTTTGAAAAACCTTCTCGCATATTTCGGCAATTTCATCACACCATAAACAAGCACTTCCAACAAACCTTCTTCCTTGTCTAGCTCCTAGTAAGTTCCTGAAACTCTGGGCAAACACCGTCATTAGTTCCAGTGAGATCTTCTATACTCCGTGTGTTGTCCTAGCCTCCTCTACTTGTACCATAGGGACACTATCATGATATTAAAATTTATATTCGCATAGTTGCTTACGTCTTTGTGCGATGTGACTCTCTAGTCCCTCGTGCATCTCCCAAAATTTGCTGCACATGCAGTAATAGTGATAAGAACACAGGAGCCTCTCCTCCATGTAGGCTTGTCTCCATTGTTCAGTACCATGAAGTTACATTCATCGAGCCATTACTTGAGCTCAGTATCCCTTCAATCTTCATAAGGGGATCCCCACCGTGGAATTTTGGAGTTAAAGTCTCCTGCAATCCCAACCTGTCATTCTCTGTCGTAACGGCAAAGGTCCACGCACAGCCGCTCCAAGAAATTGTTGAAGTTATCCAGGCAACAATTAAGTGAAATATGAAATATAGCAGGCTAGAATGCTTAAGCCTCTCTGTCTTGACCCAAACATATCCATCTCCTGACCCACTTGCAAGGAATTTAGTCCCGTCACTGCAAGCCCTGATGGCAATCACCTGCGCACTGTCAAACAACCACAGTGCCTTTTTTACCTTGAATCCTTGAAGATAGTTTTGTCCAGAATCCATTCTGGCAGGAGGTCCATCGCCGCCCTGCGTTTATTCAAGGTAGTTTAAAGAACCCGGATTATGCTCTCTAACTGAACTGGCCTTCCTTTCTTCTTTCTCTGAAGTTCAACCTGGGTGTGTATATGATGTTCCTAGCAGTTCGCAAGGCTTTTTTAAAAGCCCCACATCTAGCAGTGGCCTTTCTCCTTGCACAGAGGACAAACTTCCCAGAATATAATATTTGCTTCTTTAGCTTATCCTCAGCACTTCTTATTTCCATATCCTGAAGTTTGTCTTCCACATCTTTTTTAAATCTTTTTCACTTTGCCCTCATCATTATCAGTAACAATTAGAAGATCCGCTTCGTATGGAGCGTATTGCTGAGCTCCCAGGTTTGCCTACAAGTGCCACCTTGACCTCTTTAAGCAGTTGGCTGTATTCTTTATTCCCCTTGCTAACTACTATTGCATTTGAGCTTTATTTTGTATCCGATTTCTGAGGCCCATGTTTTCTTTCTGCTGATTTTATCCTCTTAGGCACATAAAGAGTCACTTCTAAATTGCTTTTCGCGAAGATCGTTTGTGTGATGTTTCTTAAGACTTCAGATCTTGTGCATATTGAGGTATACAATGAGGTACTGATATCTCGACCTCTGACATAGTCTCCAATCTCCCCCATTCGGTGCTATAGGTCTTCTTCCATTCAGTTAAACACAATCTTTATAATTATATTTTTCTTGGATTCAATTCTCTGACTTCCTTTAGTCCTAGTTTGTGTACATTCAATTACCTCAAAAGAATCGACCATTTCCATAAGTTCTGGGTATCTGTACCTGTAGAACTTCTGAATGTACTTTTCCATAGCCCTGTAAAGTGCTTCAGTTATAACAAGGCTGCATTCCCCGAACGACTCCGTTACCGGATTTCCTTCAAAGATACTAACATTTTTATATAACTGTTTGCTCCATTTACTTTCCTTTATTGAAGCAAATTTGTCCACACTCTACTAAACAAAGAAATTAAAACACATGCCCAGAATCCTCAAAAATGTTTTCATAGATCATTGACAAAAGACCATTCACAGTATTCTTTTGCAACAATGAAAATTTAATAACCTATATAGTAATTGTAACAATCAGACGATATGAACCTAAATGTTTTATCTTTTGGTATATATAAACATATGTTTGGAAATAAGTTTACTATTCTTGTTAAAATCGTAATTACTTATTTAATTTATAATGTAAAAGAACAAAATAATGCTTATTGTTATTTAATTTTAATTGCATTAGAAGGATTAAAGCAAATAAATTAAAATCATAAATATAGTAGAATTTAAAGAAAAATGTTAATAAATGTCATAAAGAAACTTACAACTAAGTATTGTTACATAGTTATGCTGTGGAAACTTTCAACATTTTAATTTTAGTATGTCACAGTCAGTACACTAATACAGTTTTGTGTGATATAGAATGAAGGAATTAAAATTTAGTTTGTATCTGCAATTTAAAAGCTTTTATTGTTGGTGTAAATATTATTTAATATAGACATAAATTAAATATATTGTTTGCTTAAATGTAGTTTTTGTTAAATAAATGTGTTGTGAATAACTCAAAACTTAAAAAGTTGGCTGAAATAAATATTATTAATAAATTTTAAATAATATTGATATTATTTTCAAATCCCAGCAAAAAATATATACCTCAGATTTAACTCTTAATTTGTATTTTGTGCATAAATGTTTCTGTTCTTCTGTAAAGCTACTTTGGTAACAAACAAAAGAAACAATTTAAACAATGATAAAATCAAAGTAAGGCTGGAAATTGGTTTGTAATATTTTAGTACAGATAGCACCAATTAGCATGGAGCACGAAGAAGGGAGTGTGCAAGTCTCCTATGCAGGCTCCCACTAGTCTGGCGAACATTTCCCCTCTCGCGGTGGAGTACAGTCAGAGCACCACTCCACGCGTTTATCTGTCGCCTGCCTACCTAACTCATGTCTGCTCTGTAGTCGTGTTGATTGTATATCAACACTTTTTGGTTATGACTGTATTGAAGACTCACAGTAGTAGGAGAGGGTAAGACGTTATAGCGCATGCTCAAGTGACGGTTTACGCTGCCTGGCAGTATCTGTAATTCCATTATGTTGAGCACCACTTTCCTCAGACAGAATAAAATTTAAAAAGAACTTTACATTCGGGAAGTGGTTCTGCAGTATAAAGGGTGCTCACAATAACTAGTTCTCAAACAATAGTTGAAGCACATTTATTTTAAAATTATTAAAAACCCAAAACAACACTACATTGATTTGTATATTCACTACACAATACGTAAGTTTCTTACACCCAAAAAGACTTGAATAGCCTTCACCTAAAACGCTTTTTCAATGCAACACTTGTAAAACATTTGACCAATTTCTTTGAAGTTACTGAATTTAACTGTATTATTATAAACAATGGTATCACTAATTTGTATTAATTCTATATTTGTAACTAATATTTTTTCGACCTCTCACCAACAACCCCCCATTACTGAACACCTTCATGATGAAATGAATGATATTTCTTCATCTTCCGGATTGTGTCCTTTACAAATATAAAATTACTACTGTCCAACAGTACTTTCAAATACCATTAATTTGGCATTTGGCCTTAACTGACCACTCATTCTCCCAGTCACAATAAAGAACTTGCTTGGCATTTCATAAAAATACAATGTGTGTTAACCTAGGTTGGCAAGCATACTATATGGAATCCAAAAAACCTATTATTTTTCTAGAGTTGGATAGCATAGGCTGTATAAAGAAGTATCTTTTTATAGTCTAGCATAAGGTAATTAATTAAGAATTCTGGTTTTGTGCAAAAGGGACGGTGATACATTCAAGAGTTTTATAAAGACCAAGCAATGAATTACAAAAAAACTACTTTATGAGCAAAGTGGTTTGGAACATAGATTGATAAGAATGTTTAAGCCTTCTAAGTGGGGTTAATTCCATTTATATTTCATTAGACAAAAGGAAAACAAGGTAAGTTCATTGGGACAATAATTTAAAGGTTATTAACCTTATTTTATCCCACCCCATTTTCCCAGCCGCTTCATGATGTTTGGACCCAGCGACAGAGCAATTAGTCTTATCTGTATCTATGAAACGTTTGAGGTTAGTACCACTCATGTAACCACTATTTTATGTCTGTACATTGTTCAGATTTATTTTTTGGCATCTGGCGGTCAAAATGGACATTTAGAAACTGTCCTCTTCTTAAAGTTTGCCCCAGAGTTTGAACTCAGAGAAGATGTTGGTCCTTAAAAGAGGAGAACGTGAATTTAAGAATTAAAGTTATTCTCTGGAGCTTTAGTAGGCGTTCTAATTGGTTTAGCAGAAAAGTTTGTATCATTAATGTTACAAGTTGTTTCCGATATGCTGAAAAGTGATAAAGTTACCCGTTACAAAAACAGAATAAATCAATTCCGATCTGTTAGAAAACGCACAAGCATTTTTAATTCAGAACCAGAGACTGGGTCTTCACTGCAGGTTTAACAACAGCTTTTGCAAAGGTAATTTCAGGTACAGTAGAACTCCAATTATCCGGATTAATTGGGACCGGACCCGATCCGGATAATCAAAAATCCGGATAGTTGGATTTTTCTCGAAAAAAGGCCGTTTTTAGAAGAAAACCGTAAACAAAACACAATAGAGAACATTTACGGTATTTATTATGAAAAAGCAATATCAATGACAATGTTTACATTACGTAATATTTACAAAAATTACTAAATCACTGTAAAATACATGTTTTTTTTTAATACACCATGTAGAGTCAGCTGTTTTGCTACCTTAAATCGATTCCGCGCCGCCAAGTCTCGCATACGTTTGACCATGTTCTTATTCAAATCTGATCCGGATAATTGGCGATCCGGATAAAATTGGAGTCCGGATAATTGGAGTTCTACTGTATGGATGGCACATTTTTTTTTTTTTTTTAATATCAGTATATCGTGTTTTTGATATATTGCAAGCTCATGTATCGATATCTAAAAAATATCGATATATTGGTGTTCCATATATCAAAAGAAATTGTATACATTTTACAACTAAAAATGTATTTTTTTTCCATATTTTTAATGTTTTTAGGTTTGTTAATAAAACAAAAATAGTAAAGAACAGGATAATCAAATTTACAGTGAAAACTAAACATAAATCTTATTGTTAATCTTGTATCAATATGATAAGGTACCGGTAGTTTTACTTTTTGTAATGTGATTTGCTTCTACGGTCGTTTATCAATATATTTTCTGCTTCGGGTGAGTAGAAAATATTTCAAATCAAGCAACCACTGCAACGAGTATACTTCTGCTAAATCTACCCTGATGAGAGACTGCTGTATCCGCAGACATTACCCGAAGTAGAAATATATTCATTAAAAAAATATTTAATTTATAGATAAAATAATATTGGTGTAGCGAAAGGACTGCCAACTGCCCACAGAACAGTCAATGCCAACAGTGTCAAGTTCGCTCACAGAGTACAGACACAGTCGCAGCTTAACAGGAACTGGTACATACTGTAACTTTAACTACAAATTAATAATAGACCTACCAACTAAAATTATTGTAATCCCTACGGATTAAAGATTAGTTATCAATATTCAAAAAAATAGTGTGGAGTTTTCGATATTTTGGCATATATGTATATATTAATATAACCGATACATTGGTGTTGAAAGTATCGATATAACCAATATATTGTTACCATCCTTAATTCCAGGTGCAGTACTTGAAGACTGGTAATTTTTTAAATTTGATATTCCTTTATAGGTAAGCTAAGCTTTCTATCTATTTTTAAAATACTTTTCCCCAAACAATTTTTGTAAAGTACAAGATTTAATAGAATTGTAGCTCTTGTAATTTTGCACACTTACAGTTTTTAATGTAATTACAGTCAGTTCTTGATAAAACATTTTTACTTACTTGGCGATGCAAAATGGTGAAACATATATTGCAATAAGGCTAATATTTGTGAAATTTATTTTATTTAGCTAATAAATTCATCCTTTACACTTATATTGGCAAATCACATCCTTGTAAATTCAAGGTATATACAGAAAGTAAGTTCCGTTTCTATTTTTAATCGTGGCAGAGCTGCGATTGCAGTGCAGCACATCCGTTTCCGTCAAGAAATCTATGGGCAGTGCACTTCAGTTTTTGACTCCTTATGACAAATAAGGTGATAACTTTCTATCTCAAATAGTCATGGGAGATAAATCTTGGGTTGCTTATGTCACATCTGAAACTAAATGACAAACTAAACTTTGTCCCCAGCAACACAAAAACCCAAAACAATCTTGACATCTCAAAACGTCATCTGCATAGTGTACTGGGATAAACAAGGTATTTTACGGATTGATTTTTTGACGTGATGTGAAACAATCAATTAAAATGTTTACTGCTCTTAAGAGACTGTGCAGCGCAATACAGAACAAGTGCCGAAGAATGCTTTCCAAAAGGTCACACTGCTGTGACAAAAAAAACTCCTAAAGGACATGTTTGACCATCCTACGTACAGCCCTGACCTTGCTCCTAGCGACTTCTATCTCTTTTTGCTTCAGAAATCTTTCCTTAGTAGTAAACGCTTCAACAACAATGACGAGCTGAAAAAACAAGTCACCACATGGTTGAAAACACAGGCGGAAACCTTCTATGAAGAAGGCATACAAACACTTGTGCCTCGCTATGACAAATGACTGGGAAATTGTGGGAGATAATGTAAAAAAATAGTATAAGGGTTGTAGATTTTTGTACAATAAATTGTTTTCCAGTAACTGTACATGATTTTGTTTTATTACCAAACAGAACTTACTTTCTGGACGTACCTCGTATTTGTCTCTGCAAGCACAAACCTCTTCACTTTGGCAGTGTAGTTTTGCATACCCATATCCTTTCATCCTTAAAACGACTTGGAATTGGATTGAAGGGATATATCAACATGTTGAGGTAGCCTACCTTTATCAGAAGACTAAAAAATGTTAAAAAATTATAGTTGTTTTTTAAATAATTGTTTCCTTCTTTAACTCGCATTACCAATTAATCTTTGAGATAAGAGTTCTTCAGCTCTTTGTTAGGTTGATCATCAACTCCTTGGAGAATAGTACGGTACACCCTTGTATGACTTTAGGAATGTATGTGATTCAATAACAACTAGATCTTTCTCTAGATGGATATTAACTTTATGCTCTGGTAACTAGAAGTGGATTCTACTGTAGTTTCCATGTGTTTAACTGTTCACCAAAGCAGTAACTATAGTCTTATTAAATAAAAGTTTTCATAATATAAATTCATTCTTCAAGGCCCCACATACCATTGAGCTATATATAACTCTTGACATCAGGGCTATGCTCAGAATATAAGAGGTTTAAACTCCAACTCACCTCACCAATAGAACAAATCCAGAGTGCTAAGCCTACTGGGTCATGTGGCTAGCAATTCCCTTCTGTTTACTACAAAAGCTGAGGCAAAAGCTTTGTTTTGATTCGTCATGTCACAGACCTCGACAAAACTGTCCAACCAGCGAGTTCATTCAATAACCAAGATCCTTTCTTTATAAATCTTTGGGTCTCCACAGTAGCAAACAGACTGGTAAATTCATAAAGTTTGTCCAAGAAGAGGAGAAAAAGATCAACATCTGTCTCCACTAACTGCAAGATGAAAACCTATCCTAAAAGTAATTGAAATTGTTGATTGTATAAAAGTTTATATGAATTGGGTGATGATGTATTGTATAGTGCATTGAGTAGTAAGTGTTATTTTTACTAAATGCTTAGCTTGCTTCCCATGTAGCGTTTTGACTATAACTTTATAACCAAAACTAGTAAACTGAATAGGAAATAAATTAGTCAACCCATATTAACTTGAGCTTATTATTTTAAACTCAGCAGACTTTATTTTATACTTGATAGAATCTATTATTTCATTTCATCAGTTCTGTGAATGTTCTCACAATTCAGCAGATCTTTTATTAAAGGGGTACCCAAAAAATCCTGGATCAGGGTCCAAGGAACCCAGAATTTGAAAAATAGTAAACGGATCATTAAAACAATGACAACAAAATAAATCAGAGCTTATTCCCTTGTCTATACAATTCTAAACAAGATATTATTTTTTATCGCCCACCACATGTTAAAAGTCCCTATCCTGAACGTACAGTAAAGTTCTATTATACAGCTCTAGGGACAGTAAAACTACATGCTTTATTTTTACAGACCGCTAGTTCGAGAAGCGGGGTGCAGGCAGCGCTAGTAGTTCTCATTGTCAGCTGTTCAATTTGTAACAATCGTTGTTTTCATAACTACGTATGGTTTGTTTTGGTGCAGATGTTACCTTAATATGCATTTATTGTTTTGAAGCTTACGGCAAAATATAAGTGAAAAATGACTGAATCGGATGCAAGCTTACCTTTAGACATAGAAGAAATAGCAACAAAAGCTTTAGGTGATGTATTACCAGCTAAATCAAAAGAAAGATATAAGGCAGCGGATATTAAATATCAAAAGTGGTGCAAAACAAAGGGAGTTAAAAGCCTAACAAATAAAAAGGAACTTATAGCCTATTTTAGTAATATATCTAAAATTTACAGTGTAGCCACTATTTGGAACTATTATTCTAAGATATGTTTAATGCTCTCTGTAAACATCAATGTTTATATAAGTAAATGCACTATGTTGGTTGTATTTGTAAAAAGGAATTCAGATAACTACCAACCCCAAAATTCAAAAGTGTTTTCTAAATACCGGTATGTTTAAAAATTTTTGATAGTCGCACAAGATGATAAATACTTGTTTCTGAAAGCTGCTTTAATTTTTAGTCTATCAGGCGCTTGTAGAAAACAAGAATTGACAAATTTATTAGTAGATAATGTAAAAGATTACAGTGACTATTTTTGTTTTTATTTACAAACACAAAAACGAAAACTCCTCGTGAGTTTGTTGTATCTGAAGGAAATAAATATACCAGGGGTAAATCGTGTACAAATCATCAGAAAATACGCTAACCTTCGACCTAAACATACAAAACACAATCTTTTTTTGTGCAGTACTAGGATAAAAACTGTACAACTCAACCAATAAGTAAGAAAAAATTTGCCTCGTCAAAAATTATTGCCTCGTACTTAAAACTTGACAGCCCACAACTGTTCACTGGACACTGTCTGTGAAGATCATGTATACTGGTAAAAAATGCATACTTTTAGATGGTTTTACCTCTTTGTGTGCTGCAAAAAAATATGCATTACAAGCTGTTGTACCCGTAGCTTCGAACACGGTCCAAAGTTTTGCCGCATAGTAATAAATGTTTATTGTTTTATGGGTGGTTATTACATTTTCACCCTGATCCGACTTTGCACGGATAGACAAATCAAAGTTAAATGTATATTAGCAACAAAAATATATCAATAAATATAGTACACTATGTATTTCTTAGTTTTTTTAGTAACGTTGACCCCCAAAATTTTTAAAAAAAACTTTCTTAGGGAGCACCTTGGGCTCTAGAGGAAGCGACATACCAAATTTCATTCCAATCCGTTTCGTGTTTTTTTTTTAGTAACTTTGACCCATCCCCCCAAAAACCTTCTAAAATTTCCAATTTTTGGAAAACCTTTCTCAGCGAACACATAGGGCCCCTACGGAATAACGTGTTTTTTTTTATTAAAAAACATGTTTTGACTCGTCACTCACTTATTTTACCCATTTTGTAAAAGTTAAAATTCGACTAGGGGGCGAGAGCCAAAAGGGGCATATACACTTTACCGTTGTATAGCCCATAACTGGCAAAGATGGTGTGTCCTAAATAGAGTTCGAGAATCGACAAAAATGATCTAGAACACACCGTTTTTGAGATATTGATGATTTTTGTGAAAAAACAATGAAAAAGCTTCAAATCATTGCAATATAATCGAAGCCAACGGAATATAATAACGTATTTTTTTACATTAAAAAACATATATTTTGACCCGTCTCTCACTTATTTTACCCAATTTGTAAAAGTGAAAATTCAATTTGTGGGGGGGAGGAGAGCCCCCAGGGGCTTATACACTTTACCGTTGTTTAGCCCATAACTGGCAAAGATGGTGCTTAATAAAGAGGGGTCGAGAATTGTCAAAAATGCTCTAGGACGCACTGTTTTAAGATACTGACGATTTCTGTGAAAAAACAACGAAAAAGCTGCAAATCATTGCAATATAATCGAAGCCGACGGAATATA
>JAGFPH010000156.1:690665-707424 GCA_018207615.1 Philaenus spumarius
TTACTTCCAGAAAAAAAAAACATGCTTCCGGTTGTTGGATTTTTTTGGCTAACGAACTTGTCTGAGCAACTTAGACAACCAACGTGTGTATCAAATTGGACTTAAAATACGGCCGATAGAGTGTGAACAAATATATACATATGTTACTTCCGGTAAAAAAAAGGGCATTTGGTTGTTGGATTTTTTGGCTAACGAACTCGTTTCAGTGACGTAGACAACTAACGTGTGTACCAAATCTGATTTAAAATGTGACCATTAGAGTGCGAACACATACATATATATAATTTCTAATGACACCCCAAAACGTGTTCTGGGAACCATAATCGGTGCTCGCTCATTTACTACTCCCGACCTTAGGTCATACCATAATGGTCACTGCAATAGCTCATCTTTCCTATGGAAATTCGCTAACAAGCCAGTAAAACATAACACTAACTTTCTTCAATGCCAAAATTATTTCCTATTCTAATACTGTACTATAAATCTGCAACAAATATTTCAGAATATAATTGGTACTGCTATAGCATGGTGGACCTGGGTTGTAAGACTTATAAGTAATGGGTGTGAAACAAAAATAGTATAAAATCAATAGTATCTGATTACCTGCAAGTGTCTGCGGAAACTTGGCTTGTTTAGAAATGGTCTGTTGCAAATATGGCAAACAATACTTCCTTCGCCTTTCCCAGGAATATGTCCTTCAACAACATCTCCACTTTCTTCTTCGTCAACAGCAATATCACAAAACTCCAAAGGCCTACTTGCAAATGTATCTGATAAGTCTTCTGATTCTTCTAAGGTTCCTTCATATTGATCATCTAAAATTTCTTCTTTGACCATGGCTGGCATATCTTCTGTAGTACCAGACAAATGTTCAAACGATTTAGTTACTTGCTTCTGCAATAAAGATTTTGGTAAACATTTAATTACTTGTATATAGTAGCCTATTGAATATGTTTTGTTATTTAAATTTGATTGCATTTTATTATTGTTACTGTACATTTTTGTTACTAAATATGTTTCCCCTTCTTCTCACACTTTTCAAAAATCGTAACACACATTTCTGTGTTTGCTAGTCCCTAGTCTAGCCTACACTCATGAAGGGGGGGGGGGGGTTAAGTAAGTGTGTGCAATGCCTTACACTAATTGTTGAATAAAACAACATTAGGCATAAAAATCAATTAATAGTTTACCATACATTTGAAAGTAACACCCTGCGTGCTATGTTATGAAATTTATTATAAAAAATATGGTATGATAAAATGAAGCAAGAAATTTGAATGTTAAGTAGCTACAATGTAAAATAACATTGTAATATCAAAGGTTAAATTTTTTTCATTTTGGTTTAAATAATATATTATTGTAATTGATTCAATTCGGATTATAAGGTTTAGTTTGTTGCATACTTTGATTACACTTTTAGCAAAATATCTATTTTGATATTACGCTACAAATTAATACTTAAAATTTTGAACACAGTAAGAAAATAAAGCAAAATTTAATGATTTACACAAAATTACTTTTTATCTCAAAATAGCTATAAATATGACATTAGCAATTTCATAAATAAGTCTTTTTTGCATTTTAAGTAAATACAATTATTAGTCACATCATACACTTATAGTTGTTACACTCATTGTGAACTTTTCATCTGCAAACTATTATTGTACTATAGGCCTACCTACTTATATTATAAGACGTACTATTTCAGGAAAGTAGACAATTAGTTCAAAAATTCTTTTTGAATGGCGAAATATTATAAAATTTAATATCTAGAAAACAATGCTTTACTTACATTGTGTTCCATAAAATTTACAGCTTCGACTTGAACTCCGCCAAAAGGTATTTTAGAGTTATTAGAATTATTTGTGTCTGAACTTTTAGCTGTCAATTCCGCTTGCCAAAGTGTTACAGGTTCTGGTAATGCAGCTGGTTGTTCTTTTACCACAGATATTGAATTAAAATCTTTATTACATTTTGTTTTAATTATTTTCGTTTCTGAATCAGTTCTACTATTAACCAATCCTTTTATAAGTAATTCATTTGCAATGCTAAGTAAAACTTCCAAGTCATCTTCATGAACGTCCACTGAACCAACATACATGTACTCAAGTAATTTTTGCATTTCCTGCTTTCTGATGCCCTTGAGGATTAAGGTTGGATGTTTACAAGGGTTTTCTTTAAATATTACTTCAAAATATGGACTACATGCTGATAAAACAAGTTTATGTGCATGTAAAAGCCCATCGCTACAAGAAATTGTTACATCTACAAAATCCTGTTCATTGTATAAATTTTCAAACAAAGTTCGTAAATTTTGTAGGTGGTTATTCCAACGAAGGTGAAATGATTTTTGCCACATTTTTTAATGAATCATCAATTTTTAGAAAACCTGAAACCAAAAATAAAATAGAATTGTACTCATCCATTTATACTGATAAAACAGTTTACATGTCAATGTAGGGCCTGTGTTTTTTATTATGACGGCAGCTCTAGGAAGAAGTTATTAGTTAAAAATTTACAAAGACTTATCAACCAATAGTAAATTAGATGATTTTTCCTGCTACAGCTGTTTTAACTTTTTAATCATTATCAAGTGGTTTTTGTTGGAATTTTTCGGTTGACATAAATTAAAAACATACTTAACACTTAAAAATAAATCCACTTTGTAACCTGAATTAAAATTTGATACATCTGACACCAACTTTGTAAACATTTTTCTGGAATGTCATGGCCGTTTTGCAGTAATGTGTTTTTGAACTTGTTACAATTATTATGATCAGTAAAATGAAGGAAATTTATAATAAAAAATAAATAATCAAGATACTGTATATAAACCTCCAAAATTAGTGGCTCAGAAAATAAATGTGTATAAAAATGTTTATTTGAATATACAAGAATCAATTTATTTTATACTAATGTGCAGAAAAGTTGCAATTTGACACAATTTCTATTAAAAGGCAGACTTATAAATCCAATCAAATAAAGAATTCTTCTGGAAAAAATTTAAGCAGCTCTGAATCCAGCTGGAAATGATTTTAACTGGCTCAAGACCTCTACAATTCCTAATACGATCAGGGGTAACGTTTTTAATTAACCCCCAAAAAAATATTTATTGCTACCAAATTATATAGGAATATGAAAAAATAAGAAACTTTCTCATTTAACATATTTTGACACCACCTCAAAATCTCGAGTTAAATAAACATACATTTATTCAAACAAAAAGATTAGGTATAATTTTTAAACTATTTGAGGAAAGTGTTACTTTCAATAAACCAAGTAAGCTAATTTTTTTTCATTTAAACCAAGGACAAAAAAATTTATTTTATTTTGAAAATTTTTTTATTGAGGTCAAATTTCAAAAACATTTGACTAGCAGGGTGTTTGTTGATAAAAGTTGAATTTGGGCCCATTCTCTTTGTCTTTCTGTCAACTTTATGCAGGTTATAGTTCAGCCGTTTTGGTTATGTTTGTACAAAACCTAAACTAATCCCTCCAATTACACAAAAAATATAAAAGCTATCATAAACAAAATATAGAAGGTCAAATGAAGGCGAGAATTTACTACACGACCCTACGTCAAGAGAAATGCAAGAATAAAAAAATAGCCTGAAGTTCTAACTTATAGTCTTATTTGAAGTATGTAAATTATCTGTATTCAACATAGTAGAATGTGAAACAAGGACATCGTCTGCAAAAATATCAGCCAAGGGTCGTATAGTAAATTTACGCCCAAATGAACATATACAAATATAGTAAACTATTTTGTAGCCAAGCTATTTCAACATTTATGAATTGTCTGTAGCCTATTATTAACGTAGAATCAGGCAACCTTTTAGTGTACCAATAGCTACTTAATAACTCTTTTTAGAAAAGTGAAAGGAGTACTGTATTACCAACTTACACATTTTACAAACTGAAAACATACTATAACCGAAGACTGTAATTTAGTTTAGGTTCAGACTTTATTAGGAAGCAACTCAAATTTTATATAACTAGATGGCGCAAGTTTACTATTCGACCCTCTATGGCAACAGAAATGCAAGAATAAAAAAAACTAAAAGGTTCTAACCTATATTTATTCACAGTACCTGTACCTATTCAACATTTAACAGTTGAATATAAAACAATGTCGTTGTCTGCAAAAATATTAGGCTAGGGTCGAGTAGTAAACGTATGCCGAACTAGACAAGTAGGTACCATAGGCCCTAGGCCTACTAAAAATTCACCAAAAACTGCAAATAAGATCTATCATCTATTTTATTTATTACATGGGCCTGATAATATATCACATTGCTACTTTTTAGGTTAAAAAAATAAAGAAAGAAATGTAAATAAATATAGGTAAAAATAAATATACTGTAAGCTAGGCCTAAGAATAACTTAAACGTTTTTGAGAAAGAATATAATTATTATGTTTAAGTTGATGTCTTAAAATTGTTAATATCCTATACTTATTGCTTTAAGTTAAGAAATAATAAAGTAAGTTAGCCATCGTAAAACTAAACAATTATTAATATGAATTTGTATTCCCAACTTAGGTCTATGTTATCGGACAATAATGTACAACAATAATTCGTTGTTAGTTTTGTTTCTTCTTTTACTCACTCCACTATCAATTTTCCCATTTTATTTTATAGAACCACAAGCGCGCGTAGAACATGAAAATAATAAAATAACCACTTCGATCAAAATTATACCAAAGAGTACCGGTAATAAAAAGAAAATGTAGAAATGAGCTACAATTTATTTTGTCCCCTAAGATCGCAAAATTCAATATATATGGTTTTATCAGGTTAAAAATTACAAATAATAATGCATTGTTTGTTTATAGTTCTTACCAGCAACAAATCCTTCCGATGATAAATTTATAATTCAGTAATATAATTCACAATATTGAAATAACTTCTATATTGTCAAATTGAACTATGGAATTTTAAAGCTAAATCCCTTAAAACTACAGGCAAAGTCGGACTAAATTATTATAAGAGGGAGCACTACAATCACGTTCCCGTTACACTGTTGTGTGGGGAGAACCGCTCGTCAGTCGTCCCACGACCCCCAGTAGGGGGAAATAAGGAGGGGGGACTGACGTAAAAAAACGCTGTACAGTCTTATCATAAAACATTCTCTCGGGCCATGCCTGACAGACTACAAAGCTGTTTTACTTTTTACACCAAGCTAACTATTTTCAAAAGCAAATAACATAATTGTGTTTTTATGAGTAGTAGAGTAGTAGACAGATTTGATGAAGTTACTGCCACAAGAGCGAAGATTTTTTTAAACAATTTCCTGAAGAAAGTAATTTGTTTCTTAATATTAAATTTTCCAAGAAAATAATTGCTCCAATACTAGTGACAGCATCTTGATAGTTTAGCAAATACTTTTAATAAACTAACATTCTGCAAAAAACAGCCAAATATTAACAATAATTTATCTAAATAAAGTATTTATTTTTATTATAAGCTCAACTACTAAAGGACTTTTTATCTTTTAATTGTTTATAGTAAAAAAATTTCGAGGAAGATAAGAAACAGAAAAACATATGGCCATAAAAAAGGATCAAAAGTATACCATCATAATAAATGACATTAAAAAGGAGAAAACAAATAATAATAATAAAGGGCTTTAAACAATTATCAGATATTAAAAGAGTATGGTACCAGGGAAAATAATTTTGTTTACAAATACGAGGATTACATTGTGTTATTAAGAAAGGAAAAAGACAATAACTAAACATAGAACAGATCCAGAAAATGTATTAATCATTAAAACAGGACCAGGACGTTAAAAAGGGTGAAATGTAGCTAATATAAAAATATTCCTAAATTTGGGGGAAAATGTTGGGCAATTTTTCTTTTTTCGTAAAGTATGTGTTAGTAATTATTACAATAAAGCAAGATATAAATAAAGATAAAGAATATATTAGCAAAATATGATCTAAAAGACAGCAAATCTAGATGAATTTCAATTAAAAAAATAAACGGTACCAGGAACTGGCACATACTTTCTCACAAACATATTTAAATTACTAGCTGACCCGTACGGCGTTGCCCGTGGTGGTTGGTATTTTCAGTCTTTTTAACGTAATTGTATTCTTTTTTAAGTGTTCAGTCACTGAGTGGTGTTTAGCTTATATATATAGATCTTAAATAATAAAAGCACTATTGTCATAATAATAAAAGATCTGAAATTATGATTTTAGTAACTTTGATCCCCCCAAACCCCCCTAAAATTTCGAATTTTTTCAAACCCTTTCTTAGTAAGCACCTATGGCCCTAGAGGAAGCTACATACCAAATTTCATTTCAATCCGTTCGGTAGTTTTTGAGAAATCGTGATGAGTGAGTCAGTGGTATTTCGCTTTTATTTATATAGATTAAACAGATTCACTGTGACTTGTAGGGTGGGGTAGGAGAGGTGATTTTTTATTAAAGTTTTATATTACCTAATAAATATTATTATTATTATTATCTAGAGAGAAAACTATTCGATCGATTTCGAATAAATTTGCACCAAACACGTCAATTATGCCTTTATAGATGCACGAAAAAAAGTTTTGAAAAAACCCCTTTATGGCCGAAAAACCCCCAAAAATCAGTTATTATTATTATTATTAGCTAAACGAGAATTTTTAGAAAGATGCGGTTTCTTGCATATGGTAGGGCACATTAAAGGCTACAAATAAACCAAATTTTATCAAAATCGTTAGAGCCGTTTTTTATTAAAAAAATAATAACTGATTTTTTGGGGTTTTTGGACAAAAATGGGGTTTTTTCAAAAATTTTCAAAACCCTTTTTCGTGCATCTATACAGGCCTACTTGACATGTCTGGTGCAAGTTTGGTTGAAATCGATCGAATAGTTTTCTCTCTAGCTTTGTATACATACAGACATACAGACAGACATACAGACAGACATACAGACAGACATACAGACAGACATACATACAGACATACAGACAGACATTTTGTAAAAACCACTTTTTTGGACTCAGGTGGTCCCAAAACGGATATTTCCACAAAAATCATCGATTTTTTTGCGATCACTATACTTTCTCTATACTATAGTCTAAGTGAGAAAGTAAAACACGGTTATAAATTTACAAGTCAAATAAATACAGCGGAATTTAGTGCTTTGCCTGCTTTGTCAGTGAATAAGGAAATAATCCAGTCAAATGGTGTTTTTTCCAGGAAAAAATATAGAAGTTTTTTTTTCTCACTCGTTCTATATGTTTTTTGGGTGCTGAATCCGAATTTCAACTTTGCTACTTCCCACGGATATGGCTTCACAACGAAAATCGCAAAAAAAATCCTCAAAATTTTCGACTTTTTTAGTTTTTTTGAAAAGTCATAAAATTTTGCACTTTTCGAGGTAGACAGTTATATAAAAAAATTCAAGTATATTAAATTTCCTACAAAAAGCTACCCTCAAATGTATTTTTTTGATTGAACGGTTTGGCCACTAGAGCGCGCTGAAAAAGGGCTAAAATTTCCTACTTTGTGGAAAACCCAGTTTTTTTTTATGCGAGAATGGCGATGTTGATGTCACCTTGAACGCAGATGTTATGTATAGCTTGCATAGTCTGTGTCGCAATTTGTTTAAGGAGCTCATTTTTTTGTTGGAGATATAGAGAGCAAGGAGACATTTTTCCTCCCCTCACAAGTGCCTCTAGATCAGCCTGAGGGACTTTAAATATGTTGATGGTAGGTCCAAGGTCTGTGTTCTTATTCACTGTTTTCACACTCTTTATTTTCCCCCGGTTATATAGAGCTAACGTCGTATCATAACCGCTCATGGCATGTAAACAAATAATACGGGCAGCTGTGAATTACTCGATCACACTTGGCGGGTGGTAAAAGGTATTGCATATACTTCCTTTTCCTGGCTTCAGGAAGTATACATTGGAAGGAGTACAGAGCCAACAATATATTATCTCCAACAAGTCCTGTACTTATGGATATTAGGTCTGAAGTTTCTGGGAAAGGCGGGTGCTGCTCAAACCAATCCAACAATTTCCTTATATCATGATTGCCTATTTTAATCCTTAAGTCCCGGTTATAAACATGTGTTCTGAGCTACTGAACTCCCCAGTAGCCTTCCATTTTTTTAAACAATGTTGGAGTGAAGACATCCCCTGCGTCCATCTTTTAGCTGGACGTAGAACCGGAGATGATATTATTATGAATAGGGGACTTAACTACCTACCAAATTCAAAGGAGGCATTCTCCCTTGAAAACCACAAACCAACGTCTACAACAACTGATCAGTTATATATATATATTTAATAGTTAGTACTTAATTAAATCGATATATAATTACATTTATGATAATTAAAAGTAGCAATTAAATTGATATATAATTAATAAGTAATTACATTTATAATAATTAAAAGTAGCAATTAAATTGATATGTAATTAATAAGTAATTACATTTATAATAATTAAAAGTAGCAATTAAATTGATATGTAATTAATAAGTAATTACATTTATAATAATTAAAAGTAGCAATTAAATTGATATGTAATTCATAAGTAATTACATTTATAATAATTAAAAGTAGCAATTAAATTGATATGTAATTCATAAGTAATTACATTTATAATAATTAAAAGTAGCAATTAAATTAATATGTAATTAATAAGTACTGTAATTGCATTTATTATTAAAAGCAGTAATTAATTGATATATAATTAATAAGTAATTACATTTATAATTAAAAGTAGTAATTAAATTGATATGTAATTATTAATAAGTAATTATATGTATTTTTAATTATAAAGCCCAAATAAATAGGTTTAAGGGTCGGTTCTAGTAAAACAGAAAGCAACCTGCGACTCCCTATAGCGGCGGTAGGTTACGCGGACATTGCTCATCCTAAATCCATTTAAAACCCGCAATTATTCAAATAGCGTTTTTAAAAAAATACCAAACTCTTGGGGACAAAATTCTTCATCCGAATGGCTTGGTAATTTTTCGCTATAATTAATAGTTACAACGTAAAAAACATGTAAAATCACCCTATAGCGGCGGTAGGTTACACGGACATTGCTCAGCCTAAATCCATTTAAAACCCGCAATTGTTCAAATAGCGTTTTAAAAAAAATACCAAAATCTTGGGGACGAATTTCTCCAGGCGAATGGCTTGGTAGTTTTTCGCTATAATTAATAGTTACAACGTAAAAAAAATATTAAAAATCAATGTTTTAAATTGTTAATAAATATTAAACAAAATATTTTTCTTAATTTTTAAAAAGCCATTTGCATGCATATTGACCATAGCTTTAAAATGACATATCGTTTATAATTTTCCGATCAAAAATAAAGGAAAAATTTGGATTTTAATTTAACATTGGTCTTATGGAGTGTCAGCCAACATGGCCAACAGCTAGAGCCGACCCTTAATAAGTAAATAGTGATAATATAGGTCTCTACTGAGTTATGGGTGAAGGACTCTGACTTGCGGTTTCGAGTAATATGACATAAAATTTCAACGCGCTCTAGCGGCTACAAGATATCGCCAAAATAAGTGATTGAGGTGTGTAATTTATAGTAGATTTAATGTAGTTTTAGCAGAATGTGGAAAACTCAAGCAATCTTTTTTGTAATTATTACAAGCATAGTTCTTAAGTTACAAGCGAAAAACTAACAAAAAACTAAATTTTCCACAAAGTAGAAAATTTTGGCCTTTTTGCAGCGCATCCTAGTGGCCAAACCAAAAAATACTTTTGAGGTGTGATTTTTGTAGGAAATTTAATGTACTTTAATTTTGTATAGAATAGTCTACCTCGAAAAGTGCATAGTTTTATGACTTTTTGGCAAAAAACTTTTAAAAAGTCGAACATTTTGAGGTTTTTTTGCGATTTTTGTTGTGAAGCCATATCCGAAGGAAGTAGCAAAGTTGAAATTCCGATTCAGCACCCCCAAAAAACATATAGAACGAGTGAGAAAAAAACTTCTATATTTTTTTCTTAAAATAGGCACTCCCTGAGACGATTTGACTGGACTAAAACTAATTTATCGCAGACAGTTGTTAATTTTAAACAAACAATTTTGAGTATCAGATTGTAACCAAAATGAATGCTATGCATGTATCAGTAAATAAGTTAGGCTACATCTTTAATTTGTATTTTCTTAAAAAATATATAAGTAAATTTGTTAATAAGACATTTCATTTTTAATTTACTTGTAATTAGTTTTATAGAATCAACATATATTTTGTCCTACATCACGAAATAATATTTCTAGCTGTGATACCCAAAATGGAATTACAAATATTTCTGGTCTTGGAGTTAGTATTTGTAAGAAAGAATATTTTGTAGTTAAGTCGGAGCAGCCTTTGGTTTAAAACCGACCCCTCTTGTGATTCAGCATAGTTTCTATAGGGGTAGGAAGGAGGGGAGGGTGTGGTAGGGGGCTCTAAAAGGGGAAACTAAACTTGGCCGAGATGTTCGACTCAAAATGAAATGACCTGCTCCTGCACTCCTGCTATATTTGTGTAAAAGCCTAAAAGGGACAGCAGTATTCTCTTGTATTATATTTAGGCCTTTAGTAAATACTCAGATAAAATCCTTTTCTAAGTAGGCGAGTGTATCATTATATTGTAGCTTTAATGCAATTAAAACTAGTATCAAATAGTAGACCTAATTAGTTAAAATATATGCGTATGTAATGATCAAATAGAAATGTTTGTAATTTTTGACAAAAATGGATTTATAGAAACTAAAACTTTAGGTAGTTACAATCGGACATAATTAGAGTGGTTGCTCTTTAGTTTTAAATGAATTAAGAACTTAATTTAAAAGTTAGCTCTTTGTCGTTTATGTAACATTTTCAAATTACCTATATTTTAAATTTGAACTCCCTTTTCAAAAAGAAATAAATTTTTCACCCTCAAAGGCACTCACAGTAACAAAATTAGAACTTTAACAACGTAATGTTTCAATTATAGTTGTTACTTAAGCTGCAGCCTTTGTTATTTAATACATTTTTTTTTGTCATTCTCATTTTGTTAAAGTATGGTATTATTAAATTTATATAATATAGCGAATTCTAGAAAAAGAGCTCAGTGAATAAATACAATAGGCAGAAAACTTGTTCAAAGTAAAAGGTCCATAAAGTATTCCAAAGAGTTAACTTTAACCAGGAATACAAAATATTTTGCACAGACTTCTTACTGAAATAATAAATAATGAACCATTCACACCATCGTATGGTAATTTCCGTACCGATGTTGAAGTCCTCTGACCTGCATCGACATCGAAAACAGTAAGGATGAAAAGGTCCGGTTGTAATGCGATCAAACTTCTACAACCCTTTCTCAAAAACGGCATGCAATGACAAAAGCAGGGTCACCTCAATCCAAAGAGGGCTATGAGACGACCACTTAGGGGCCCCATGCTATTGAAAAATGCAATAAATGACTTATACAAATCAGACAAATTTATAGTTTATATTGAAGATTGCCCACGAGGCACCGCGACTTATTATAAAAATATTAAATAATATAATTATTATAAAATACAGACGAATTTAGATTACATGGCAGAACCTAGGCCTCGTTTATGCACTAGCTTACAATTTTGTCAAGCGGTTGACCGCGGCGGCTACCCTCTCGTTTTTTAAACACTGTGGGGGGGGGAGCCAGTGCTGCCACTATTCTCCAGTCCTGTCAGTCTGAAAAAGTGTTATAAAAAATGTAATCAAACACCGGGTAGGTTGGCAGCACTGACATGGCGGAAGCGGTGAGCCGCTGTGCATAAACGCTCCCATTTAAACCAATGCATTTTGAAACCGCAAAAAACTGCGGTTTGTAAGTGCATCGCTCTGTTTCTGTGAACCGCTGCGGCTCGCCGCTCCGCTTCTTGTTGCATAAACGTGCCCATTTAACTCAATGCACTTATAAAAGTAGCGCGACGCGCCGCTGCGGGCGACCGCTAGTGCATAAACAGGGCCTAACACCTAACTGTCTTATTGGGGGGCAAAATGCTTTATAAAAATTAAATAAATGAGTTATAAAATACAGATTAATTTTTAGTTTATATTTAAGATGGAACTCGCACCATATAAAATAAAATGAGTTACAATCGCGATTATCAAGAAATAGAGAAACGAATTTTTTCTCGCGTTCCGGCTTCTATTCCTTCTTGTGACCTGTGTTGGCAGTCAAGTAGATTAGTCACAATGAAAACGAGTACGCTTGTTTACATCAACCCTCCCCCGCCCCACACCCATCACTTCGCTAGTCTATTAGCCTGCCAATTGACACTTGACTATCGCTTGCCAAACTAGTTCCAGGTTTCAGTTGACAGTAGACTCTTGAGTCACGATCGGTGTTAACGTTACTTTTACTCAGTACGGCGTCAATGTAACCTATTATTTTAATAGTTCATAACGACCTCTCGTGACCATGATTTTGGGAAGAAATATGATTCTGCAAACGCAAAACGAAAACAAAATGTTAAACGGAAGGAAGAAGTACAAGTACTAAGAGGATATTTAACTAAATATTTTAATGCTGCCGAAAATAAGGAACTTGAGTGATGTGTTCATAACTAAAAATGTCCAACTTACCCTTCTGAACATCCAATCAAAGCTGGTAAAGAGTTCTCTGAAGTGGCAGGTCCCAGTGGCCAGACTGATCCTCCCTTGCAAAGCAATAAAGTGTATTTTGGATCGACCACTTCATGTCATCTCAACACTTGCCAGCAAAAAATACGAATACCAACGCTGATGAAAGTGCCGTACATAAGGAAAGTGCTGATGAAAGTGCCGTGAATTTACTCGTACATAAGGAAATAGATGACGTCAATTTGAACACTACTTATCTAAATGCGGATGATTTTTTTCTCTGCCCAAAAATATTGCGTGACTTAGAACTAACTATGATTGTTCAAAAAGGGCCTGTGAGAGTTAAACACAAATCTTATCCCGTAAGCGAAAACGAAAGACATTTTACTGACATTCATTACACAAAAATACTAATTAATTACGAAAAACAAGATAGACGATGGCTAGTTTATTCAGAATAAAAAAAACGCTGTTTACTGTTTTGTGTGTCACTTGTTCGCCACAACATCTAACCTCAAACCCTACAGTGCTTTTGGATCTTTTGAAGGCTTGAATAACTGGAAACATTTATCGGATGAACTAAAGTCCCTTGAAAATAATAAATTGCACAAAGAATGCATGAAGTTAGTGAGCCTTACTATAGGTTTGTTTAGCGGCAATACTATTGATGCACAAAACCCAGAGTTAGCTTCAAAGTGAACAACAGCGGTGTAGAGATATGGTTGTTGGCCATCGTTCAGTTTTTAGCTAACCATATCTTGGCTTTTAGAAGTACGAAGAAAATTTGTTAACCTTAAGATTTAGTGGAAACTTTTAGGACTTTTTCATGCTAATTCCTTGATTTGACCGTACACTTCAAGAGCACTTGCGCCAATTTATGTACAGGAAAGTTTGACCAAAAGCCACTTCCTCAGTAAAACAATTCAAAACGAATTTATTGAGATAATGGCTAACCACGTAGAAACAAAAAATCAGATTGTGAAAATCAGTTCAGATTGTGAAAAAAATGAACATTTTGCAATAATTCTTGATAGCGCTCGAGATAATGAGCGAATAGAACAGCTTTCAATCATTCTAAGGACATTTTTTATGAGTTCTAGCGAAAACTACTGACGAGAAGTTGGCCGACTACAAAATTAATAAATTAAATGATGTATGCTTGTCTCTTGCCAACTGTAGGGGTGAAGGCTACGAGTTACGATAATGGTGCCAACATGTGTGGGGAAAAGAGTGTGCACAAAGACGGCTACTCAATTTAAATCCTTTAGCGTTTTTTGTACAAATGTGGCACTCACAGCTGGAATCTGATTTTGGTAGACGTTACTTCATCATGTGACCAAGCACAGACGTTCTACGGCCTTTTACAAAGGCTATACACAACGTTTGCAGGTTATAGTGAAAGATGGAGTATTTTTAAATCACATGTTGACATTTCTCTTAAACCTCTTTCCGAAACGAGGTGGGAGTGCAGAGAAGTGAATCAGTAAACGCTGTGAGGTGCCAACTAAGCAATGTTTGTGAAGCGCTAACAACTCTACTGAAAAGGAGCACGGACTGTGGTTTTAAAAGCAAAAAATTCCAATCATTAGAACAAGAGATATCCACTTATGCATTCGTTGTATCCCTTGTAATATGGTAGAACATTCTGGTGAAAATACATACCATCAGAAAGATGGGCAAAATGTAAATATGTATTTAGATGTACTGATGTAGCAGTACAACACATAGAAACATTCATCAAGTCAAGTGGATAGATGAATACACCGTCTTCATAGATTTGATTCTACATTGGTCATAGCTAAAGTAGTTGCGGATGAAGCTGGATTCAATCCCACATTTAAAGTTGTAACAAGAAGGTGTAAGAAGAAAATGTTTTCATACGAAAGAAAATATGAAGGCCCTGAGCTTTCACAGGAAGCAAATTTTAAAATAAACTATTTTTTGGTGATAGTTGATGCAGTGAAAATGAGCTATCTGCTCTAAAGCTTATAAACACAACTTTGGCTTAATGTAAACACATAAAGGGGCTTCGAGTCGAGATATTAGCGATGAAGGCTTATGTTTTATTGTATATTATAACTTTCATTGAGTGACGGAGATACTCATGATGTTGACGCTGTAGAACTGTGTGGTGGACTTAAGATTTTATCCACTATCTACGATGGAGAGCGAGATGATATACTTACAGTAAGTATGCCTACATTGTTCAGAACAGCTTCAAGTATGTCTATCCAAATGTGTTTATTGCACTAAGGATGATTGCCACGATTCCAAGCTCAAGCTATTTAAGACATACTTAAGAAACTCAATGACACAAGATCACATATCATCACTAGCTCTCCTCTCCATAGAAAACGAGCTGACAACCAGTTTATAATTTAGTAGTGTAATAGAAGACTTCAGCCGGAAAAAAAGTCGTAGAGTAAGATTTTTAAAATGTACAATAATTTACAAGTTACATTTATTAACACATATTATTAACTTAATACCGGTTTGCTGTTAATTATATCTGTTTCCAAAACTAAACATAATTATTTTCTTAATGCTGTTACCTGTTACTTTGTCGAAACTTTAATCCCGGTCAGTTTTTCTTTTTTTTTATGTTACTATATTTGACATCATTTGGAAACAATACAAACTAGCTGACCCGTGAGAATATTTCGCCAATTAGGAGTAGGCCTACATTTACCTGATTCAATACGTTGATTTAATTCAGATAATTACGATTGTTTATAAATAACAGTTAATAAAAATGTATAACGCTTTACAGTGATAATTTGATTGATTTGCGTGATAGATTACGCTTGCATATAGGATGCAGGCGCGTTTTACACCCTGCCAGCGCCCTAGGCACAACGAAGAGTAGCGCCCCTTTTCATTCCTTTGCCAGCTGATTACGCCCCCCCCCCCCCACTAGCCCTATCATAACCCCTATACCCCGAAAATTTAGATTTAGTCTGAAATGCCAGTTTTGGTTCTCGAAAAAAGTCTGGATAATTTGTAAAGGAGAGTTAAGGGACATTAAGTCTAAAGTTGCTTAGCAACCAGTGGCGGTGGAAGAGGCCGCGAGGCGAGCTGTGTGGCTGGCACACGTGACACGTCAGGTACAGCGCGGAGCGCCGGCGCCGGGCGCGGCTGTAATTTGGGTCAGATGTCGGCTTTCGGCAGTGGCGCAATAAATGATGCATGCAGACACAACCATGGCAATTTTTTGTTTGTTTTTCCATTCTTTGCGCCCCTCCAAAAATGCCAAATGCCTAGTGCCCTAGGCACGTGCCTACCGTGCCTATTCAGTAAAACGGGCCTGTAAGGATGTAAACAATCTAACAGCTGTCATGCTACTTAAACCGATTGTTAATAGATTGCACCTTTCATTAGTCGGAATTACAGTGACTAGATAAATACAGTGCAGCCATGTGAAAGTGGCCGCCATGTTTATCCTAAAAGTAATTTCATCTGCTCAGAATTATAACGTAAAAATTAGTGTTGTATCTCTTTGTAATTATAAGAGAAATTACCTCTTTGTTTTTTGTTTTTTTTATAAAGGGAAAAACATGCAATTTAATTGTTACAGTTTGATATTTATATTGAAATTAAATAATAAAAACTTTGTTTCTTCTTAAAAAGTGTATTCTGTTTTTTCGTGCAAAAAAATATAACCAATATAATTGAAACAGATAACAATTTAGGATAAACATTGCTGCCGGCCAATAGGAAACAAGACCTCACTTGGCCGCACTGTTTCTATATTTAGTCACTGTAGTCGGAATCACATGAAAGTTTTTTTTTTACGGAAACATTAATTTTAAGCTTTTTGTCTATTTTTCACCATTAGCGAGAAACATAAGCTTTAAAATTATGGTTGAAACACTAATTTTGATGTAGAATTAAGGGAGATATGGCTTTGCAAAAAAAAAAAAAAAAAATACACCTTTGAGAAATAATGTACAAGGTGTTATTAATTAATTAATTAATTGTTATTAATTTGAATGCTGCTTATTAAATCTTGAATGCAGAACGTAACATTAGTTTCATTCTAGTATAGTATTTACTGTATAATGCAACCTTAGTTTTTCTTTGAGAATCTGTAATGTTTATTTTGTTTTTATACATTAAAACATTTCATGTTTATTGTGTTTTATACATTAAAACATTTCATGTTTATTGTGTTTTATACATTAAAACATTTCA
>JAGFPH010000156.1:717028-736233 GCA_018207615.1 Philaenus spumarius
ACTCGTAATACCGATTAGGCCTCATGTCGCTGGCAATATCACAATCTTTCACCCGAAAAGTAACTCTACATGACCAATGACTACACATTGATATGTAGTCATTGATGGAAGTGAGTCTGCACCACAAACAAAATACACAACTCCTCGATCAAAGTATGTTCTTTAGTCAGAGTACTGATGAATGACTTTTCTTGTAAATTATTATTTGTACAGTACTATTTTTTAGACATTCAAGACTCAGTATAATATTATGAAACAACGGATAATAAAGTAAACCGACTTTACAAAACATTGTATAGCATGTGGAAGTGGAAGGAAACTTTACCAATAACTAAGCTGGATTTGGGGAATGAACATTTCTTAAATTGTTAAAGTTTACCAACTTAATTAATTAACACTGTTGTAAAGCTACACTAACTAAAGGTATTAAATATTGGAAGCTAATCTAAAATCTACCCGAAAGGAATACCGAAAATGGTATTGGAAGATAATCTAAAATCTACTCGAAAGGAATACCCAAACATGTGTACCATTTGTTATTATTATTAATTTATTATGCATTTAATGACTTGCTTAATATTAATGACTAGGAGAGACCCCTGCGTGCTCCGCACGCCAACCCCCAATGGTACCTTCTAAAAACATATGTTATGTTTTATTTATAATAAAGGTGTAGTATTAATAATAACCTCAAAACTAAGATGGTAAATATTGTTAAATGTTCAAACCAAATTATTTCTTATATTATATAACAGCAGTTAATAATGATTAAAAGAACCAGCAAAGCTCAGGATTACACTTTAAAACCCTAACCTAAAAGGTGGAAATACAAAAATAATTGCTTCAAATTTTGAAATCAGCTGTTAATGGAAATATTAAAGCAGCTATGTTATCTGTTATTTTATTCAATTGGTTGCTATGGTATTAAATTTAAATACATGTGTTGATTTATCATTCTAAACCTAACCTAAGTTTTTTCCGACTAAATTTACAAATATATTTAAATAAAAAAAGTTTTTTACCGAAATTAATTATAGCCTATGTTACTCAGGGATAGTGTAGCTTTTTATTAGTAAAACTATTTTTTCAATCGGTTCAGTAGAGCCAGAGATTTCCCCCTACATACAAACAAACAAACAAACAAACTTTACCTCTTTATAATATTAGTATAGATAGATTAGTATAGATTATTACGATTACAAAATTAATTTATTCAACTAATAGAAACCCAATCCCAAACAAACATAATTTAAACATGTGCCTTAAGCAGAATGTGTTAAAAATGTCATTGACGACAGAAAAGAAAATATATGTTACAATATTAGAACAAAATTAATGTAATACGTATGTATTATAATTATTGGTTAGTAAAATCTGTAATACAACAAACATAAATTAGGCCTAAACAATCATTGTTATCACTACATTTGTTATTATTATTTCTGCTAAGATGCTTGAAACATTTGTCTTCTTGCTTATCCGCCTTTCTTAGCTTTGTCTTATTTTCGCTTGACGCGTTTCGGGTAGACCCCATCTTCAGAAGCTTTGTTTGCTACTCAATCATTGTTAATCATTGTTACCCAATGTGTGTAGGGCTTAATTTGATGCCATATTTATTTTCCCACCTTTAATTTCAAGTCTATTTTTCCAACTCTTCAGCCAGAAGAACATATATATCTTAAAATTCAGCATATGCCCGGATCTATAACCTAAATCCCCAGACATTCCCGGAAGTATCACTTTTTTAAAAATATGCTTGCAAAACGCTATAAACGGGCTTTTAAATTTCAGCTTTAACCATGCCAGTTCTAGGGTTAAACTTATTCCTTTAAATTCAAAATATTAAATAGGCAGTAATAACAAATCATTCTTATTAAGAATTAGATGTAATTACGAGTTTAAATACATAGCGATCTTATACGTGGTGCTATATCCAGTCCAGAGTAATAATTGTTATCAACTCCTGGCTCGTCACGGGAACTTGGTCTTGGGGTAGGTTCTGTTTCGTTTTCTTCTTCATCAGTTGAGAAAGTAGATACATCTTCAGATCGATGTTGAGTTCTTCATCGTCGTTCTCCAAAAGGAGACCCCCATTAAGACAGTTCCCCTGGCAGTTTTGCAGCTCAATCTCTGCATCCGCATTTGGTGGTGGCACAATTCTTGAGCACTGACAAAAAATAATTTTAAATATTTCAACCAGTGCAGCTTTTCTGCTAACTGTGCATCGGGGTTAGAAATTCGTGGGTGTTTAGCTCCCATTCACACATCTGAGGAAGCAGCTATGTCTCAACCACATCTGGACTTGGTGATATGTCCTCAGAGAATGTTGTTTCGCAGACATTACAATTTCAAAGTCTGTCACACGTACATCATTGATTGAGCTCTTTGTAGAGCACTGACTAAGTCGATTTCCTCATCCCACCTTTATTAAAAAAGGCCGAAGGGAAAGGGTTTAATACAATATTGCAAATAAGATTTTAAATAACTGTCGTTTTCTTGCTATTAATTTTTGTTATCAATAGCAAAAATTGATCCACAGACGATTTTCGTCGTTGAACTTGATTGACGAGCTCATAGTTAAAAGGGAATGTACTAAAAAGACCTTTCTAAGACAGTTTGATATCATAGTGCATTCAAACTTATACAGACTTGCATGTTATACTCGTGCATTAATTAACTCACAATAGTCTATATAACCCAAAAATAGTCTGTAGTTGTCTTAAGCCTCATTTTTGTGGCATCTACTTATATAAAGCTAGACGGTAACACTGATTCACTGACATTAATTATGAGGCACTTCCCGTAATCGGACCCCCTCAACCTTATACTTGAATTAAAGCACTCATCGTGATACTTATGGGAAAATTGCCAGAATTTAACACTTTTTAATTTTGGAAGCACCTTTTGGGAGGGAAAGATTTTTTAGATATTTTCAATTTTTTTCATTTTTTCACTTTGAGTGCGTTTTGTAAGAAAACGGTAAGAGATAGCAAAAAATGTTAAATACAAAAGTTGTAGAAAATTCAATTTCAAACTCGAAATTTCCCGTCAGATTCAAGATCCAATCCTCCATTTAGCCACTATTCATCCGAGAAGGGAGGCTCCGCCCAACGTCTTTAAAGCTAGACGGGTTCACTGATTCACTGACATAAACTATGAGGCACTTTCCGTAATCGTACCCCCTCGACCTCATACTTGAATTAAAGCTCTCGACGATAAACTTTCAGAATAATTGCTAAAAGTTAACATTTTTCATTTTGAAAACACTTTTTGGGCGGTAAAGATGTTTTCAATTTTTTCATTTTTCCACTTTGATCGCGTTTCAGTAAGAGACAGCAAAAAATGTTAAATAAAAAAGTTGTAGAAAATTTAATTTCAAACTACCAATTTTCCACCAGATTTAAGATCCAATCATCCATTTAGCCGCTATTCACCCGAGAAGGAGCTCCGACACACAATTTTTCAAATTTTCCATGTTAATCTTATGGAGATAATGTTTAATGAGTTTGATTCAGCTGCCAAATAAAGCAGCTGATTTATGCTCGGTCACCTATGTACAAACGAGCCAAAGATTAACGAGATTCTTTAGCTAATTTTCCAACTGCGAGGAAGCGAAGCAGCCATCTGAGGCGGAAGGCCGAGGCGGGGTTGGGACGCGAAGCGTCCAGGGGCAGAGCCCCTAGTAACTGTATAACTACTAAAACAACTTTAATAATAAATAGTTCCACAATAGATCTTACTCTTTTATTCTGGTTTAAATTAATTAAAAATCACTCTCTGTTGAACTTCTTTATGTGCCACTTAAACATAATTATGGTACTCACTATTTATAAATAATTTTCATAATATAAAGTCATTGTTTTTCTGTTTTAGTGAGAGATGGAGCTTTTAAATTGGTTTCAATCGATTCGAAGTGTCGAAAAAAGTATTCAACGACACCAAAAATATTACTTTTAATGAACTACATAAATGTAGGTCTACCAAAAAATATATTATATAATACACATAATTTCTTTATGTCCCAATTATATATATAAATATATTAGTACTATTTATACATATAAATACTTAAATATTGGCTTATATAGAGAGTTATTAAATAGAAGTGGAATAAAAAAATAACGGTAGGTAAGTTTTTCTGCAACATCTCGGAATTTACACGTAAAGTTAAAATTGCATCATCTTTTGAACGGTTGAAGATAATATCGTAAAAAATAATATATTCTTGAAGGAAATTTAAGGTTCTACAACTTCTTTCGTTATAGCTTTTTCATATGACAAAAGGCTGAAAAATTAGTTAGCCAAATAAGGAAAAAAACTCCAGAAAAATTTCTTTTTCAAAAATAAGCGAATTTCGTACGTAAATATCTTGGAAACTATGGGAGATAGCGAAAAATGATTAGATTCAATCTGGTAGCATATTGTGTGAGCTTTAATTTTGTTTGGAAAGAACTTATCGCTAAGACGCACAGTTTTCAAGATGTAAGTGAAAAACCGAAAAAGGGGAACTTCTACGGGCTCCCCTGCGCCCCGCTCACCCTAGGAATGGGAACTTTTAGTATGTTTACCTTCTAACTAAAGTCCAAACAATGTCCCAAAGTCAAAAATTGTGTTCCTTCCATTTCTTTCTACAACTTTTCGTTGACTGGACTAATAGTGCGTGTTTAGTTTAAGTATTATTTTCCAAATACAATGGTATTAGTGATAAGAAGACACCATTCCTTCTAGCAGCTTTTCCGTAAGCATGCCTTTATTCTAAACAAAAAACAAACAAAAAATAGCTTCCTATGGAGTACGATCTAGCTATGAATTATGAAAAAGCTGCTGCCACAGACAAGATTATTCTACAGAGATGTCTAACTGAAATAAGACAGGTGAAACGCTATTGAGTCAGTAAAACTATACACCTTGAACAACTACCCCGCAGGAAGTAGACAAGTAATATAACTTGACAACAGTTAACAGATTTGAGTTGTTAGTGGTGTAGTGATGCCTGTTAATTTGTATGAAAAACTGATTTCAATGTAAAAGTATATCCTTGTTTTTGTTCAAATGACCGCCACAATTCTGAGTCGTTAAAACTGTAAAAAAATAAAAGATCTAGAAAATATAAAATACAATTTATGAAAGTAATTTATAAAATACAATGCCTACTTATTTTAAGATTCTTAAATGATAATTTTAAATATTCTTTAAACCAGGGTACCACAATTTGGACTTTTAGGATTACAAAACTTTATTTTACCACCTCAAAACGCAAAGAAAAATATAATTCAGATCCGACTTGTAACTTGTGATCATAAAAGAATCCTCGGTTTTGCTTTGTGATTTATGAAAGGAGACCTGGTTTATATTTTACTTTCGCCTTATTGAAATCTGCAAGTGCAAATAAGTAAATTTTTGCAAAATAAAACTTCAGTTTATATCAAAATGTATTTTGTATAAAAAACTAAATTAAAGTTAGATATTGTATTTAAGAAACAAATTCCATTCTTGTGGGTTCCATACTCATACTAGTAAGGGTTTCTGAGGTAAACAACGAACTATAAACCGGTAGACCTACCACAAATTGATCATACAATATTTGATAAATATTTGAATATATTATACCTTGGTATGATTTTAAAAAACCTATATTATGTAACAAAAACTTTAAATTACATTTCGCTCACACATTTACTGTTATTAAAGATTTTTTAAACTGAAAATATTAGTTATCTAGTAGCAATACTTTTTGAAACTTATTAAACATTTTGTTCGAATCAATTTTATAAAATCGAAATTTTAAAGGCTTTAAAATTGAAACATGTATAATATTGTAATCTAGTGTTGGCAATCTAGCAGGGTGCGGTCATGGAAGGGAACCAAGTTTCGTGTAATGAAAATATTGATTGAGGGGGGAAGGGGAAAGCCTGGGGCACGAAAGGGGGAACCAAACGAGGGTCCCACTGAGCTAAGCGTGTGTACAGTCCCAACCATCAATCGGCACATTTCCTAAACTTGAAATAACTCTACTTTTTTTAGTTTAAGAAGAGAATTCAAAGTATTAACTTGGTTTTGATCGTATAGGCCTATTATATAATATTTAGAAATGTATTATTAGACTATTATTTATTTGCAAATCATTATTATTATTATTTCAGTGTAATTAAAACTAAGCAATAATACATGAGAAATACAATGTAAGCTAACGAGTAAAATACTTTGTTCGTTCAGTTTTAAATTACAAAATTAAAGTAAAGTAATGTGGCGTTTTCCTTTCTTTTAAGTAGGTTACAACGGCCAACTATTTAGTTACCGTCATTTAGTATGCTAATTCACGTCGGAAAAAATGTTTTACCACATTGTTATCTAACTTTACATGTTTAATAGTTTGTCTTTGCAACTGCAAAATTATTGTGTTTTATAACAATGCAACAATCAGCAATTTCTATTACTGCTTCCCACGAAATTAACCTCTAAAATAATTCTTTTGTTAAACATTTAGAAAAGTTTTACAACCAACTAACACTTATGTGCTTTAGGTGAAGAAGACAGAAGACTGAATAACATGAGGGCGTATACGCCTACAAAAATATCATGTCCCTAACGTACAATCTCAGGGCAGCATGGCGCCCCTGATGTCATGACACGCTTGCCCCTCCCTTGATACGGACCTCTAAAGGAGTGGTTTGTTCGACATTCGTGATAAAATAGTACAAAATATAGAGAAATATCTATAAAAATGTCTACTCAAAATTAAACTATTTATTATTTACAAAATAACGTAGAAGAAAAATATAGATACAATGTTTTGGTCCATAACGTTATTAAATAAATATAGCCTACTACTACTATAAAATTGCATACTTCTATTACACATAATAAATAATAAAGTAGCATATTATTATATTCGGTATATCTTACAAATTTTAAGTTAAAATAAATTTTTAATAATATTAAAATTGCATTTAATTTACTCATTGGCAGTGTATGAAATAGTTTCGTCATGTACAAAATATGTTTCTAACAAAGAAGTTTGTACAAAAAGTTTTTTTGTAACTTAAGGTCTTTGTTTAATACCTAATCAAAAATTATTGTTTTGAAATCACATTTTTGGGCAGTTTTTTAGTTTTATTTTTACAAAAATTCTACATGTTTTCCTATATTTAATTTATAAAATATTTATTTTATATATAATAAAATACAAATAGCATAAAACCCATAGGAAACGAGATATTTGCAATAAATGTGTAAAACATCGATTTTTGACGACCTTGGAATATCTGTAGTCGCGGACACCCTACGATAAGTAGGTTTTGAGACAAGTTTTAGGGTAACAAAATAAAGGTTCATACAAGTTTATAGCATCGATGTATAAACACACTGGATCGCTGGCTGCGTGTATTGAATACGGTCCGGCTGGCCTAGCCGCTTCCCCCACCACTGGAGGGACAACAACAACACGTGAAGCATTCAAAGTTAATGCAACGCTCACAAATGTTTTAATTTATTTTGCTCAGCTTCAACAACGGCACCAAACATTATTTATAAAATAATCATTTTAATTTCTAAACAATATTTAATTGTTATACAGTATGTAACACTTATTTTTATGGTAAACTAGTGGACCCAGCAATGCTTCGCTATTGCTTGATTTAATTTTAAAGTTAGTAAAGTTATTCCATTGACTTAAGTGATCGAATTGCAAAATGATTTTTATGCCACAAGAATATACTACACAAATTTAGATCTATAGTTTGTAAACCTTTATCGATAATACAGTAAACCTTTTGTTTGTTTTTACCTAATCTAAAAAAACTGATAGTTGTGATAAATTGTAAAAAACCTGATTCTAAATTAGCCCAATTGGTTGGAAATAAACGTGTTTTGGTTCATTGTAGGCCTAACCTAAAATTATGTTCAGTTTTTGATGCAAATCAGTTGTTTTATATATAATATGTAACAACCAATGTTTGAATTGAATTAACATATAGTAAGCAATTTTAGTTGATTTTTGTTTTTATTTTAAGTTGGTCAATTTAACCTAAAAAGCTGTTGGTTTTGAAAAAATAATAAACTGATTACAAATTTGCTAGTAAAGTTGCTATGGTAATGAATGTAAACAAACATGTGTTACTAAGCATTTTATACGAACAGCTGATTTTGTGCGCTATGGTCTTGAGTCCATACAAAAGAGGCTGTTTAGTTTTTTCTAAATTTGAAACTTTTTCGGAAAACTTTTCAAATTTGTCTTTATATGATAATCTAGTTTGGACTATTATGAACATTTTAAAATAAAAAAATAGCCAAATTGGTCCAGCCGTTCTCAAGTGATGCGCTTACAAAGGAACAGCAATTAATTCATTTTTATTATATAGATTAACAGTTTGTGTTTAAACTATTATTATTGTTGTTGGATAAGGATAAGGAAAAGTTTAGGGGAAAATAAACTGAACCAAAACCATAATGAAAAACATGATCTGTATTAGCATTTTAAACTGCATTTAATTTACATAAAAGTATACCTAGGTATACATTACACTTTAAACATTGTTAAATAAAACAAGTTTAGTAAGTTTTTGACGCACTCCAAGCTTTGTAAATGTAGCTTGCAATGTTTTGAAATGTTACAAAATTCCGTTAAAATGTATAATAATTTTATTTACTACTAGGAACTCGATCTCTGATCGCTTCGCTCGCCAAACCCTGTACAATGTACAAACGAGCCAAAGATTAACGAGATTCATTAGCGAATTTTCCAACTGCGAGCGAAGCGAAGCGTCCAGGGGCAGAGCCCCTAGTGTTTAGTAACGAAAGGAAAAGGTTCAACTTTAGGCCTATATAAAAAGTAGTAAACATTTTTTGTAATTTTTTTCATAAATGTAAAAAAGTTTCGTAATTTAGTTCTAAAATAGAACTGTATAAAAGTATTGATCAATCTCAAATTTCTTATTTTGAAAACACCAGTTTTTATGTTCCTACTACAAGACTGCTAACAAAACTAGGCCTGTTTTGAATAGTAATTTAGGAATACTATTTCCTCTGCCCAAAAATGACATATTATTATAAAAAAGTGTAGAGGATAAATCAAAGAATTGAACTGTATATAACAACAACAACGTGTATCACTGTCCATCTATCACGCTGCCCACCGCGGGTCTATCCCGCCAGTGGAGGGGGAAGCTCCACGCCGGCCGGCTCGTTTCTCGAACCTTTCAGCTACTCAGCGCGCAATCCAGTGTGTTTATACATCGATGGTTTATAGCTGACTATCTCTCATTCCGAGATACTTGCCCTCGTTTGACTAATATTCTTGGACTATAACCCGTCTTTTTTTAAAGTCTTTTTAAATAAACAATTTGATAATTTGTTTTAAGTACTTGGTCTGATTTCACCCCTAAACATATTTATACAATTTTTATTTGATATTACTGAACTATTTTATTTTCAGAAATTAAATTTTATCATGCATTGATAATGGTAGGCTTTTTCTTTCTGGCCTTTCAGACATATACCGTAAATAACTATGTAGGTAAACGCATTACTTTTGATATATTATTGACCAGTAGTCATGCCAGTCTTCGATCATGTAAAGTATGGCACATTTTGTCCACCTGAATAATAAAAATAAAACTACATTATTAGTCTAGAACATACAATACAAAATGAATAAAAACAATAATCATTAATCTATGGGGAGTATTTGTCCAGTTATGCTATCCTCTTGCTCGCTGCTCTTGTTAGGAAACTATCGAAATAACCATAATATTATTAACTACTAGGGGAACACCTGCGAGCTCCGCACGCCAACCCCATTGGAACCTTCTATACACATAGGCCTAATCATGTTATGTTTTCTTTATAATAAAGGTGTTGGATTAATGATAATCCCAAAACTAAGGTGGTAAATAATGTTAAATGTTCAAATCAAATTATTTCGTACTTTGAACAGCAGTTATAATAAAGGTTAAAATAACCAGCAAGGCTCAGGTCGACACTTTAAAAACCTAACCTAAAAGTTATAAATACAAAAATAATTGCTTCAAAGTTGGACAAAATTTTTTGAATCACTAAGTTAGTAATTGTAATTTTTCATTTTCTTTTTGATCTTTTATTTCACGAAAGTAAATTATTACATGTATTTTGAATTAGTTTGGTATTTATTTTTCACTGGTGACCCGTCAATCGTCTTCGTTACGTTATGTGAACAGAATAAATTAAATCAAAATTAAAAAACAAAGAATTCAGAACGTAGAGCGTCTTCTTTTGATTATCCGCTAAATCAAAACACTGGTAACTTAAATCACAGACTTAGCTGGCCCAGATATGTCTTTAATATGCGAATCCATGGATCGGGATAGTTTTTATCAGCTTATCTTTAAATATCTTTAGTCGAATTTTTGAAGAAAATAAGAGCTATTACACTCGACCCAACTTGAAAACGGTTCGTAGGAGGAGGGTAAAACTTCGTTTCTATCCGTTTCAGACCATTTGGAGACGATACCCAAAATTCATTACTTTATATATATATATATTACAACGGACAAAACTCGTAGTAGGTCTTGAGTTTAAATTTGCAATTAATTTTGTAAGTTTGAATAATACGGACTTGCCGTGAGTTGAAGCCAAATGTAGGTCACGAGATCAGCATGTATACGCGGGCGGTCTGTTATCTGGTAGAATTAAACTTTTGGACCCTGCCTGTCTGAAAAGGATTGGGAACTTATAAAAATTACTTAAAAGATTCCTACGGGAAGCCAAAATCCAAGATTTGAATAAAAAATGAAAATCTTCGGGAAATGCATTACGCTAACCGCGGGTGTATTTACTGCAAGATTAGATATTAAAAAATCGTAAAGTTACGTAAGATACGAGCTTTCAAAGAATGAGAAAATTTTCAAAATTCCTCTAATTTAAAAAAGAAAAGGTTTTTTAGGCTTTTCTTAAAAAGGCCTAAAATAAAGGTGAAATAAGTTTTAGCAAAATTTTGTCATATAAAAAAGTTAATGGTAATTCATAAAGTTTAAAGGATAAAAAAGTAGGTTAAAAATAAAGTTTTTTAAATTCTAACTAAAACAAGTTTTAGTGTTGATAAATGTAATTTATAATGTAGAAGAAAAACTAGAAAAATTATAAAAAGAAAAAGGTGATAGAATTTGCACCTTTACAGCTGATTGAAATTTAAACTCAAACTTTTAACAATTCAAAATAGTAAATAGTATGTAAATGAAGTAGTTATGTAAAAATAATCCAGTATTTGAAATATGTTTCGGGAGTAAAGTAAAACCCCAGTTTGTGAAAAATCGTTGAAGTCCCTAACCTCACAGCAAGACAACCAGAAGCAGAAATGAGATGAAAATCCGGCTAGTGAATGAAAACCAACGGACAAGAAAAGTGGAAAAAGAAAAACTGAAAGAAGTGTAAATTTAAGACTTTTCCGGGAAGAATCGCCGCGGAAAAACGCGCGCGGGTCGTGTACGCGAACCAAGAGTCGTACGAACGTCACTCGAGTTCGTGTGGAAAGGTAACAACGAGCTGAGGAAAACGATGTCAGTCTCAGGAAAATCGGAAAAACCCTGGAAGAGTTACATAGAAAAAGAATTTCCATAGCACAAAACTAAGGGAAGCCAGATAAGAACGCAAGACAGTAGAGGGGCGGTCCAAAGACGAGACCGATGGAAGGAGAACAGGGTTACCAGTTTACGAAAAGGGGCGTACTCAAAGAAACAATAGAAATTTAATTAAAACAAAGGCTAAATCAAGTTACAAAATTATGAAAAAATTATAATAAAATTCAGGATGAAAAGTTACGTAGACTAGAAGTTTGAAATTGGCGAAAAAATGGATTTTAAAGCATTATGGAAATACAGTGGTAGAAAGCTTAGGTTGGCAATGAAATAGTGCCGAAAAACATTATATAAACGATTGCTCGGGGAAACTCGAGAGCCTTATTATTTCTTCGATGTAATGTAACGCATCGAGAGCAGATACTTGTTTTTTATAAAATACTTTAGCGTGCTAGAAGCTGAGTATTTTCTTCGTTAAACTTTAAATTTTTTATAACAAGTAAGAAGATACGTCATTGCGGTTATCATCTGGGATGCAGCAATAGACACCGCATTAACTCTACAAGAACTTCAGTGGCAACTTAGTCTATACAAGTTGGCCTAACTTGGGAGTTTTCTGGAGGAAAAACATAGCCTACAGGACGGCTGATACATGGAGTGATTCGTATAGCTTCCAGACAGGACTCCAGGACACCACCAGGCGACCACTAGGACATGCAACTGTAGCTACGAGGGAATAGACGAACCGGGATTGCAGACACGGCATCACCACATCCATCTTTAAGAAGACATCCATCATACATCCAGACAACCCTACAGGACTCCACCTTCACCCACAAGACAACTCTATCAGCACGCAGAACATCTGTAGCTTGTCATCACTAGACAGCGTTCGCGGATTTAACCACAAACGTCGCGACGCCTGGACAAGTGTGAAAAGGTCGGTAGAAGCGTAAAATACGTTAGTCCCTATTAAATTGCCTGAAGTAAATTCAAATAAATTTATTTTAAATACTGGGTTACTTAGGATGTTAGATTAAGAAATATTTGTAATTAATTAAAGAAGTAAATTCATTAAATCGTAAATTCAAATTTTCATTAAAGTATAAATTAAATTCAATTGAGTAATAAAATATTAGAATAAATTATAATAAATTAAGAGATTAGTTCTGCCTTATAGTTTAAAAAAAGTTATTATTTTATTTGAGAAGAAAGTTATTATTTGGTTTTATTTGAAAAATATTAAATACAAGAATTTTGTTTTATGTTTAAAATTAGAAAAAGAAATTATTAAAATTTTACTTTGTTTTATAAAAGGTTATTATTTACAAAAACACCTAATATTCAAATATCCCAATAGTTTATGAATTTTAGATTAAGAATTGATAAAGTGGAATTTCATAAAATAATTGCAAGCACAAATAAGCGATTTACAAGGTTAGTTCCAGTGTACTCACTCTTCAGAGGTTTACAAAAAGTAAAATTATTAACTTGTGTTCTTACTGAGCTAAAATTAAAAATAAATTACTGGAAGTATAAAGTAAAGTTTTTTGTCAGAATAGTCAGTGAACTGAATATTCGACACATAGTTATTTCACCTAGGCCAAACAAAGTGAGATTGCCTATAAGACTTCCAGTAGGTGGAAATAACTTATTCTCCAACGAACAATTTTCTAAAAAGGTTATTCGTTGTAGAATTGGCGCCCTTCGGTGTTGGCCGATTTCACTTGTGGTTGAAAAGTTAACCAAAAGTAAAAATAGGTCAAAGAACTAACGTAAAATTATTTGTGCTTAAAACTGTGTATGTTAGCTTTAGAATTGTGTTTAATATTAAGCCATACTACTGCTATTTCCCGTGTCTGAAATATTTCCCGGTTTCGTGTCGTATTAAGGTTCAGAGGGGGAGTGAATAAATTAAACAAATAATAATAATTAACCAGTGTATTAAATTTGTCGCGGTAAAATCGGAAGCTTGGGGGGCGTAGGCCTAAAAAATAGGTGTAAAATTAATTAAAAATAATTGGGAGTTTTCCGACGCGACAGATAAAAACAAAATTAAAAAATTTAAACAATTTAAATATAATTAAAACAAATTTTAAACAAGTAATAAGTTAAAATGGCGGATAAGGCGATGAAAGAGTTCTTCGAACAATATAAAAAGGATAAGGAAGAAAGGGCGAAGAAAGATAAAGAAGAACTGGAGGCCAGGCGGAAGGAAAAACAAGAAGAACTGGAGGCCAGGGCGAAGAAGGAAAAGGAAATAGAAGAGGCCAGGGCGAAAGAAAAACAAGAAGAGTGGGAGAGGAAAGAGGAACGAAGACGGCTCAAGGATGAAAAAATCCGGGAAGAAAAGGAACCAGAAAGGCTACAGCGAGAGAAGGAGCAAAAAGAATTATACAAAGTTATTTCTGGAAAGCTGGGAGACCTGGAAAGAAGCCTGGAGGAAGAAAGCGTGAGGTGTAAGGAACAACACACCAAGGGAGAAGAGAAGATTAGGGAAATTGAAGGCGCTATCCATTTTCTGGAGGAAACCACAACCACCATGAAAAATAATGTAGACAAAGGGTTCAGAACAATGGAAAGTCGGGTGCAGAGCGTTGAAAAAAAGATAGGAAACGTGATAAGCCAGGGAAGTGGGAGTAGGAATGTAGGAATTGTAATGCCGCGGTTTGACAGCGAAGTAAATAAAATTGAGTTTTGGGGAAATAGTAAAGAGAGGCCGAAACAATTTTTAAGAGAAATAGAAGGGTTAATGGACGAGTTGAATCCCTATTTAGAAGATAGGGAGAAAATAAAATTCATAAGACGCCATCTAAAGGGATACGCACTCGAATGGTTCAATATAACAGATCGCGAAGAGATGAAGTATGCCGAGTTTAGGGAGGCATTTTTGAGTAATTACTGGTCGCTCCAAAAACAAAAAGCGGTCAGGAATTATATAGAAAATAATAGGTATGTAGAAAGGGGAAACGCTAGCAGAACCGAATATTTCTGTATGGTAGTAAACAAAGCGCGAGATTTAGAACCCCCCTACCTGAAGGTTTCCTTGTATTCACGGTGATGCAACATTTCAGCGAGCAAATAAGATTAGCCAGCATAGGTAAGCCTAGCGAAACCATTCAAGACGCGATAGAGTTCTTAAATAATGTAGACATGATAAAGGAAAATCGGCGAAGTAGACCCCAAGACGCTCAGGAAACGCAAAACAGGCAAAATTTCACACCTTGGAATAACCCACCAGTCCACAGATCCTATGCTCAAAACCCAAGTAACTCTAATCACCCAAACTCCAATAAACCACGTCCTTCCAACTCAAATCCTAACCAGCAGCCGAAAAACTAAGAAATGAGGTTCTGACAAAGGATAGATTTTTTCGGAATGACAGGGCCGATGAAAAAACAAAAAAACAAAAGAATAACACTAAAAAATTAAATACGCGTGTAAACACCGAAAATTTAGGAAATAAAAAAGTTACTCCTTGTAGTAGAATCGAACCTGAAGTAGGCGAAAAAATCGTCGAAAAGGAGCACGAACGTCAGCCTAAACAGTTAGGTAGTTTAAATTAAATATTAAGGAAGACTTGTTAGATAATAGGGATGAACCAGTTATACAGGAAAAACCGTTAGAAGAAATACCCGCGATTCCAGTAGAACTTGGAACGAATGCTAGTTACATGGAAATTGACACCGGAGCCGAAGTAAGCGTTATCCAGCAAGATTACCTCGAGCAATTGAAGGCGGAAAATGTCAAAATCTTAGAATTACCGGTACCGTGTTTGGAGATAATTGGTGCATTAAAAGGGAAGGTGCAAAAAATCAGCAAGCAAGTCCTAATCGAAGTTAAACTGGTTGACAAAAGCGTAGATTTACAATTTTTGGTAGTAAAAGGTCTAAAATCTAGGATAATTATGGGATGTGACCTTTTATATAGTTTACAGGCAAAAATAAACATGCAAGAAAAATTTGCAATGTTCAAAATAGGTCAGGAGAATGTTAAAATCCCGTTTATTGATAAAAAAGTTGCAATAACACGGTTAAAAGGAAAATGTTTTAATATTAATTCCCGATACTATAAAACCAATAAAAAGAGCAATTTAATTAAATCGGAGGTAATTAAATCCGACGAAATCGAGGCAACGAATACTAAACTCAAAACAAAGAAAGTAAATATTAATCAAAATAATACGAACGAGTTAGTAAACAAAGCTGAAATCGTTAATGGACCAGAAGTAGGTGAGACAGGCATTAATGATGTAACGGAAGGGAAGTGCGGCGGCAGTCAAGACAGGAAGCCGGAGACAACAGCTAGGAAAAACAATAAGGTTAGGATACAAAACGAAGATGGGTTGAATAAGATGATATCGAGGGAGGTGTCAGTTCAACGAAGGAAGGGGCAAAAAGCCAAACAAAATATCGTACCGAAGATGCTATCAAAAGAAGCCAAGGACGATATTCCGCGTGATAGGGCATTAAAAAGGATTAATGTTCCAATTAATGTTAGGTATGTAGGTGAAAAGATTCCAATTACCAACAAAGCGTCGCGGCGCAATCAATGTATCCATAACTGTGAATGTTCTAGTGAACGTTGTAATCCAAATAAGGCGAAGTCAAGCACTACACTACACTGCAATTTTTCCGACCACTCGATGAATAATAAAAATAATAAAAAATATAAAAACAGTAAACCAACTCATAAACAATTAATATCTGTAGGAGGAGCAGAAACACGTAACCAGAATCCACTGTTTAATATGCGTGGAAAAATATCGAAAGTTAGATTTAAAAACACTGCTACTTCTGATGTAAATAAGACCAAATTAAGTAGAAAACACGTTAGGTACAAAGGGAAAATAGGCCTAATGGAAAATCAGCTGTGTGGACTTAGACAAGGAGGGGAGACGGTAACCCGAGCAAAAGGGCATGTGGCGGTTCCAATGAAGAAATGTAATAAGATAACTTTGACAAAGGAGTATAGTCATGGTACTATACTAACGGAACAACAAGAAGGCCTACTGCAGAAATTAATAGAAAAATATAATACAGTTTTTTCTGAATTGCCGGGACTTTGTAAAAATTACGTTCATGAGTTGAAGGTTAATGCAACAGACACCTTTGTGAATCGTAATTACCCAATTCCCATAAAATACGAAAACAGCGTAGGACAGGAAGACCAAAGGAGAGTGCGAATCCAACAAATAAGGATGAATCCAGGTTTTACACAATTATTGCAGGATTGGAGAAACAGACAGATGGCAAACCCTGAATGCTTAGAAATAATACAGGATATTGTAAATAAAGTAGGTTATAGAATTGAAAATAATGTATTATGTAAATTTGTAAATGGAATATTGAAAATTGTAGTACCAGAGAACACGGTAAAAGAATTCATAAAACAAGTGCACGAAACGTACGGTCACGCAGGAAGAAATAAGATATATAACACGATTAAAAATAGGTGGCATTTTAAATATATGAACAATCGAATTATGGAAGAGATTAGAAAGTGCGATATTTGTCAAAGAGCGAAATACCCGAACCAATATTTAATAGGTCAAAGTAGGCCAATAATAACAAATAATATAGGCCGAGTAGTGGCGATTGATTTCTTAGGACCACTACCAAGAGGTTTAGGAAATGTACAACATATATTAGTGGTAGTGGATATTTTCTCGAAATATGTAAAACTATACACAGTAAGAAATCCTACGACCGAAAACAGTATAGATAAAATGAGGCAGTACTTTGCAGAAGTTGGCAAACCTGAAAGTATTCTAACAGATTATGGCAAGGCGTTTACTTCAGGGAATTGGAAGGAGTGGTTACAGGAAGAAAGAGTTCGGCATGTACTAATCCCTATAAGACATCCACAAGTAAATCTGGCGGAGAGGGTGAACCGAGAAATTGTGCGAATGCTTAGAACATATTGCTACAACTGACAGGCAAATTGGAAACAATACCTAGAATATATACAGGACGTTCTAAACACAACGCCGCACGACACCACAGGATACACCCCTCAGGAAATACAGTTTGGCCAGGAGGCGAGGTACGTGTGGGATGAAGTCTTCCCGAGGGAACAACCAAATCCAAGAGAAGAAACGGTACGCGAAAAACACCAGAAGTGCCAGGCAAGGATCATAAGGGCCGGAAACCAACGAGCTGCTAAACAAAACCATGGTCGCAGATTTACAAACTTCAATGTAGGGGATTTAGTGTTAGTAACACAGAACACTAGCATTATGGCGAGTAAATTTAAAGGCGAGACCAGAAAACTGTTTCTTTTATACACAGGACCTTTCCGAATAAATGCAAGAGTAGGAAATAAAACTTATATTGTAGAAGACCGGGTTACAGGAAGAATACAGGGAAAATACGATGTTCGAGATCTCAAACCATATATTCAATAAGTTAAGTTGTCGTCCAAAAATAAATTAACAATGTAAATATTATTGTATTGAAGAAAAGGTAGGCCTAACGCATAAAGTGATTAGCTATACGGGGGAATCCCAAATGTAAATATTTTTATTGAAAGTAAACACAAGCGGTGCGATGAGATTGTAAAGGGCTGAGAACAAATTAGCCAGGAGGGGATGTATGAAAACAGCTGAGCGGAAACAAGATCAAGGTCAGGCAGTGGGGAGAGTGAACACGGCACACTGCAATGAATGAAGTAGGCCTAAGTAAATAACCCGACGCGGCGATAGATACAGTGAAAGGCCTAAGCACTTTTCGATTACACGCAAAGGTATTGCTTGTTGTTTTAAAGTAATTTGTACGTACAGATCCAGGAAGAAAACGTTTGAATGCAATCTACAAACAAGTCAGGAGCCTGGAATGTCCTAATATACGAGTAAGGGGTATATAGGGGTTGCATATTTCTTGGAAAAAAGTTAATTATGCGTAGAATAAGTTAGGAGAGTCTAAGTAGTTAAGATTCTGGAAGGAAGAAATTAAGCTAAAACCTAGGAATAACTTAAGGAAAGAAAACTGTAATGGAAAATTATAAAGGAAGATACTAGGGAAAGGCAAAGGAAAACTATTTAGTACATTTAAAACTTAAAAAAGAAAAAAAAAACTCTCAATTATTGTAGTTGAAGCCACTTAGGCAAATAAATAAAAAATTGTCAAACCATAAAGGGTAAAATAATGTAAAACGTATAAAACGCGGATTATAAAAATTCGGGAAGTATGAATGCGGGGAATAACAGTAGTATAAAAGCGTAACCCAGTAAAATATTGTTAGTTTGTTATCAGGCAAATTAAAATGTGTCCCTGTATTTATATAAGTAGTGTACAGTATAAACATGTGTTTTCAGTGGAAGTGAACTCAGCCAGTGAGCATTTCAAAAGGCAATGTATACCATGGTATATTATGTAAATGTAATTTCAGATTATGGAGAATAAGAAGAACAATGAAAAGTATAATATGAAATGTATAAAATATTATAAATATGTGATATGTAAATTGTTAGGTTAAGAAGGCAGAACTAGATATAAGAATGTAATAAAATATGAGGAAAATGAAAAAGGAATGCTTTTATATTTAGAAGGTTTCAATATATTGGGTTTTTGGCGGAGCCGATCAAACCAGATATCTTAAGAGGGGTAGCTTACAACGGACAAAACTCGTAGTAGGTCTTGAGTTTAAATTTGCAAT
>JAGFPH010000156.1:751233-763139 GCA_018207615.1 Philaenus spumarius
TAAGACTTCCAGTAGGTGGAAATAACTTATTCTCCAACGAACAATTTTCTAAAAAGGTTATTCGTTGTAATATATATTATGATTTATTCCCGGATTGATAAGTGGTAGTAAATATCCTTCAAAATAGCTGAAATTTTAGTGGAAGGGTCCTTGTAGGATTTTCCAGACACTGATATTTTATTTTTCAATTTTACATAAAATGGCGGCTTGTTTGATTCAAACCAAAATGGCAAAGTTAGAGGAAGGAAATTGCATTATTTCTCCCACTCATAAGCCCATGTGCAGTTTTTGAGCTATATCGTTCGAAAGGTAATTAAATTTACTACAATCCTGTGCAAAGGTATTTCAGGTACGGTCCCCGGAACAAAGAACAAAATTGATAGGAAGCTCCTGATAAATGATTTTTTCATTATCCGTGTAAGGTTTTTGCGCAATTTCTCCCACTCATAAGCCCGTTTGCAATTTTCGAGCTACCTATATCATTCAAAAGCTTATAAAATATACTACTTACTACAATCCTGTGCAAAGGTAATTCAGGTAAAGTCCCCGGAACAAAGTACAAAACTAATAGGAAACTCCAGATAAATGTTTTTTTCATTATCAATGTAAGGTAATTGGGCAATTTCTCCCAATCATAAACCCGTGTGCATTTTGTGAGCAATATAATTCGAAAGGTAATTCAATTTACTACAATAATGTGCAACGTTATTTCAAATACAGTTTCCGGAACAAGGAACAAAATTGATTAGAAGATCCTAATAAATGTTTTTTTCATTATCAATGTAAGGTAATTACGCAATTTCTCCCACTCGTAAACCCGACTGCAATTTGTGAGCTATATCATTCGAAAGGCAATTAAATTTACTATAATCCTGAGCAAAGGTATATTTGGAACAGTTTCAGGAACAAAACTCACAGGAAACTCTCATTATATAATACTATTTATTCCCTGATAAGAAAATTCGGCTATAGTAATGCGGCAGTGCTGCTTACGGGTTTTTTTCTTAAATTAATGAGTGCCGAATTTCAGCTCTCTAGCTTTAAGGAAGGGATATCATTAATATTTATTGTTTTTAGTGGTTGTTGTCACATTTTCACCCATTAGCAGGACGTAACAAAATATAAAACTGAGTTACTTTTTATAAGTATCTTGTAAGAAATAAATTTACAAAATATCTGCTCTCTACTTTTAAAGAAAGTATAAAAATGTATATTTATTGTTTTTAGGGGTAGTAATCACATTTTCACCCCTTAGCAGCACGTAACAAAATGTATTACTGGTTTACTTTTTATATGTGTTTTTAAGAAATAAATGTACCAAATTAAACTTCCTAGCTTTAAGGAATGTGTAACAAACAATATTTATTGTTTTAGGGGTTATTTCAACCCTAAAATGCCAAATATTTTAAAATAATTTCTTAGTGCACCTCTGGCGCCTAAGAGGAATATGTGTAATCCTATCAAATTTCACGTTCTAGGCGGTATTCAATTAATATTAATAGCTTTAGTGGTTGTTGCTACATTTTCACCCCATAGCAGAACATGAAAACTTTATTTATTATATGTATCTTGTAAGAAATAAATGTACAAAATTTCAGATTTGTAACTTTAAGGAAAGAATAAAAAACAATATTTATGGTTTTAGAGGTGTTTCAACCCTTAAAGGCCAAATGTTTTCTTAGTGTGTCTCTAGTGCCTATGAGCAATACGTGTACCAAACTTCACGTTCCCAGGTGGTAGGGTTTTTGAGATATATATAACTAACAATATTTATGGTTTTAGAGGTGTTTCAACTCTTTAAGGCCAAATATTTTAAAATCCTTTCTTTGTGCGCCTCTAACGCACAAATTAACTACAAACTTATAGGCATAATACAAATAATATTTTACAAACTATTATAAGAATATGCTAGACTATAGATTATGTTTAGATGAATATGGGGCCAGGGTAGTTTTCATCTCGAGGGGTCATCTCGTACTGTGAATCTGCAAGTAAAGAAGGGCAGATTTACAAGTCAATTAAATTTAATAGTTTTCATATTTTTTTTAGAAAAAATCAATAATGAAAATGTCTCGATTGAGTTAAAAAAATAGGACAAGGTAACCTACCATTTAGAGTGTTATTACTTATTATTTATTACTTGATTGTTAATACGTTAATATTTGTACCATTCCTTTTGGGCTAGTTCCAAAAGTGTATGGATCTATACAGGATGATTCAGTAAAGTGTAGCGGGCTATGCAGATTCAGATTCTACATGCAAAAATATGTCGAAAATTTGTAGTACAGTAGTTGATGTATATAGTTAATATTTATTATTTTTGTAATATATAATGTAATTACATTGTCATATTGTTACAGAAAACCAACTTTATTATTACAAGCTTTAAACAGACTATCTATATTTCTTATAACCTCAATATTGTTCGTTTTTTTATCAAATTTGCCCTTGTTTAGTATCGTTGATCTTATTTTTTTAAGTACTTCTCAAATTTTTTATAAAATTTCGGAAATTATGATTCGGGTAAAAAAGTTACTTAAGCTAGTGGGGAAGCTAAAAGGTGACTAATTAGGAAAACAGCTGCGGGCGTCGGTGAATTACCCGGGCCTGTCTCAGGTAGACCAAGGGCGCTGTATTCATTGCCAAAGGTCAGGAGACAGGTTAGTTCATACAGACTATAAGTGTAAGGAAAGGACGCTCACTTCGGCTCAAAGGGTCTGCTGTAGTGGCGGCCATCTTGGATTTGTATCCCATAAGAGCAATGTTAAATTTCAAACCATTTATTTCGTTTATTTATCATTTATTTCGTTTATTTTTTATCATAAAATTGTTTGCAAGGTCTCATTTTAAGCACAATTACAATAAGCATCCGTTTTGCATTTTAGATTTTAAAAAAATGCTTTTCTTTTGTTATGTAATTGACATTTTGTAAATAAAAAGTTTTAATTTTTTTCCTAACACAATACAAAATTAAGAATGAAAAGTAATTTGCAAGCCGAATCCGAAATTGTATAAAGAAAATTCAGTTTTTTTCCAGCACTCAATTACAAAAGATGGATTTATAAAATGGTTTGAAATGAGGCAATGTCAAAGCGCTCAGCTACAAGAAATTGCACTGTTCTGTTTAGATACGGTTATAGAGTGAAGAGCGTGCGTTTCCGGTTGCTTTCTCGTTTACTGGAGCAGACCCTTAACTGCTAATGTTGATCCCATCATCCCGCTCTCCTGTTTTACCGCATGCAACGTCCGGTGGTATGGTGAACCGGGGTGAACTAGCATTTTTTAACATCTCCCCATTTGTGGATCAAAATATTTGACAATTAATTATGGTGTACTGAGGGTTTTGGTTAAACTCGTCAAGTGGTCATCTTAATTTTGACAATTTAAGTGGATAAGTGGTCATATTTGACAATTTTAGAGAGATGAGTTTTATTTGTTCCGGCAGGTGTTTTGTATCAGAATACGGTAAAAGCTGGTCGTCCACTATACTGGACTCCACGTTCACCGTGCAGTACAGAGCGCCCATAAGCAATGTTATCCATACTACAGTCTCAGCTGTACCAGCCAACTAAATCATCAACTCCCATGCAACGCTCGGTCAGTTGACGCAACCCGCATGACAATAACGTGATGTTCGCTGTAATGGTAGTAGCCTAGCACGTCTATTCTCCCGTAAGACCTGTACTGCACGGTGAACGTGGAATCGAGTGTAGGTCGGTAGAGAGGCGCGGCGCCGTGCTGGAGAGCGTCATCCACTCATCAGAGCGCGGCGCGGCACGGCGCAGTAGCTTTCTCCCCACTTTTGGTCACCTGATATTCAGTCATGGTTTGACAGTATTTAGAGATAAAACTATTATCTGCACTTTGTTATGATAATATTTAATTTTTGAGCAAATCGTATATTCCTAAATTACTATTAGGCCTAGTTGTGTTAGCAGTCTTGTAGTAGGAACATAAAAAATGGTGTTTTCAAAATAATAAATTTGAAATTGATGTATATTTTTATACAGTTCTAAATTACAAAACTTTTGTACACTTTGAAAAAAATTACAAAATATTTTTACTACTTTTTGTGTAGGCCTAAATTTGAACTTTTTCCTTCCGTTACTGAACATTTTTTGTTTCTTGAGCTAATAACTTTGTAAATTTTACATCAATCAATTTTTATTAGCATATATGAATTCTTTGAACCTTTCTCTACAAAAAAGCTATGGGACACTTTTGGATTGGTTTGTAATTACTATATTTGGCGAATTTATGAAAATATGCTTGCACACGCAACGAAATGGCTTGGCATTGCAAAAAAATTAGCATGGACAGTTTAAGGGTTTTAAAATACATGAACTTGAGACTTTACGTTTTTGAAATGAACAACAGATTGCTTGCACTGTTGTATTTATTCAAAGTCTATAACTTTGTCGCAAAAGTTTTCATTTTTCCTAAAAATACAAATTTTTCAACACAATTAACATTTGCTACATTTTGTATGAAAGAAACCCTACTTACACTGTATTTATATTTGCCATAGTTTTTTCTAAAAGGAAAAATACTTTTTTGTATAAATATTGTATGCAGTAGGTAAAATTTTTAAGAAGAGAGACAAATAAGTTTTTATTAGTACTGAATCTACAAAATAGATTCACCTGTGAATTGCGACACGTGCAGAAAGACTTTGTTGTGGTTGTAGATCAGAATATGCCGATATGATAGTTTGTTAGGTACGAATGTTGCCGAGTACAGTCGAAGTTATCCGAACCCAACAAATTCCGACCTAGGCCTCGTTTACTAGGTCGGTGGAGAGGCGCGGTGCGGCGCGGTACCGACCTCCAACCAATTTTTATTTATTCGAACATAGCGCCGCGCTACCTCCCTAAAGGGCGAAGCTTTTATGTTAGAATTTAAATAAATTTTCCTTTTCTTAGAAAAATTATTCTTCTAATTTTTAAATTAAAAAAAATTAATTAACAAGTTATTGCCAAATGTTTGCTCTAAGTAATAAACCATAATGGTTGTTCTAGCTCCTTTAGTTTTAAAGTAATATTATGATTCCAAACAAAATAATTATTTCGTCGTAAATAAATTTTGTTCGAGCGCGGCAGTTTTCCACACCGCGCCGCGCAGCGCCTCTCTACCTACTTAGTGGACGACCAGCTAAACTGGTTAAATTAGTAAGTAATAGCTAACGGGGAAGTCGCTTTAGGGGCAAAGGGGTGTTGCCAATAATTTTAAATCAAAAATGTTGGAAAATTTGAGATTTTGAAAAAACTTAAGATTTTGATATAATACGCAAAAAACCAAAAACTCTAATATTGGGATTAGGAAAGTTTTTTTTATTAATTACCAACATTATCAAATAACAAGCAAGTTATAATTTCCAATCCAAAAATGGTGTACAAATCAAAATATTTCTGTTCCAAATAAATGCATTGTCTTCTTTTAAATGATGTTTTGGGAAATTTAGTTATTATGGCAATACTAACTGACACTGACTCACACCACCCCATGCACTGCTTCAGGCTGCCATACCAGTGTTGCCAGATTGGGTTTTTTCTCCCAAAATAGGGAAACTTTTAAGTTTGCGGGTGATATTGGTGAAAAGAAAATGGTGGGAAAAAGTATGAGATTTTTTTTCAATAATGTGATGAACATGTTGAAATTCTTATAAAAAATTAAAAACTCTTAAAGCACTCATTATAGCACTTGCAGTGTTAAAAACCCCTATTAGAGAAGTCCATTTTTTTTTTTTTTTTTAATCCGAGGGTGAACCTCCAGAGCCCCCTCTCCACTGGGATTTATTCCACACTAAATAACCCACAACCATCTTCTGCACGTTGAACCCCACCACAGAAGTTGTGAAATATGGTTAAAATTGTTGGGAAATTTTAGATTTTGCCGCCCCCCCCCCCCCAATAATTTGTTTTAGCAATGTCCCTAGTAGCTAACGTCGATTTTAGTAGACATACCTACTACCTACATACCTTCATACCTATTGAAAAGTGATGAAGAATAGTTAAGTGTTAAGGAATTCCGTAGGCCTTAAACGAAAACACTTTAAATCATCGCAATGGACTCTCTAATAGATGATATTTTCTCTGAGCTTTTCGATAAATCATTTTTTTAAAGATTAGATATAAGCATTGTAATGAAAATGTGTAACGAAAAATAAAAAAAGAAAGAACTACGAATAATACTTTATTTAAAACGCTTTGTCGTGTGCTAAAATTCTAACCGACTTGTAGAGGCCTACATAGGTAGCTGCAACCCTAGGTGATAGAACTGGAACCAAGGGCGGCGAATGGCGGACATGGCTAACCCCTATTATTAGAATTTTTTACTAAAACGTCTGCGACAAAGTTTCTTGAATTTCATTTATGTTTTGATACATAAAGTCTCTAGTTTTCATGGTCGGAGATTTGATCAAATAATTTGTAATCCAATATCTCTAACCACTAACGTTATAGATTAAACCTCCTTTTGCAGACCTCCAAATTTGGAAATCTTTAAGTTTTCACTGTCTGCCATATTACCTACACCCCAAATTTTAAGTTTGTGGCTTTTAGAAAGTTGGAAAGTATTTCAAACAAACAGATAAATATAGATTCGCTTTTAAATAAGAAACAGAATCCAACAATATATTAATCTTCAATAAAAAACAAGACGCTTCTTGTTAGGGGTGAATTACTAAATAAAATGAATTCAAAAATATAATATATTGAAACTCCCTGTCATACATGGGCTTCATCAGCAGTTTTTTATTGGGAGGGGGGGACACATTGCGGGGGATCCGGGAATGTTGAAAATATTATTTCTCAAAATATTGTTTTTATGCATTTCTAAGGTAAATTTTCTTCTTTTATTCGCTTTATAATTACGGTATTTGAAATTTTCTCACTATTTAATTATGCACAAGAATTGTAAGCATAAGCACGTACCTTTTGTTCACACCAATTATATTAGGATATAATACGGTAAGCGCGACTAAAATGTAAGGTTATGTTTAACTGAACTGCTGTTGACTGACAAGTGAAGTGGAAGCAGGCGGAATTTGGGCGGAATAAGGGAATGTCGGTGCGTAGTCTCCATTTCTGCTAACCCGTTTCCGCCTACATCCTGGCCTACATCAGCTTCGCGTCCTTTCGCGTTTTTGTTTTTATGATTACCTTATGTCATTTTGTTACCTTTAGGCTGGTTTTAGGCGTTTGGAATCGCGTTCCTAAGTTAGTCAACATTATTATAAAAATATTGCAATCAAAAAGGAATAGTCCATTCAAAAAATACAGAATTTTACATTACTTTAAAAGAATAGAATTTCAACATAGGGGTAGTCCACATGCACATATTTTAGCTTGGTTGGAAAATGCACCAAAAGACCCTCTTGGACATGATTACAATAAGGCTATTGATCTCATAAATTTTCTAATATCAGTATCTGCATCTGAAGCGTCTGGTAATATCAAATTAAATACTCACAAACACACTTTTACCTGTTACAAAGGAATAGCATCGAAAAGAAGAAAAAAATGTAGATTTGAAGCTCCTTTCATGCCAGTTAAAATAACAATGATTTTGACACCCATAAAAGAGACAGAGGATGGATTTAGTATTTATAAGACAAAATATCACGCAATCAGAAAAAATTTGGAAAATTATGAATATGACGATTTTGAAGCGTTTTATAACGACAATAGTATTGATTCAGATCAGGAATATGTTAATATTATCCGTGCAGGTATTAATAAACCGATAGTCTATCCAAAGCGTGAACTTCGAGAAAAATGTCATAATCCCTTCAATCCGTTTACATTTAACGTTGTCAAGCCTAATGCAAATTTTCAATTTATAACGGAAGAATACTCTTGCGCCGCTTACGTTGTAGACTACATCAATCAAACTAATAGAGGGGTTAGCAATTTACAAAGACAAATAATTGAGATTATGGACGAACATCCAGAGTTTAATATTTTTGATATTACTAAACATATAACTATCAATCTTTTGAATCACACAGAGATGACAAGTCAAGAAGCTGCATGGTATTTATTGAGAGAGCCAATGTTCAACTATTATTGTCTATTACCAACCGTAAGGCCAGTTGAAAGACAAAGAATAAAAGAGACCATGATAGAATTGAGTGAATTGGAAAATGACTGCACAGAAATATGAAGAAAATTGGTTTGACAAATATGAGAAAAGACCTGAATATTTAGAACATGTTTCTCTTGCACAATTTGTTTCTAAATATTACAAAAATAATAAGAGTGATTATGTACAACGAGAAGAGGCGAGAGTTATACGTTATCGAAATTATGACATGGCTACAGTCTACAATGAATATAAAAGAGAAATGGTGACTTTGCATCTCCCATTTCGCCTCGAAGAAGCAGAAATTCTTGCACAAATGAAGTTCATTGAATTATATGAAGAAAATGAAGCAGAAATACTGGAGAAGAGAAAAGAATTTGAATCAAATATAGACATTCAAAAGACATTACAAATTTGCAGAGAATTATATTGTGAAGTTCCAAGTGATGAAGAGGAAATTAGAGATGTCGTTGGTATGATTCCTGAAGGTAATCCATTTGCAGAATTGTACGATAATCCAATGATTTAAGGTTTGCGTTATTTAATAAACTTGGAGCTATTGCTAAAAAGAAAGAAAATATTATGTCTTATCAAGATTTTTATGAACTTATGTGTAAAGCCAACGAAGAACAGCGTGAAATTTTGTTTTATACAATGCACCATCTAATTTCTAATAATGAAGAAATTAAGGAACCATTGTTAATATATTTAACTGGACAGGCTGGTAGTGGTAAGACTTTTGTAATAAAAGGAATCATGGAAATTTACAATAGATTTTCAGATTCAGATGGAATTTTCAGTGCATATATTGCCTGTGCTTCAACTGGGAAAGCTGTGACAGCCACAGGTGGTTCGACAGTACATCCTGCATTAAGTATATCATTGTCCAGATTATTGCCACTTTCAATCGAAAAAGTTCACCAATACAGAGCACTATTTCAGTTTGTTAAGGTAATTATCATTGATGAAGTAAGCATGATTTCTGCAGGAATTATTAGAACAAATCGATACACGTTTAAAGCAAATAACTGGTTTATTTACGAAATATTTTGGTGGATTGGATATAATATTCATCGGAGATTTCCGTCAATTGCCCCCAGCAAGGGCCACACCAATTTTCAAGCAAATTAAAAACAGAATTACAGGTGAATCGCCTTGGCGACAATTTAAAAAATATGAATTGAAGCAAGTAATGAGGCAAGAAAACGGAATTTTTACCACAGTTTTAACGAAAATTGGAGATGGAACTATTTTAACAGACGAAGAACTAGAACTAATTGAATCAAGATTTGTTACTAAAGAAGACGCTCAATCAATCTGTCCAAAAGGCACTATACTTATGTTTACAAATGCAGCGGTGAACGAATACAACAATTCGATTTTGTACAGTTACGAATGTAAAATAATTTCAGTACCATTGGATGTTTTCATTGACATTATGAATTTTGAGCAAGAAAATTTTGTTAGACAGAAGTTACATAAAATGAAACTAGATGATACCGGTGGATTGCCTTACCAATTAATTTTAGTTCCTAATCTACCTTACATGTTAACTAATAATATAGATGTCGCAGATAGCTTATCAAATGGCACTGTAGGCACATTGCTTCACATAGAGTCGGATGCAAATGATGATGCCATTACAACATAATGGTTGAAATTTCCAAAATCAATTGGACAAAAACTATCGGCAAAATGGAGAGATACCATTGCGCACTTGAAACTCTACAAAAATGCTGTTCCGATTACCGCTCAAACATTTTTTATACCACTTAATAACAATAAAACTATTCTAGCCAAAAGAAAATATTTTCCGCTTATTTCAGCTTTGACGATGACAATTCAAAAGTCGCAAGGAGGAACTTTAGATCATATTGTTTATGAATACAAATGAATCGTATTCACTCCAGAGAATTATTATACGTAGCTTTATCAAGAGTAACTAGTACTGAAGGTTTGTTCCTGGTTACGAAAGAAAATGAAAAACGCAACTGGACATTTTGGCATGAACAAGAGCACCTCTCGATGCTTCAAAAGAAGATAAAAATCAAAAGAGCTCAAAAACTCATTGAGCAGATTATCGTTGGAATTGAAAAGGATAGAGCAAAACCCATTGCAAACCATCACCAAAATGTTTCTTGATTTTATTTCAAAAAGGAATGGATTATCTATTTTTACATTCAATTGCCAAAGTTTACGTGTACATGAAGCTGATCTACAAATTGATTTTCTTGTAAAAAAATGAATGTTTTGATTTGAACAAAACCTCATATCGATGACGGAGAAATAGTTGACATTCCAAATTTGAACTTTGTTGCAAGTTTCAAGATACCTGCACTTCCAGCGGCAGGAGTAGCTATTTATCATAATTCCAATGATTCAGTGTACACGTGTACATCACATATGGATGTTAATTTGAAATTCACTAAAATATTCGGTGTTAATGTTTCTGACATCGGTGACATAAGTGTTTGTCGTTGCCAATCAGAAAATGGACAATTTATAATAATGGTTGCTGTTTATAATTCACCAGGAAAATCTATGCAGGCAATACAAGAATTTTTATTCGAAAATTTGATTATTTACTCTCAAGAAGGTTCCGCGTAACTTCAAAAAAGATTTGGAACAAAATTTTACGAAAAAGCTATGATTCTAAGTGGAGATTTCAACATTAATTTTGCAGACGATAAAAATCTACCATTAATAGAATTTTTGAATAAAGAGTTTGGCTTGGTTATGTCCAATGATCGAAAACTCAGTACTGTTTTTAAAAGACATTTGTATAGATTCGAATCAAAGTTGTTCGTTTCTTATTTCAGTTACCATAGGCCTACAGTGTCATTTTTAGAAAATGATCATAATAATAATGATAATAATGTAAAAATTGACAAAATTATAGATGTACTTGATGCCCCATGTGTTATTAATAAACAATAATGAATTTAAAATGTTATGAAGATTTGAGTAAGTATACATAAAGAAATAGGCTGTTCATATTATCCTAACTTTATTTACTAATTTACTAAAACATAATTATAATAAAAATTAATTGTACAGTATCTAGGTATATTTGAAATATTTTATTTTTTACTTTTGTTAGCTTTTTGTTTAGATTTAGAATTTTTGTTTGGTCTTTCATCCAAAAATATTCGTTTATCTTGAATGATTTCTCTTAAAACTCTAAGTTCAGCCATTGCACGACGCTGAAGGTTTCCTTCTGGTGACAGGAAGGGTTCGTACAGGAGTTGAGTGATTGCTTCTCTTAGACATCCTTCTGCTTCTATGTACAACTTCAACTCTTCATTACTACACTTCTCTGATTGAGCAAGTCCAACTAGTCCTGAGTGAATTTCATAAAGAGTAATTCCTAAACATAACAATGAATCTGATTAAATTTAATGGTAGGTGAAACTAATTTTAAAACACCATTAATTAAATATGAAAACTCATATTTTACTGTACCAAATTGAATTCATATTTAAGTATGCTATGTTTTATAAAATCATGTCATTATTAGTCACGGCCTAGGTAATCTAATTGAAAAAGCCCAATTTGAAAGCAATTTGTATCAAAGAAATAGAATAGTACTAATAACAGCAATAAAGTCAATAGAGTTTCTGTAAACAGTTATTTAGATACAACTCAAAAACTAATTTAAAGAATGAATTATCTACTACTTGCAAACATAACTAGTCTAACTATAGTTGGGATAAAGTGGGGGTATTATAACCTATTTGGTTATGGCTGTGTTTAAAAAGCAATATTAATTTGTTCAACATGTTATAGTCCAAGAGCTGACGACGAATTTAGGGAAGGTATTTTGG
>JAGFPH010000156.1:768139-803081 GCA_018207615.1 Philaenus spumarius
TGAATACACCAGTTTGTTGTCATCCGCCTCTTCTGATACGGGCAAAACTTGCAAATGGTTCTTATATTATTTGGGTTCGGTTGCTGGAGGACAGTTCTTGGCCTACCGATTTCCTTATGCATGACGTCAACAATGAGTGATTTCAATTTTCGTTGAATTGTTGGAATTTGTATTCTTCTTTCCAACCATGGTGTGACTAATTCTCTGAACACCTCAAGTAAAAACTTCTTCCTAGTGATAAGTTTTTCATTTTTCATCTTTAACACACGGTTATGTGTAATCCAGGAATTTATTCCAGCCATGTTTAGCATACCATAGAAAATACACATTGGCCACCGTAATTTATCCGAGTCATCACTATTTACATCACTTACTTCATCGATCAGACGGTCGATTTCCGATGAATAAAGAGTCATTCTTAACGTCTATTTACAAAACTATTTATAAGTACACTATTTTCAAAAACCTAAACACTATAACATAAAAAACAAGGACAGGAAAGTAAAAAACTAAAACTAATCACTTCTAAAAAAAGTCACTCAAACGGAAAGCATTAGTAAAAATTACGACTACCGGCCTCACACGAAAAGAATAAACCACCCAGCTTGACTGTAAATATGACACTAACCTTGACTACCGACAGTGATGGAATTCCTGGAAGGACAGTACCGTCAACCCCAAAACCTAGGAGTTTTAACTAAAACACTGAGGGTAGTCGTAAAATTTACTAATGCTTTCCATTCTAGGGAAGCATGTATGTTAAGATTAAGTATGTATGTAAAGATTATAATTCTGCATGCATAGAATTTGTAAGTAATGTTAATCAACCTAACAATACAATAGTCTACGATGAAACTAAAAACTTTTCAAATATGCGATATGTAAGTTCTCATGAGAGCATTTGGCGCCTACATTCTAATGAGATGCATAAACAATCTCATGTAACTATTCGATTGGCAGTTCATGAAGAGGGTCATCATAACATATATTTCAAACAAGGAAATGAACAGGCTGCACTCAATTCATCTGAAGAAAAGCATAGCAGAACTCTCACAGCATGGTTTGATTTAAACAACCACGAACCAACTTCCCGCCAGTATTTATACAATGAAATTCCGCAACATTATCGGTTTGCAGGTAATGCATGGATTCCTCGACAGAGAGGGGGTGGTAAAATTATAGGAAGGATGTATAATATGGCACCTAATGATTCAAATAGGTTTTATTTACGCATATTGAAGTGAAAACTTCTATATCAACGTTGGTTATTTAATTTGTAGGGAAGTTAATCGCCGTTTCGCGTCACGTCACGTAATGCAACATTTTTAGGGATGGTTGTTAATCAAATTTTAAATGCAATATCTGGGGATACGGAAGAGAAACTATTCATTTTAGAAGCTGCTGGGGGATGTGGAAAGACTTTCATATACTCATGTATTTTGAAAATAATCCGAGGTCAAGGCCAAATTGCCTTAGCTGGTGCTTGGACTGGGATAGCAGCATTGCTTTTAGACGGAGGCACCACACTACACCGTTTATTTGGCCTTCCTGTACGCATACTACCCTCATCGGTCTCATCAATCAAGGCTAATTCCGATAAAGCTACTATTCTCAGAGAAGCTTCTAAAATTATAATAGACGAGTCTTCGATGGTGCCTGCTGCAGCTGTTGATTGTATAGACCATCTCCTAAAAGATGTAATGAAGTGTTTGGACCCAGTATATGGATAAATTCACATGGGTGGTAAAGTAGTCCTTTTTGGTGGTGATTTTAGGCAGGTTGTGGTACCGTTGTCTGGTAGAATACAAATAATTGAATCTTGCATTCAAAGAAGCAGAGGTTGGAAATACATAACACTCATCCATTTAAAAAAAAATATGCGCGCAAATGATGGTGAAAGATTATTTTCTAATTGGCTTCTTCAAATAGGCAATGGAACATTAATAAGTGACAGAGGATCAGATTCTATTAACATTCCTGAAGATTATATAATTTCAGAGGATTTACTGATCAGGCATATCTTTGGCGACTCAATAAATGAGGAGATTGCTAGACAATATTGCAATCATGTAATAGTCTGCCCTTGAATGAAAACTGCGATAGAATTAACGATGATGTTTTAAATTTAATTGAGGTGATTTCAAAGAGTATTGTAGTGTGGATGAAGTGGTATCAGACGATCAAAGCGAGAAATTAAACATCCCAGTTGAGTATATAAGTTCTATAATTGCTTCAGGAATGCCACCTCATAGACTAAAGTTAAATAATGTGGTACAATTGTTATGCTAACAAGAAACATGAATATGGGTTCCAGTTTAGTAAAATGGAGTGCGAATGTTGGTGTTGGAAATGTATGACAAATGTCTAAAACTAAAAATAATAACAAAGTTTGGAAAAGGTATTGTAATTTTCGTGCCAAAGATAAAAATCATTTCAACAGACCCTACCATGCCTTTCCATATGACAAGAGTACAATTTCCAATACGGATGCTGTAACAATTAATAAAGCTCAGGGTCAAACCTTTGACAAAATCGGCATTTACGTACTGTCACCAGTTTTCACACACGGCAGCTATATGTGGCCTTTAACCGAGTAAAAACACCATAAGATGTAAAAGTAATCAAAAAGAACAGTGAACAGGGAAAGGACAACTGTGGATTTTACCACAGTTCTATAGTCTGTGATTTTACACAAAGAATATTGTTTTCAAAGTTGTTTTGCTGTAATACTTTGTTTTAATAAATAAAGTTTTCAAAATGACTATATAGTTTATTTCACGTTATGTATCAGTAACTGAACATAAATTAAGGGCTTTAGCACCTACAAGCCTCTAGTATTTCTATAAACAAGTAAACTAAGAATAAATTTATTAATTAAGTTGTGTGTTTGATTGTAATTTTTAACCATAGTCAATTGGGTTAAACATTACGATGGTGATATGTTATACATATGTCGATTCTTAAATTCACATTGAATTTATTAAATTGTTTTGTATGAAATTTTAATTTTAAGTAGTATGTAAGTAGGATACTAAATTATTGTCAGTTTACAGTTAAGTTGATAGCATGGGCAGGCAGGCATTGTCCATGCTGTAGCCCTCAGGATCTTACCCTCATGAAAATATCAACCTCATAAAACTCATAACCAAACTTGGTAAACATGTACTATAGGTAATTTTACGTATTAAATAATACTTTAATACATTCTTGAAATGCTTCTTTGAGAAAATTAGCCTTGAATATGCTTAAAAAATCGAAAATCACGCCTTTCTTAAATACTTGTATTGAACAAAGTAATTGCTCAATGTTAACCAAACACCATAAATATATACTACAGGTAAGTATATTAATTATATAAATATTTAAAGAAGTTCGTGGAACGCTTCTTTGAGAAAATTAGCTTGGAATATGCTTCAAAGTCGGAAATCGCACGAAATGCAATACCTTTTTCTAAAAAAGACTGTTATTGAACAAAATAATTGGTCAATGTTAACCAAACTCCGTAAACATATAATATAGGTAAGTGTATTAATTATATAAATTTTTAAAGAAATTCGTTGAATGCTGCTTTGAGCAAATTAGCCTTGTATATGCTTAAAAAGTCGGAAATCTCACGAAATACAATACATTTTTTAAAGACTTGTATTGAACAAAATAATTGGTCAATGATATTATGGTCAAAAAATCAGTTATTATTTTTTTATAAAAAAACGACTCAAACGATTTTGATAAAATTTGGCTTATTTGTAGACCTTAAGGTACCCTTACCATATGCAAAAACCGCATCTTTCTAAAAATTCTCATTAGCTAATAATAACTGATTTTTGGGTTTTTTTTTTTTTGTCAAATAGGGTGTTGTTTTTCAAAATCTTTCAAACCTTTTTTCGTACATATTATATACAGGCCTAATTGACGTGTTTCATGCAAATTTGTTCGAAATTGATCGAATAGTTTTCTCTCTAACTAATAATAATAATATAAATTAGTTAATCTCCTACTTTAATATCATCTCTCCTACAATTATGAAGTCACAGTGAATCTGTTAAATAATTTAAATATGTTTGTGAGAAAGTATGTACCAGTTCCTGGTACCGTTTGTTTATAAATAATAATAGATCTCATAACAATTAATTAATCAAAATCAGAGTGTTTTCACCTACCTTAACAACATTTTCGTGATGACAATCCCACACAGTAGTTCCTCTCCTTTTATCTGTATGTGATTCCAGATCTATTAGTCTACTGATTCCAGGATCACCAGTAGTTTTCTTTAACTTAAGGATACACCTCAAAGGTACTATAAATTGGCCTATGGTATTTGAAAGTATTGCTTTTTTCTGCAGATTTTTTGAAGAATTTGCAAATATATTGCATTCATCATCAGAATGTCCATTTTTATTTTTACAGTTATGACATATGAATGCTAATGAACATTTGGTACAAAATGTTAATGGTGAATATATTGGCATATAACAATTATAGCATATCGGTTCATTATCTATACGAGGTCCAATAATATAAGGTTTTTCTCTTAGTATTATTTCACCTGCTTTGATATCTTTTGACGCAATCAAGTACCTGTAACAATTTTATGACTTAAGTAGATTTTGGACACTTATAAAATTCAGCTAAAATGTGGATTGTATTTATTTATTTATTTCAAGGTTCACAGAATCGATATTAACAAAAGTTATATATGTATTTCTTTTAGGTCAGACAACTATTTTCAACGAATTTCTTTCACTAAATAAATCTTTTTGGGAAAACATGCTTCAGCTAAGACAGCCTTAACTTAACCCTTTGAGGGGTGGCTTACTTTACGCTTAAAGAGTAATCACGTTATACTACGTGATCCTATGTTTTTGCTCAAAGGAGTAACACGTCATATGACGTTCCTAGTTGACATGGGAACGAATTTCTATTACAACTCAAACAGTTGGTTATTTCACCACTAGAGTGTAGATCTGTACTATAAAAGTATCAGGCCACCACACAAAAACCGGGCCAAAAAATAGGAAAGATACCTCAAATGAGTGTGTAGACTGTTCTGTAGCATTGTGTGTGTATCCATGCTTTGGCATGTTCCATACAAAAAAAAGTATTCTAAAGACTAAAAAAGTACTAAATTGAATCCAAATGTGTTTTTGATATGCTAAATTTAAACCAATAACTAAATTTGTCTATGTGTTTATTTCTCATTGATTCTAGTTTGTAAACAAAAATCATGCCATATAATGTGACTGCTTTTACAAAACCCAACCTCGATTTTTCAATCATTTTAAAGCAATAAATGTGTTAAAAGTTATTTTAAAGTTAAAAATTGATATAGTAAACAATATTTAATAACTATGGCTAAAAAAAATCTTACTCTGGAAGCATGCCAAAATGTGAGATCTTCCACTCCTATGCAGAAGGGATAAGGTAGCAAACAAAATCTCTATACAGACATCACTTATGGAAAGTACCTAGGTAATCTGCGTAGAAAACAAATAATGGTGGCTTATAAATTATTTAATGGTTGAATTCAAATCTTTACCCTATGCACAAAGTTATTTGGTAAAACAATTGTTACACTTACAAAATGTGATTCAAGTTTTAAACTAAATTATTTATCATTTCATTTTGACGGTTTTGTATTACAGTATAATTAACATGAATTTTTAATCTTTTCTGTAATACAATTCATGTTTTAAGTATATTTTGAAAAATATTTCATCGGTTTGGAGTTATTATTATACCTCTTAGAAGTAATTAGAAAAACTTGAGTTTTAAAGGTTTTTTGATAACACCAATAATTAGCTCAAGGGGTAAAAAAGTGGGAGGGGTTAAGAACGAACAAAATCATAACTTCCTTAGTAAGCACAGTATAAAATCAGTTCAAAGTTATTGTACACCATCTAAATATTATCTAAACCTTTTGTTTGAAAAAAAAAAAATTTCTCCCTTAGTAAACAAAATATTGAGTCTGTTTGAAATTGTTGTGAATCTTCTACTAAATCTGTATTACCAAATTATTTTCTCTAAAATTTTTTGATAACTAAATTCTTAGCGCAGGGGCCAACTTTGTTTAATATTTACAGATTATGGGAGTAAGTAGGTTTTTTGAAATTTACTTGCACTTGTAGGCCGAGCCATAAGAAATTTTTAAATAATTCTGTTTTATCTTATTGTAAATAAATAAATATATTATAATTATTCCAAAAACTTGTTTAAAGTTCATTCATATAAGTATTGATTGTTCAAGGCTAAATTATTATATAGAATAATAATATTTGGCTTAGAAAAGTATTTTTTCATTACTGTACAGTATGGTATTTATTATATCATTATTATAATTACTTAACGGTGTTAATGTAAAAATAGTCTCTGGCGCTAAATTAATAAAAATATTGCCAATTACCAGAAGAGTAATGAATACTAAAAATGTTTCAATCCATTAATAAAATCATATATCATGTTTAAAACAAAACAAAATTTAATCTAACTTTGGGTAACTGTACTTCTTCAGGGAATTGTTTTCCCCACCATTTTCTGAGTTAAATAATCATACCAATAAAGCTTTTTATTTAGACTTGTGTGATTTATATTCATAACTGTTGATCAGTGGCGGATCTACGGGGGGGGGATCTATAGCCCCCCCCCCATTGGGACCAAACTTACACTAGATAAAATTGAAAATTTTCGAGATACTACAGTGAACGTATTTAGTTAAATTTCTCGTCTACTAAATATGCAAAAGGCAAATAATGCGTGCGCGTAACAGTACAGCGGCAACCTCTGTCCAACGCTGTCTAGATGTGCCAAACACTTAACTTCCTCTTCCTGGTTATTTCTAAGTTTGACCGGTCCACCCTTACCAAGTACTAACCTTATGACTCACCAATCACCACACCATTCGTCCCCATGGTGGAACGACTAACAAGGGTGTGCTTTTAGCAGTACGAAAACAGTCGGCTGATGAGCATTACGTCACTTGGCGTAGCCGTAGAGTAACCATACGTAGAGGCCTTATTAAACTAATATTAACCACATACATGTCTTCAGATGGACTATTGGTTTATTAAATAAATGTTTATTTCCCTCTAAATTGTATTTCTACTTAGTGAAAAGAATAGAGATTAATTTGTGCCGACATTAATGGGCTAAATGCAATTTGTTCAAATGTTGTTATCATCTAATCTGTTACTCACTAGATTTGTCTATATTGTCATAAATATGATGTTACTGATACTGCAGAGTTAGTTTATAATAATTGAATTGAATAGTACATTTTAAATATAATTTTATGATAATTTTATTAATGTTAAAGTTTAAAACACCATGGTAAAAGATATTATGCACACTAAACCACAAAGTGTAATTTATTTTATACAATATAAAAAACTTGAAAACATATTATAATGAACTTTAGAATTACACAAGAATTAAAAATGGATATTTAGAGCTATTAAAAAATACATATACTGAATAAATATTGTAGTTTTTGAATGTTTATATTTAGTATTATTATTAATATTTACTTAACAAACAGACAATGTTTGCTGTGTACCACAATAAAGTTAAAGCTAAAAGATATTATTTGTTAAACTTGTCAAGTTTCTAGTTATACAAGTTTTGTCTATCACTTACAGAGCTTGCTGTGGAATCGACAGTATGTTTATATTTTGGAAACTTAAACTGCATCCGATTTTAAATTTCGAAAGTTTTTTTTGGCGAGTACTTCAGTAGTACTTGTTTGAAAGGTGTGATAGAACATTCTTCTTTAAAGTGCAGGGAACATATGAAGGGTGCAGGGGAAAAACCAACAGAGTCCACAGTATAACATTTTCCAGAATAAGGAAGAAACATTTTAAAATGCCAGCATTTAGCTACAGTATTTTAATTCCGAAATAAGTTTTAATTATTTATTTATATGTGGCTGTAGTTTGTTAACAGCAACATGTAGTATAAATTGTGTAAATTTTAATTTAATTTTTTTTTTTTTTAACAATGGACATGAAGTCAGATGGTTTTTTCCTTGGGCAAGGGACAAAAGAATGTAAAATACACATTATTTGGCCTTAGTGGTATTTTAAAGAATATTAATTAAAGCAAACTAAATTGAGTCAAAAGTAACAATAAAATGCAATCATAACCTGAGATTGGTACAAAATTGGACTGAGTTGATCAAAAATCAAAACGTTGATTCGATCAGTTCTACAGCAAGCGTGAATCTATTGCCGCGATAAATCTTTATTTTTGGGGAAACTTATATTGTTCCTGTTATCACAGTATTAGAAGATTTAAGCGATAGTAAAACACCAGAAGTGTCGTCTAAAGCATACATGCTTGTTGTCCTGCGCCATCAAAAAAAGCGAATTTGTAGTAGGCCTTGAAGTTGCAGTCTACTATCTCGGTTTCACTTTACGACTAAGTCAACGGCTGCAAAGCCCAAAGCAGGTCCTTTCATCTGATTTAATTAGCGTTACAGACATTTTGGATCAATTTAAAAATATTCGTCGTGACGCTGAACTTGAGTTTGACGGTCTGTACGAAAATTCTGTTCAAATTGCTGATGAGTTAGGGTTTGAAATATCCACACCGAGAACATGTAGAAGACAACTCAATAGAAATAACACGCCCGCAGAAAATCCCGAGGAGCATTTCAGAAGAACAATCTTCCTGCCTCTAGTTGATCATTTTATATCAGAGATTGATACTAGATTTAGTCGAGATTTCCGTGGAGTTTTTCCTCTTGAAGGCCTTATTCTTGCCAACCTTTCAAGGTTTACTGACAACGAAATTCTTACAGCTGCTGAGAAGTACCGAACCTTCACTGTTGAAATTGGATGTACTACCTTGCTGTTAGGGGAAATTAAAATGTGGAGAAACAAGTGGAGAAATACAAGCAATCTACCCGAAACCGTAATTGATACAATCAAAGAGTGGGATAATTCTTTCTTCCCTATGATCAGCACCCTCCTGCAAGTTTTGGGCACGATTCCAGTTTCTACGGCAACAGCAGAACGTTCATTTTCAACATTAAAAATTTAATTATAATAATTACTAATAACATATACTAATTATTAGTAAATATGCTGCATACGAATACGCGGTATTTTAATAATTAGGTGTATTATGTTTGTTGTTAGGTTGAAAAACTAACAAAGAAGAACGATGGGAGAGATACGGTTGAATAGACTAGCACTGGCAAACATTTCAAAAGAAAGGGAGATACCTGCAGAAAAAATAATAAGCCTCTTTAGCAAATATAAGAATAGACGCATGAGTCTGGAGAATTGGGAAGATGATCAATAAGTCCACTTTCACTACAGCTAACAGCATTATGTAAAAAGTTATTGTTATTAAAATATTTTTTTTCAGCCAGAAGAGATCATTTACTACTTTATAACACCAACTATCATTTTTCCGCTTTAACAGTTAAGTATCTCTGATTCACGACTCAACAACCAATACAACTGAAACTAGCTGAAATGGTATTTTAAAATTTTAACCTAATTTAGCTTTCTGGATTTAGATTAAACTTAAAATATTCAGCAATAAAATATATTACGTTATCAAATCTAAAAAGTCATTAAACAATTTAAAAAATAGATGAACTTTCTAATCTAATATTATAACCCTAAAACAAAAGAAAACTTATCAATAGTCTAAATTATTATATTTTCACAATTTGCCTTTTTTGGAAAAGGAGATGCCTAAATCGGTTATTTTTAAGTTTTCAAAATCCAAAATTCCCCCCCCCCCCCCCCCCCCCCCCTTTTCCCCCCCCCCCCTTGAGTGAATTCTAGATCCGCCACTGCTGTTGATTACATTGTTATATCTTAGAAGGGAAAACATTAAGAGTCAGTTTTGTCCTATTTTTTAAAATATTTCAAAGTTTTAAGTCTGTATTTTATTAAAATTACCTTATTTCATCATTTTTACGAAATCAAAATTTAAACTCACAATATTGACTTTAAAAACAATTACTATTGTTTCAAATAACTATTTTTCCTTTATTACTAAATTATAAGTTCAGAAAAAAACTCTTTGTATTGATTTATATGAAATATAGCATAATTAACAGAAGCGTACTAAATTAAAATAATGTATGGCACTTTACTTCCTGGACATCTCTAGTATTATCTTATTCTTACCGCCCAAGTACATCATTTTTTACAACAATGTAAGGTCTGCAATTGATTTTGTGCAACTCCAAATGTTCCTTTTTATGCAGTTTACTACAGTAAAGCTTATTTCCACAGCCAGTGCATTTCTCTATGGCTTCTTTATCACACACGACACATTTTACTGTTAATTCCATTAAATCGTTCATATTTAAACTTTAGAAATGTATTGGTTATAAGTATGTACAATAAATAAACTGAACTAAAGAATTACGTCATAGACAAAATAAACAAATTTGTAGTGTACTCTCAAGCAAACACCAGTGCAGTAATTGTGAGTGCGATAAAGCTTTTTCTGGCCCTAATTAACCCAAGTCTATTTTGAATAGAAAGGAAGTCTATTTTGCCTAGAGTTCTAAATTTAACATAGGCATTTATGTTTTGTCAGTAGTTCAACACTACTTTACCTGTTCAGAGACAATAGCACCTTGTTTTTCATAGCTGAACACTTAATTAAGATTGTATTTTTTAGCAAAAAAGTTATTTGTGCGGAAATAAACATAATATTTGTACTTTGTCAAATCATTAGACACTACTTGCTAAAACTACAAGATTTGTACATAACTTAGTCATAGTAAAATATTTAGGGAGTTTTATAAAATTCCATTAGTTAAAAGTGTTGCCTAGCAAAATATAAATATAATTTCCAAAAAAATTAATAATATTTTAAACAAAATCTATAGAAAATTTAAAAGGTGTGTTTAAAATATAATTATGTAGTAAATTTTCTTTAAAAAGTTGTTAAATATTAAAAAAAATTAAACTGCAAAATGCAACATTTAATAGCTAAGGTTTTGTTTAAATAAAATTGTTGACAACTATGTAAATTGTCTCAAATGCCTTTAAAACTCATCTATATATTTCATTTAAGATATATATTTATAGAGGAAAAATATAACAACAGTTAAATGAAAGTTTGAATTATTATACTTGTAGTGCTAATATTAAAATTATTTATAAACAAGAAAATAATTAAAAATAAATGCAACATTAAATAGTCATTTGGTACTAATTTAAAAGTGACAAATTTTCACTAAACAGCAGGTACCCTTTCATTTTTACTTATCAAGGTACCGGTACACATCTCAGATTTCAGTTTACTCAAGTTTCAAGCACAAATACAACTCAAAAATGTGTAATAGGTCCCAGGTCACTGAAATTAGATTCAAATTAAAAAAGCTTGTTTTATAATTTATGCACTATTCAAGTTTGTATTTATTTTAATTTTAAGTTTACATAATAATTAAATGAATTACAGATTTAAAAATTTATATTATTTACAAGGGCAACAAATTTGTCATACACCTAACAAACTTTATGCATAATTTTACTTAAGGTAGCAAAAAAAACCATCTTTATTACTAACTAGCTAAAAACCCGTGCTTCGGTACAGGGAATTTGTTTTGTGCTACGTCATTACCCTATGATTCATAATTAATTGTAATACTTTTCTCTCATTTTCCTTCAACTATTATTTCACGAAAATTAATTATAACATGAATTTTCAATTAGTTTGGTACTTATTGTTTACTGGTTGCCCGTATATCGTCACTGTATGTGTGTTAAATAAATTAAATCAATAACAAATTCAGAATGAAGAGCGTCTTCTTTTTCAACCACTAAATCTACAGACTGGTAAATCACAGTCTTAGCTGGATGTTTACAGATCACCCAGATACGTCTTTAATATGCAAATGCATATATCGGGTTAGTTTTGTTCAGCTAACGTTCAAAATATTTTCATAAAATTATAAGTGCCAAATTTCAGCTTTCTAGCTTCAAGAAAAGTATAAAAAATAAAATAAATATTTATTATTTTTAGGGGTTGATATCACATTTTACCTCTAGTAGTAAGTAACAAAATGTAAAACTCATTCACTTTGTATATGTGTTTTGTAAGAAATAAATGTGCAAAATTTCAGCTTTAAGGAAAGTAAAAAAAATAACATTTATTGTTTTAGGGGATGTTTCAACCCTTAAAGGCTAAATGTTTTAAAAAAACTTAGTGCGCCTCTGAGCAATATGTGTACCAAAATTCACGTTCCTTGGCGGTATTAAATTAATAATTACAGTTATAGGGATTGTTACTAAATGTTCACCCCTTAGCAGAACGTGATTAAATGTAATACTGATTTATTTTTTATATGTACTGTGTAAGAAATAAATGTACAAAATTTCAGCTTTCTAGCTTTAAGGAAAGTATAACAAACACTATTTATTGTTTAGGGGTTGTTTCACCCATTAAATGGAAAATATTTTAAAATCTTTTTTTGCGCTCCTCTAACGCCTACAAGCAACATGTGTACCAAATTCCACGTTCCTAGGCGGTATGGTGTGTTGACATAATATGTAACAAACAATATTTATTGTTTTAGGGGTTGTTTCAACCCTTAAAAAAATATTTTAAAATCCCTTCTTAGTGCGCCTTTAGCACCTATGAGCAATATGTGTATAAATTTCACGTTCCTAGGCGGTATTTAAATAATATTTATAATTTTAGGGGTTGTTACTACGTTTTCACTTAGCAGAACGTGACAAAATGTAAAGCTGGTTTATTTTTTTGTATGTATCGTGTAAGAAATAAATGTAAACAATTTCAGCCTTCTAGCTTTAAGGAAAGTATAACAAACAATATTTATTGTTTTACGTGTTGTTTATATGTATCGTGTAAGAAATAAATGTACAAAATTTGAGTTTTCTATCTTCAAGGAAATTATAACAAACATACTTTTTAGAGGGTGTTTCAACCCTTAAATTTCAAATATTATAAATTCTTTCTTAGTGTGCCTCTAGCTCCTATGAGCAATATGCTTCCCAAATTTCACGTTCCTAGGCGGTAGGACTTTTGAGATATATAACAAAAAATGTTTCTTGTGTTAGGGGTTGTTTCAACCCTTACAGGCCAATTATTTAAAAACTCTTTCTTAGTTCGCCTCTTGCTCCTGTGGCAAATACATGTACCAAGGTTTTTGAGATATATAACAAACAATTTTTATTGTTTTAGGGGTTGTTTCAACCCTTCCAGGCCAAATATTTTAAAATCCGTTCTTAGTGTGCCTCTAATACCTATGAGCAATATGTGTAACAAAATTCACGTTCCTTGGCGGTATTAAATTAATAATTACAGTTATAGGGGTTGTTACTAAATGTTCACCCCTTAGCAGAACGTGCTTAAATGTAAAACTGATTTATTTTTTTGTTTGTATCTTGTAAGAAATAAATGTAAAAAATTTCAGCTTTCTAGCTTTAAGCAAAGTATAAAAATAAATATTTATTGTTTAAGGGGTTGTTAGTACATTTCCACCCCTTAACAGAACTTAATAAAATTTGAAACTGGTTTATTTATCTGTGTGTTGTGTATATTGTAAGAAATGTTTACAAAATTTCAGCTCTCTAGCTTTAAAGAAAGTATAAAAATTTATATTTATTGTTTTTAGGGGTTGTATCAAATTTTCACCCCTAGTAGCACGTAACGAAATGTAAAACTGGTTTACTTTGTATATGTATCGTATAAGAAATAAATGTACAAAATTTCAGTTTTCTAGCTTTAAGGAAAGTATAACAAACACTATTTATTGTTTAGGGGTTGTTTCAACCATTAAATGGAAAATATTTAAGTATTTAAATAATATTTATAATTTTAGGGGTTGTTATTACGTTTTCACTTAGCAGAACGTGACAAAATGTAAAACTGGTTTATTTTTTTATGTGTATCTTGTAAGAAATAAATGTAAAAAATTTCAGCCTTCTAGCTTTAAGGAAAGTATAATAAACAATATTTATTGTTTTAGGGATTGTTTCATCCCTTAAAGGAAAAGTATTTTTAAATTCTTTCTTAGTTCGCCTCTAGCTCCTATGAGCAATATGCGTACCAAATTTCACGTTCCTAGGCGGTATTCAATTAATATTTATAGTTTTAGGGGTTGTTATTACATTTTCACCCTTTAGCAGATCGTCACACATTTTAAAACAGGTTTCCTTTTTATATGTCTCGTGTAAGAAATAAATGTAGGTACAAAATTTGAGTTTTCTAGCTTTAAGGAAGTTATAACAAACAATACTTTTTAGGGGATGTTTCAACCCTTAAATTTCAAATATTATAAAATTCTTTCTTAGTGCGCCTCTAGCTCCTATGAGAAATATGCGTCCCAAATTTCACGTTCCTAGGCGGTAGGACTTTTGAGATATATAACAAAAAATGTTTCTTGTTTTAGGGGTTGTTTCAACCCTTACAGGCCAATTATTTAAAAACTCTTTCTTAGTTCGCCTCTTGCTCCTGTGGCAAATACATGTACCAAATTTCACATTCCTAGCAGGTAAGGGTTTTGAGATATATAACAAACAATATTTATTGTTTTAGGGGTTGTTTCAACTCTTACAGGCCAAATATTTTAAAATCCGTTCTTATTGTGCCTCTAGTGCCTATGAGCAATATGTGTTCCAAATTTCACGTTCCTAGGAGGTAAGGTTTTTGAGATATATAACAAACAATATTTATTGATTTAGTGGTTGTTACAACCCGCCGCGATGCTAGATTGACAACACAAACTTGTTTATTTTTAAACATTTCCCCATAATTATAAAACACCGAAGTTTTGATAAAAGCGGGTGGTGTCATTTTGTTTGGCATCTTAAGCACTATAAATACTGAAAATTTGATCAAAATCGTTAGAGCCGTTTTTGAGAAATTTGCATTTTTGTCGTTTTTTATGGGTTTTTAGGGGTAAATTACCCTTAAAAATTCCAAAAATGAAAAAAACGCCTGGAGATATTAGGGTTTAGTACCTACATACCAAATTTCATGAAAATCGGACCAATAGTGTCCTCTCTGGTCGTGTATACATACAGACAGACTGACACCACTCTAAAAACACTTTTTTGGGTTCAGGAAGCACCAAAACAAAAAATTCCACTAAAAATATTTTTGGGTTCAGGGAGCACCAACACAGATAATTGCACTAAACAACTTTTTGGGGTTCTGGGAGCATCAAAACAGATAATTCAACTGAAAATTCAAATTCGAACATTTTTACAAGAACAATACTTTCTTCATATACTACGTATAGGGTGGAGAAAGTAAAAAGGCTTCTGTGGTATGGATTTCCATGTCAATGCAATTTTTCACCTTATTGGTCACCTGTATTGCTCATGCCTCAGTTCCTTATTTTTGACCTAAAAATCACTACGGTATTGTGTTTCTGCTGCTGTAATTTCTTCATTCAGGATGTAGCTATAAATACATAATAACTTACCGTATATAAATACAAAATTCTAACAAAAGGCCTACAGTTTTATGATCCTAATTTATTGTAGGCTACACATTTACTGAGTTAAAAATCCCTGCCAGCATAGTTAGGTAGGCCTAGATAAGTCTGTTGTTTTTAAATAGTATTTTTTTAAATGATGTATTACTGATGTGAATCTAATTAATCTGCCTGTGATTTTGCATGGGGGCGTACTAGTTATATTCATAATTACAGACCTACAGTATTTCAATGCTCGCAGCATTTATTAAAGTTTTTGAAAACTTTTTTTAATAAAGCTAAATTGAATATCCTTTGTTGTAGCCAATTCAAAATATAAAGCACAATTTATTGTTGCATTAAGTCTAGTTTTTTGTTGTTGTGATATACGTTTGGGAGAACCTGTAGAATTGTTCAACAGGTATTGTTGTTACTGTCTCGCCCTCAGAAAGAGTTCTGCTTTCATGATGCCGGTTGTTCCCGATTTCTTAAATTTGTTAGTTTATTAACATTTTCACATTTCTAAGGTAAATTGATATTTGTTTCTTTAACTATTCTGATTTGAACATTTATACTAAAAAACTTATTTAAATTTATACACTTCATATTATAGACAGATTCAAATTTAACTAAAAGTTTAAGATTTGTGTTGTCTTTTTTGAATATTTTTTGTTTGGTAGTCCAGTAAATCCGTATCCCAAAAGGGGGGCTCAGATGCAAAAGGTCGGATAGTTCTGATTTTTTGGTATGTTGTATGTATAGGGGCACTATTTAAAATTCCAAGTTTTCGACCTCGGGCGTGCTCCGCGCGCGCCACCAGCACTGAAAACCCCGGATTTTTTTGACCTTGTTCTAGTTTTTTCAAATTTTCAGCATGAAGGAGTGGTTTGACAAAAAAATCAATCAGTCCTTTTTTAAAGAACAGTAAATTTGCCACAATTTAAAACTAAAATCATCTTCCTGAGTATAATACTGTTTGCGTTACAGCCATTCAAAATTTGAGCAAATTTACAAAAAACTTCAAAATCTTAGTTTTTACATAGTATTTTCGTTTTTTTGCTGTGAAATAAGGAGTTTTTAGCAAAACTGATAAGGACTAACTTTAAAGTAGAGAAAAGTAGCTTTAATATGTGACTAAAATGGGGTTTCTACCATGAATATAGCTTCTGAGATACAGCTGTTTGAATTTTGGGTACACTTCCAAGAAATAAATAATATGAAATGTAAAAAAACCAATTGTAATTGAAAAATTCAAGTTGTTGGTAGAAGTGTACAATATTAAATTTAATCACATCAAATTACGTTTATTTTAAATGAAAGAGTTTATATTTATTAAAATAAAAAATGTTACATTAAATACTGTTTGAGTTACAGCCATTCAAATTTTGAGTAAATTATTGAAATTTTTAAAAATTGTTAGTTTTCAGAGAGTATTTGCGCTGTTCTACTGTTAAACTATAATTTTTCAGCAACATTTATAAGGACTAACTATAAATTAGAGAAATGTAACTTTAATCTGTGACAATGTGGCGTTTCTATCTTTAATAGCTTGTAAGGCAACGCTGTTAAAATGCTGCTAGTTTGACTTAATATAATGTATCTTTCTACATTATAAGACTGGTGGATAGTCTGGAACAGAAGTATTGAAGGTGACAGAATATAAATACTATAGGTAGATGAGTCATCCTGGGTTATGGATTGTGACAGGTGTTCAAATGAAAAGGTTTGTTGACGGTTGTGAAGTGCGAAGAAGGGGATGTAGGCTCTGAACTCCCTTCCACAGAAACAGTTTGTGGGGTGGGTTAGTTCCAGATATTATTATCTCTTATCTCTTGGTATTATTATCTCTGATCAACTGTTAGTTGTGTGCTGTCCTTTGTGCTTTAAATCACGCGTAGTTTTGGTAAATACAGTTTCGTCAAATTTCCATCTTGAATTTTAGGTTGTTATACATAATTGTAGTGTTATTGTGTTATACAGTTTACTAATGTTTAAGTGATTTATCGCATGGTGTAACAAAGTGTTTTTTTAAGTGACTACAACATGTCTGGTTCCTCAACTTCCAAGGGTTGAGTATAAAAATATTTTCCTGTAGAAAAAATTCTGTAGAATGGGGATGGGTGCAGTCTGAGCGTGGCCTCAGCCCAAAGAAAATGGAAAAAGACCCGGCCCCACAAACCCTCCTGAAATTCATTTCGTTTACCTGCAAGAAAGGATGTAGTAATTCGTGTGGATGTCGGAAAGCAGGACTGAAATGTTCAGCAATATGTTCATTTTGCTGTGGTCAATCGTGTGACAATGTGTCAGAAATAGAACTAGACTTCATTTCTCCCAAAATTGAAACATTATGTGAACTGGAGGATGATGATAATGATGATGCAGAGAGTGTCCCAACACATGGGGAGATGCGTTGTTCCCCCTTTCAATGTGGACAAGTGTCAACCATCTGAGAAGGAAAAGGGCAGTGAAAAAGAACTTACCTCAATCCCAGGCCCTTTAAAGAGGTGTCGGATATAATATTTAGGTATTTAATTATTTTATGTAACATTTTTTATTTTCCTATAAAGTAAACCTCGGTTAACCTTACTAAGGGAAAGAATCCGCTTCGGATAAAATCTTTTTCGGTTAAGCCATGAACATCTAGCACGAAGGCTTTGAATGTCAAACGAATTCAAAAATCTCTTTTTATGCTACACTTATGTTCTTTATTTAAGTGAAAATTACATTTTTAGGATTACAGTACATCAATATACAGTATACTGTAGTTAATATTTTGAAGCATATGAATTACTCATGCAAAAACTCAGTAAGTTTTATTTGTTTCTTGTATGCCTTAAAACGTTTTCGAGCAGCGATGTCCGGCCATCTTTTATTAGAAGGAAGGAGCTCAGCCGTCGTTGACTCACTGTGTGAAAAGAAATAAAAACAATTACGACAGATTAGGGATGGGGGTTTGTTTATTTCGCGGATTGGAACTTCTAACTTTTTCCTGAGAAAACTTAAATCAACGTTTGACATTGGCACATTTTTTTAAAGCCGCTACTTAATTTGTAATAAATGTTTAAGATGTATAAAAAGGTTTTAATTTTGATTTTTTTTTTTAATAATAACATTGTACATACAATATAATATGGCTTATTATTTTTGGATTTCCTATTTTTGGAGGCGTTTCGGTTAACCGGGGTTTTACTGTATATACTCTTTAATTTAAAATACATTAAACTTGATGTGATTGTATATAGTTGTACCCTTGTACATACAATTTTAATTTTTCAATTACATTTGTTTTTTTTTTTTAATTTCATATTATTTATTTATTGGAAGTTTACCCAAAATTCAAACAGCTGTATCTCAGAAGTTATTCATGGTATAAATCCCATTTTGGTCACATATTAAAGATACCTTTCTCTACTTTAAAGTTATTCCTTATCAGTTTAGCTGAGAAACCCTTATTTCACAGCGAAAAACCGAAAAAACTTTGTAAAAACTAAGATTTTGGAAAATTTTGTGAATTTGCTCAAATTTTGAATGGCTGTAACTCAAAAAGTATTATCCTCAGGAAGATGATTTTAGTTTTAAATTGTGGCAAATTTACTGTTCTTTAAAAAAGGACTGGTTAATTTATTTTGTCAAACCAGTCCTTAATGCTCAAAATGTGAAAAAACTAGAACAAGGTAAAAAAATCTGGGTTTTTCGGCGCCGGTGGCACGCGCGGAGCACGCCCGAGGTCAAAACTTGGAATTTTAAATAGTGCCCCTATACATACAACATACCAAAAAATCAGAACTACCCGACCTTTTGCATCTGAGGATGTACAGATTGACTGGGCTATGGGTATATTTTTCACATCTAACCTTTTTTTCGCATGTCTTAGGTATGTTGATATTTATATGTTATTATAACATTTATAATAAACAACCTATTTAAATTTATTTCGTCTCTTTTGAATATTTTTATTTTTTCATGTCATAGTTAAACAATTTTCATTATTTGAGAATAATACAGGGCGTGCGTCAGGTAGTATAAGTTTGTTCACCACGGCGGGTGAGTCAAGAAATTTTACATTTTATTTTTACTAAAAAACATGTTTTAATTTAAAATTAAATTGGGTTTTCATTATCAAAAACACATTTTTTACAAATGCGCCAGATGGAAGGTACTTTATATAGGCTTCCGCTCTGAACGTGTTAAAGGACAAGCAACATAAAAAAAACATAAATGTTTGAAAAAAGACTTCAATTCTGTCATCTAGGACATTTAAGCTATTAAAACCCTCTCAGTTTGCATTTTTTAGTATTTTAAAATAATAATATTTTTAGGGAGATAATCCCTAACTTGTCTATATATGGCTTGTTGGTGAATGGTATCTTAGATTAATTGCCTGTGCATAATGATCTGATATTCCAAACTGAATAATTTTGAATGTTAAAAATTATTAGGAACATTTGATATAACGTTATCTATTACTGTTCCAGATGATCCCACCACTCTAGTGGGAGAGTCTATGCACCATTTAAGGTTATAGGTGGCCAAAAGGTCTCACTGTCTGTGCACTTAGATTTACTTAAAACATTTATGTTCAAGTCACCACATATAACAAGTTTAAAACTTTTAAAACATAATTTTTGCAATAGTAAATCAAGATGATCCAGAAAAAAATCTATGGCTCCGCTTGGAGCTCTATATAACCCTATTACGACCACTTTTCCACTCTTGCAACTAAATTTGGCCCCTGTACAGTGGCGTAAATAACAATCTCGCGGTGCGGGGGGCGCGGCAGGTTAAGGGGCACCGCGACCCGGGCACATAAAAGATATGAAAAGGAATTCAAAAAATAAAATGTAGTTAATACATTATCATCAAAATAAATTTTACAATGAACAATATTTCATTAAGATATCTTAATAAAACTGTTCTGTAAATAATAACTTATAACCACGGATCATAAGTCTGAAACAGTAATCATTATGGTTGCGCAAACTGTTTATTAGCAGTTAACAATAACTTGCTAAACTTTAGTAATTATTAATAAGTGAACTATTTGCTCCCACTATGTATTTTATTGATGTAAATATAAAAATGTAATATATGTGTTAGGATAGGCGCATATTGGGACGCAGAAGACGCTTGTCACGCTATGTGGACACAGTGCGACTTTTTGTAACATACGTAAATGAATGGATTAGCACATATGGGTAACACGACTCGCTCGACATAACAGACATGTGGCTCAGTGGCAGTAACACAGTTTCTCATGTCTCACGAGTTTAGTTCTCTACATTCTCTACTGTCCCTCAAAGGTTTTGGTGTCCAGTTGTGCATTTTCCATTATCACATTTTTCAGATGTTGGACCAGGAAAAGCTGATAAAAGCCTAATTGGTTTTTAAAATGTTGAAAATAAAATTGAATTTACTTGAATAATAAAGCTGAATTTTCAATAAACATTTAAAAATAAGTAACTTGTAATAAAATAATTTTTCATATATGTATATGTCCACTGAATTGCTTAATTTATATTTTTTGTTAATTAGTTAAAACTGTTTTACATGTTCTCTGCATTTTAATGTGAAATAACTTTTAATAAAATATTTGACGTTTGACATTAACCCCATAAAAATGTTGAAAAAACATGTCTTTATAAAGTCATAAACAAGTGAAAATGTTTAAGGTATGTACATAGCAAGAACATAATACCTATGTATCAAACCGAGCACTTCTGTGAATTTCAGAAAGATTCTCATGAAACTTAAAACTATCAAATGTATTTCTTTCCTACCTTTTCTTTCAAAAAGCACTACCCTCCCACATTTGTAAGACATTCTAGAAAACTGACATACTAAATTATACCCTTCTAGATTAAAACAATCAATATGTATTATGTTTATTAAATCCATACTCTATAATTATTACAAAAACATTAGGATTCATTGCGGCACACAAAAGATTTAAATTAAAAATCTTATTAGTTGCAAAAACTGTGCATTTTGATGTATAATTTTGAAAAGTGTCTACCTCTTGGCAACAATTTGATGTGACCTCGCTTACATTCTCTCCCCTAAACACTTAGAATTACTAACACTTTCAAAAGTACCTCTTAAAATTATTGCAGTTTTTTTCATTATGACTTAAATCTTAAGTGTTAGTTTCTCTAATAGACACAGTGGCAATATTTGTTTTCCTGAAACTTCAACTCAGAAGCCACCTTCCTGTCAAGTGCTGTTCTAGGTACCTTGCCACCTTCAGCTTCCTGTTGCTTTGTCTCCTGGTTCTTGACTGTTCAACCATTTTTCTAGGAGTTTTTGCTGTTACTATCTTATGTTTAATGAGCTCAACCAATCTTATTCAGACCATCGACTTTCCGTGTTGATTCAAATGAAAAATTTGAGTAAATTGGGATAGCAAGATTCTATCATTTAAGAAGTTTACACTGATATTCTGAACATTTTTGTTAGCACTTGAGAATAATCTGGTTAGTATTGTTAACTAAGTACTTTATTAACATACTGATTGGAGGGCTTGGGATTTCATTAATTACTAAATTTGTTGAAAAGAGATTGGAAGAATCCTGTCCAGCACTTCCTCAATATTTGTTTCATAATTTCCACCGGGTTTGACGCCATTTGTACCTCCGAAAAGGAAAAAAAAAACAAGATAATCATTCTGATTGAGATCTTTTGTGCTCTTCCTGCAATATAAGATATTGAGGCACCTGGATAAACATATCCCAAGACCCTGTAGCCTTGCTTTACTAAGATCTGTAGCTTAATGGCTACTTTTCTAGCATGGCTGTCCCCCACTATTATTGTACTTCCTTTGTTGGGTTTTTTTTTTACTTATACATATATTTTGTTCTTTTATGTCTTTAAAAGGTTCGTTCAAAACATTCACCCTGGCGTTTTTAGTTTTGCGTACTGGAAGAAATGCACAATGGGGAGACTCAGACATGTTTGTGACCTGATCGTTAACGGATTTTTAAACAAAATTACAAATAAAACAATATTGTAACACTGACAGCCATGTAACAGAAATGCTATACGATGAAAAATAAATCAGCAGTTTCCCATAGTGTCTAAAGCACAGAGGTTTGGTCTAAGTAAATAAAATGACGCAATAATAATAATAAACATTTATAATTTTTGTATATATAAATTCCTTTATGACGCAAAATAGTTACAGTAAAATCACTTTTAACAAATAAAGTATAAAGAATAAGCAGACTATAAAAGTAGGTAAAATAAAAGCCGACTTAAAAAATATATTAATGTATAAACATATGAAACGTATGTGAACTATATAAGAGATTGTTTTAAATAAGTGCGGTTGAGGCAAACGGTGTAAAGGAATAGTTAATAAAGACAAGCAATGATTAAATTATAAACAGTTTAACAATACAAAAACAATGCAAAAGCAATTAAAAATAAACACATGTATAACAAGTCACAATATCAGCGTATGTATCGAGATACGGAAGGCTTGGCACAAATGGCCTACGTGCAAGACTGCACGGAACGGAACGTGAGAGAGAACGTTGGACAACGTTCTGGAAAGAAGTAGAACTCAAGATGGCGTAGTTAACTGTATACGTAGCTGGATCCAGGTGGTGGAAAATTCGTTGAAAAATGTGATATTTTCTTTAAAATCACAACGAATGTTGTATTGAAATGGAGTAGAGGTGCTTCAGAGTTAGTGGAAACTTAAAAAATGAAATCTGTTGTGTACTTTTATTAAAAAGTGAAGTTATAAAAAGTCGCCATGTGATCGGACGAACGCGTTAATGAAATAAAAGTGAGTTAACTATATCGAGTAGAGTCAGTGCAATCCTAGGTACAAATACAAAAACAACTGGTATCGTGAGTAAATATGGCCATTATTTTTAAGTTTAGAAGTCTGCATTTTTGAAATTTTACAATTTTTGAGAAATAATTTAACTTAAACTTTTTACTTATTGCGTCATAATCTGGACTAGGGTTGAGAACACATTGTATAAATTGTAAATAATTAATTGATTTGTTTGTTTAATTATTTTGTAATGTTGATATCTCTTGTTGTAAATAATCATTTTTTAATTATGTCAGAGTAAACGTATAGTTGTCTTGCCGCAATGTTTTGAATTTCTTTATTGAGCCACGAATATCCAATTAGCTTGTACTTCAACAGCCAGATACTCACCCCTGAGAAAGTTAAACTAATTTAATAAATATTTTACAGTAATTGATAATTATGGATAGACAGATGCTAATAGAGCATAAATGAAGTTATATGTGGATTATTATAAATATTACGATTATTATTATTATTTCTTTTATTATTATTTGAGTTAAATGAAGGTGGTATCAAGGTTTTTGTAAGTAAGGTGAATTAAAGTAAGGTGGAGCATAAGGTAATTCTACGTTGGAGTTAGGGGAGATATATGATGTGGTGAGTTTTAGTAAAAAGGTGATTTTTGTTATGGAAGTAAGGCAATAGGCCTAAGAGGTGTTTTTTGATGTATTAAGGTATTTTATGAGCGACGACTTCTGGTGTTAAGGTGACTAAAATAAAGAAGAGAGGAGAGGTGTTAATGATTGTTGAATAATCCACATATAACATTTTATTTTTGATTTGAACATTTTTTTTATTTTTGAAACTTTGCCGAACCCCATTTTTTTTAACAGTCTTATATTTTATACATTTTTATTTTTTGCAACCTTCTGTTGCAATATATATTTCATCAAGTATATCAAACCGACTAATTATTAAAATATTTTAAGACAAACTGTATAGACAATAAAAAGTTTAGAACTAAATGTACGTAAGCAAACTAGGCTAGATAGAGGTAAAGCTGATTTTAAGGCAGTGCTTTTCAATTGTAGGGACTCGATTTTTTTAATTTCCCGGCATTCTTGTGAACTCTTACCTAAGCTCAGATACTGTGTAGATGTATATTTCAGTTGGTAAATATTCAACGTAAAATATTTAACAAATAATATTAAAGTATTAAACAAATTTGAGCCAGAAAATAAGCTGAAGGTAGTTACAGAAGAATTATTTTGTAGTTTTGAATTGAAATGGCTTTGTAATGAAGCCAATAAGTACAGGTAATATCCACCTAAAACTTATATTTGTGTACAGAACTTTGAATTAAATGAACATTTAAAAATAATTTAGCATAGTTAAATATTCCTGCATACTATAGCCAGACCCAGATACTCTAGTGAGAGATTTTTTTTTTAAGTTAATTGTCCTCGTAAATGTAATACAAGTTGTATTATAAAATGTTTTAATATTATGAATAGTAATTTGTAAACATTTGAGTTATCTTATTAAATTTTGCTCCTAACTTTGTTTATGAGCAAATAAATCACAATAAAAATTATTATGTATTTTCTTGCTTTTATTATGTCAATTAATTGTGTATTTTCTAAGCTGCTTGTTATTTAAATTGCACATTTAATTTTGTTTCATGTTTGAATATGACTTGTTTATGTTTGTCAAAAAGAACCAATACCGTACTGAATTAATAAATTAAGGTAGAATCAGGTATTTCGGTACCGGCTAGTGAGTAAATGACACAATACAGGCCAAAGTGTAATGAGTGTGTTAAATCGTAATTCTTGTTCTTACAAAGTTAAAGTGTTCACTATCTCCCGTACTTCAATGTTTAATTTCTTAAGCAGATGTGAGTAATATGTATTTAATACGCAAATCATTTGTATTATTTTTTTAATGAGGTCACATTTTTAAATGCTTTAGATAAAAACAATAACAGTTGGGAGGGCTCTGAGTTCCTCAAAAAATGAAGTAAAAAATGATTTGCAATGTGTTAAAACAATAATAAGATTTTGGAGTAAACTAATATTTTTCTAGACATATAATATTTAAAATATTAGGATGCAGATGTTATTTTGAAGTAGAATGATCTACTAGTAAAAAGTAGACTGCAGTAGGGCGAAGACTATATAAGAAAATATGTAGTATAGCGGCTTCTGTCTTGGAGTGGCGTTGCCATGACAACATAGTAGCATTCGTTTCTTGACTGTCAATATTTTCAATATAAAGTGGGTACTGGCTTGCTGAATCCCAATTTAGCAGCAACTGTAATGAATACATCGTGGCCAAATTACGTGTGAAACTGACAATTTTGCTTCTTTTTTAATTATTCGTTAGAAATTTCTAAAATTCCAAAAATAAATTTTAATCCTTTTTCATTAATGGAAAAGATAGTTACCAACAACAACACAAAATCTATTAGTACCAATTTAACCTAATTCAGATACAAAATAAGTAAAGAAATGGTTGATTTATGCACTGGTTTGATAGGAAATTTGTAATCTTTAAAATAGGCATGAAGTGTCCTCTTATAAAGCTACTCATGAGCTGCTTGGAATCCAGTTTACTGGTGAAATTACACATTTTAGGTATCACACTCAAAAGCTAAAGAAAGATACTGGATTCTAATCAAGATTTTGTTGTTGAGAAAGGTGGCTGGACAGATAAAAAATTAATACATGATTGCAGCTGAGAAAATAAATGAGAAAGTGAATTTCAAACATATGAAAACAACTTTTACTTGTTGAAAATGTTTTAATTATCTGAAATACTAACTAACGTTAATCATTTTTCATTAACCAATAATTTATACTAGCTTTTAATTATTTACTAGGTAAATTTATTTATTGCAGTTTTAATTTTAAGATGTTTTACTACAGAAATTTAAGAAAGTGTTATTAATAACATGGTTTAAAAAAATGAAAAAATACAGAATTTTGGCCCCATTTTCACAGAAACCAGAATTAACAGTACTAGCCTAATATCAAAATCAAGTTAAATTTTGAATATATTTATTTATACTGGACAATAAGAATCTCGGTTCTACTACATTTTTATCTTTTTAAAGGCAAAAAATACTCATTGGATTTAGTTATTGAAATACACTTTTTTTCCAACTAAACAAACTTGGCTTCGAACCGGGGACCTTGAAGGTCTAGAGTCAGATACCACTTAGTTTAGAAAAACACGTCTTAATATTTCAAGCATCTTGACCTAAGGCCATTATAATAGTAGCCAAAAAGCAGAGTAGTTGAGGTTAACGCTCAGTTTACAAGTTTAATGCTAAAACAATACAAATGTCCGACCTTGCTAGGCATTAAGTTTTCAGCAATTTCATTAATCAAAGTTTATTCTTAAGTACAGTAGTTAAAAAACAGTAATTAGGTTTCTTGTAAAAAAAACTAGAATAAAATAGTTATTAACTATGTTAATTAGTTAATTTATTTAATAAACATACTGCTCACAGTACTTTTGTTTGGTCTTTTTTATGGTAGGATACATCATTCCGCCTACTTGTCAGATAGTTAATACATTTTTAACCAGTCCAGTAAGGCAATCAATGAAGAATATGTAGGTCTTAAATCTTCCCAAGGTAAATTGTACGCATAATATTACTTTTATGCATGTTCAGTAAGACCTCGATAATCCGGCAGACTCGATAGTTCGGCATCAATCATCTTGAAAATTTGCACTCATTAAAAATAGCAGTTTTTGTAATTATTGAGTGATTTAAGCCCGGTCTACACTATCTGTTGGCTCCGCATCCGTTAAAAATAGTGTGTAAAAATTTACTGCTCAATAAACTTGTCAAAAACAAACATTTCAACCAAAATTTCTCCTGAAAATCGAACCGATTCAAAACAATGTGCTCTCGTCGTCCTTTAAAAACGTTAAAGGGACCGTTTAACACTTTCGTTGCTGACAATATTTTGTTGAACATATTCCACTTAATGAAAATTATTTGAATAAATTGAAGTCTTTTGAAAAAGATACATTGAATTTCTTGTAAATAGTTGTTCGATTTAAAACCGCTTTCAGGGTATCTACTAATTCCCAGAAATAAACATCAGTGACTTTTAGGGTAAAAATTTAAAAAATCGAGTTTTTTATTCTTCTAAAATCTTTATTCTGTAAAACTTAAAATCATTTATGACTTATGTCTACTTCTCTTAGTAATACACCCAACTAGTCATACACGAAATGCGTGATATTTTAGTCGATTGTCTCGATTGTTCAAACATCTCGAGCATCAAACAATCACTACGCCGCAACTTGTCTGCTCCGCTGTTCACTACTACGCCCATACTCCCCCTTACCGAACGCTGTTCCTGTTTATATTCATGTTTCGGCAAAAAAAGGCATTGAAACAACATAAAACACATAATTGCTCCGCTTCATACATGCTCAAAATTATTTTAAAGGCTAGATATGTCTATAAAAAACTAATCAGGTTATTATAGAAAAAATATTTCATCATCTTGAATCCTGGGGCTATGATCGCAATTATAACATCAGCGCGTCACTCGCACGATAGTATACAGAACCTTTTTTTTATATTTATTACAATCCAGCGCTCAGAAAGCTTATATTATAAATATTTTATGTACAAAATGATTTTGTTTTTGGCTTTTAAAATTTATTAGTTAGCGGCAATCTCTTTACGCAGTTAATGTTACGTAGTTTCAACGTGTAATTTACGTGTTCATATATAGTACATGTTCGTTTATTTATAGTTTATTCCCTGTCTAAACCATTTTAAAGGAAGACCTCAATAATCCGGCATCACTGGATCCCTGAGCGTGCCGGATTATCGAGGTCTTACTGTATGTATTTCAATATTTGACCCATATTTTAGAATGAGAGTTTAACGATCATAAAAAGTTTCTAAATGCTACACTTGTAAAGCAATGTTTACGGTGTTTTTATTAATTTCTAAAACTATAATTTTGTATAAAGTAATAATTACTGTATATTGAACTATATTACAGCCAAATGAACTTCATAAAACCAGTGGAATGGAACTAATTTAAATTTGCTCATTGTAATATAAAGGTTAGTAAACCCCGCTCATCTCAAGGGAAATAGCTGTTTGCAAGATCTCCACTAACACTCTTAGGGCAATATCTATATAACTCTAGTTGTTATTCTTATCTCGCTTCATTCAAGAGACTTTCTAAACAATATTGTGATATTATGAGACTCAAATAAAGAACAATTGACTCTAAATTTAATATATATTTCATCACTTGTCCATCATATTATACTTTTTAACTCGATTTATATTGACAATTAATAAGTCCAATTGCGCAATCATCCAACATTAATCTAAAAAGTCTTGTCTTTAAATACAAGTATTCAAATTAATATAATTATTGCGCTAACTAGGAATGGGGGGAAAGCAACAAATTTCAAATTAACCTACTGTTAATTAATTAATGTAGGACTAGATGTACAGTATGTGCAAAATGAGAATGATTGAGAATATACATAATCAATCATTAAAGTTCTTGATCAAAGCGAAAACATTTACCTTTATTGTTTCCAAAATTTGGCGTAAGGGTCAACTGTCTTTGGATTAGTGTAAGTTGTAATATTTTACCGAACATAGATTAAAATAACATACTGTACTCGTTACTATTTCGTGTCCTGTAACAGTTTAATAAATTAAAGTATTACTGTATTTCAAACCGCATCTTAAATTTCAACAAATATGGAAATTCTGATCTTTTTCACTAAGTTTAAACACACGGTCAAACAATATAAGGAATATAAATTTATGTTACTCAACATAAACTTTAAAACACTCAGGTTACTAGGGCCAAACAATCTATGTGAATATAAATTTATTTTATTAAACATAAAATAAATGTACAGGAGAAAACATCAGGGAAGATTGAAGAAAGAATTTGACTTTATTCATAACTTATATATAGTTTATAGTATTTGTAATTAATTGGTATGTATTGCACAAGACACAACCTCTAAGCAAAGCGTAAAAAAAGCAACATGCTGCCGGTCATCTATCATTACAATACTAATAGATGACTTTATTTTACATGACTTATATTTAAGTATGTCACTAACACTCCTTGTACATTAAACATACTTATTGTGTACAATACAATGTAGTAAAACCAAGCCTTAAGGGATTTTATACACTACAAAGAGGTTCATAACAATAAACAAATACAATAGGTCAAACATTTTATCTTATATCTATATATAATTTAAAAGGAATACAGTAGTCTATTTAAATAAATGTATACTACAAATGTTTTTGTCCTTTCTTCAAACTTCACACTGCTATGAAATGATTGAAGCCCATTAAGCTTCTAATTCAATGCTAAGTCCATATTTATGTCCACCTTCATTCAAGCTCTTGCCATCAATCATAGTAGATAAAGATAGAGTTACACCTGTAAAATTAACAGTTTTTGTTAATCTGCATTATAATAAAGTACTACGCAAGAAATAAAATATGTTTATTATGCTAGTTACAAATAACATTTTTTTTAAACAGCCAATTTATCCATATTTTATGGTCGATAAATTATAGACAATATTCTTTACCCCATATTTCAAATGAAGCTTTAACTTAACATTTTCACTTTGTGCTCATTGGAATAATGTAGGATGGTGGGTCGAATAACACAAGACAATAATTTATCGAAAATCTCTCCTGGTGAAAAGCTACACTGCTTCTGCAAATATTAAGCTATTGCTCAGTGGTTTCATTGCATATACTCTAACATTTGTTATTAAATAAAATCACCAAAGTTAATTCAATTTCATAAAATTCAAATTCAAAATAAATAATAAAACAAACAAGAAATACAATACATAATTTTTTAAATGGAAATCATAAAACTAATTCATAATAAATATTAATTATCTAAAAAAAAAAACACATTAACCTGAATATCTTTTTTAGTTTTAATCTTGGAAGACATTATAGAAGGGGTCTTTGATAGTTACAAAATAAATAATGGATTTCCCCTATCTTGATAGTTTAAAATGAAGTTCTTCATGTAATGTAGTCAAACTTAATACAATTTTTATTTGAAAGAATATATTTTGTATCATGCAATAACTTTAAAACACACAAACACAATGCAAAGTCTTATAAACAATATTTTTTATATAAAACAAAACATTTCGGGAAGTAATATTTAATTTATTTATTTACATACAGCCATTAAACATTTAATAATGCAATAGGCATTGTCAACAAATTCCACTAAATTTAAATAATATTAAAAACATTTTTATTTAAAGAGACAGTGATATTGTCTGTAAAGAAAAATTCTATTTCTCTGCCTAGCCCCACTAAAAGTGTGATTATTTGCCCTTAATTAAAAATGAAGTTTACAGAGACTTTTAGACAAGCCTTATTACTAATTAAAAACATGAACATGGTGAGGATAGAGTAGTTCGATTATACAGAATAATTCAGGAATGGTCGATAATACACAGAAAAGATTAAAATCAATAGTTAGATTTGAACCTGTGACAGTTTGAACTACAATTTATTGAAACACCACTCTACTGACAAATCTCCCCCTAATAATGTAAGGCTTTTGCTCTGGGATTTTAGATACAAAACTAATTCACTTATCAATAATTAATTAAACAAATAAATTTTGCCCTTCATTCAACTTTTATTCAAAATAATAAAAATCTTGTGAATAAATCGTCTTTAAAATAAACAATATAATAAAATATACAGTAAAACCTCTTATATCCGGATCAATGTGGCGCCGGGCGATCCGGATATCAAAAAATCCGGATTTGAGAGAGGTTTTTTTTAATATGGGTAAATTGGTTGAAATTAGGGATGGGTCGATTCTCGATACCGATTTTCGATACCACCGATACTTTAGCTTTTGTATCGGTATCAAGAATCGATAGCCGAAACTCGATACCGATTACCGATACCAAGAAATACTCAGTTGTCAGAACTGCCCGTTCTCGTATAGACTCCGTGAATGTAATCTCCGGTATTTGCAATCGTATTCTCTGTATTTTAACTCAATTCAGCATTTACAATAAATATCAGTAGGGAAAATGTAAAACATTATTAATTTTATGTAAGTAGACATTTTCCCCAGTAAAATGTTTTAGGCAATTGTTTCCTTTCGCTTCTTGTTTTATTTTTATTCATGCGTAGGCTGTTATTTGTACACAAGAAGTCTAGAGTAGGCTCAAGGTCAAACACTTATTGATTCGTTTGTTATCGTGTCTATAGAATTAGGGTCTCTACTGTGAAGAAAAATAACACATTTTATAGATCGGTAACAAAAGTATTTAAACTTTAAAGTAATAATTTTATTTGTTTGAAATCGGGTAAAACTTGTTGGGACTTACGTTACCCGTGATTTATGATTTTTATGGGAGTCCCGACGGAATTCCTTTGTATTACTTTTTACAGCCCAACTAAAAAACATCATTCGCTACTGCAGTATTTAGTCAAAAATATTCATTTTTGATAGATACCGGTATATTTATTATTTTTTACTACGCCGGATATCGGAGGTTTCGGATATGAGAGGTTCGGATTAGAGAGGTTTTACTGTATATACATAAACATTCTGAATATCCTAGTAATAATTAATCCTGGAATGATATCTTGAAGGATAATTTTAAACTGCTGATATCCCTAAAATTGGTAACTTCATACTTATTTTTCTATTATTATCTAATACAGACACTTTCTAATGTTAGGCTATTGCTCTGTGAGTGTAGATACAAATCTAATCCACTTATCATTTAGCCAATTAATTTTGCCCTTATATTCCAACTTTTATATTACATAATAAGTCTGGTCAATAAATGGGCTTAACAGGGATACAGGGTGTCTTGCACCCATTCCCTGTTATGCAGTAGGCTGGGTGTCTAGCAAATTTCCCATATAAAATTCCCGACATTTCCCGTATATTTTGTCGAAACCAAGTTTATATATTTATGGCTTATCAACACTACAAATACGCTCGTTCGGACTACAAGGGCTGGATCGCATGAGCGACACGCGGCAATTCTGCATTTGCTTCCAGCGGAAGCATTTAGTTAAATCGGAGTTAGTATGAGATCGGCGCTCACGAGCGACAGCGTCACCGCCGCGTTCACATGAATTGCACGCCATTTTTGTAAAAAAACGGCGGTCACGCTGTCGCTCGGCGTCTTATCGGTACATTAAATTAGATAAAGCAGTTCTAACGTGCAGCGAATGACTGTAGCTCCGTTTAGCAATTGCCGAGGGCGGTGATTTGTTCTGTGAAGTCCAAAATTATTGTTTCCCGGTCGGAAGAATACGACGACCGAATAATATTATTAGCGTCAATTTTTAAAAACGCCGGCATTAAAACGCAATGTTATATACAACAGCGTATTTCCGCGAAAAAACTGATGCCCGAAAACCATTTGTGCCAATTTTATCAACTACCATTGTTCAAATAGGCTATTTAAAATACAATGACTAATATACGCAAAAGAATACGACGCCCGAATATTAATAGCGTTAATTTTATAAAACGCCGGCATTAAAACGCAATGTAATATACAATAGCGTATTTCCGCGAAAAAATCGAAGCCCGAAAACCATTTGTGTCAATTTTATCAACTACCATTGTTCAAATACTATTTAAAATACAATGACGAATGTACGCAAAAGAATACAACCCCCTAATATTATTTGCGTTAATTTTATAAAACGCCGGCATTAGAACGCAATGTAATATACAACAGCGTATTTCGGCAAAAAAAAAAATCGATGCCCAAATACAAATTGTGCCATTTTATCAACTACCATTGTTCAAACACTTTTTAAAATACAATGACGAATTCCCACAAAGAATACGATGCCTGAATATTATTAGCGCTAATTTTATAAAACGCAATGTAATATAGGGTACAACAGCGTATGTCCGCGAAAAAAAAACGATGCTCGAATACAATTTATGAAAATTTTATGAACTACTATTGTTGAAATATTATTTAAAATGCAATGATGAATGTCCGCAAAGAATTCGACTCCCGAATATTATTAGCGCTAATTTTATAAAACCCAATGTAATTAGGGTAGAACAGCATATGTTCGCGAAAAAAAACAATGCTCGAATACAATTTATGAAAATTTTATGAACTACTATTGTTGAAATATTATTTAAAATACAATGATGAATGTCCGCAAAGAATGCGACTTCCGAATATTATAGCGCTAATTTTATAAAACGACATTAAAACTCAATTTAATATAAAACAGCGTGTCAGCGAAAAAACCTATACTCACAAGAACAATAATTTTTTCTTGTTTCTATAAAATACCAGAGTTAAAACTTAATTTAATATACAACCACTAAGGTCCGCCGAAAAGGTTATATAGATAACACTTGTAAAATTCGGAAAAGCAGAAATTAAATGTCGTTATTTGCAGGAACGAGAAACAAGTAAAACAAAGGCAATTGTCGTGACTCCCACGGAAAACATAAATCACGGGCAACGTAAATCCCGAAAATGTCCAAAATGTTTTACCCGAACTAAAACAAATATAATTACAGTATTATACTTTAGTTACCGATCTATACAATTTGTAACTTTTCGCCACAGTAGGCACCCTAATTCTATAAATAGACACGTAAGAAACGAATCCATAAGTGGTTGACCTTGAGCCTACTTTACCTTTATCTGTACAAATAACTAAGCGCATGAATAGTTGAATTCAAATAAAACAAGAAGTGTTTAATTAACAATGATATAAACTAAACTGAACATCTCTCGATATCGAGTTTCGGCTATTGACTGTCGATATCGATAAAGAAAAAAAAAAGTATGGGTGGTATCGTAAATCAACCCATCACTGCAATGGGAGTTATTATAGATGGATTTAAAGTTAAAGACGGCGACCTATTTTGAGTACTTGTGCGAGAGAGAATGAGATAGTAGCGAGGGAGGGCACACTACTTCCCCTTCCCCCTCGCACTACCACTTTGTCTTGTCACTTGCAAAATCATTTTATGTACTTCATACTAATTTTGATTTAACTGTTAGGCTATTGCTCTGTGAATGTAGATACAAATCTAATCCACTTATCATTTAACCAATTAATTTTGCCCATTCAAACTGAACTTTATAAATAACAAAAGCTAGATGAATGTAGGGTTTAAAAAAAATAAATATGGTTACCCAAATACCATAATATGGAATAGAATAAATGGTTGAATATGTCAACATATAAAAATATTATTATTATCAGCCTATATTATCTTATACAGACACTTTCTAATGTTAGGCTATTGCTCTGTGAATGTAGATACAAATCTAATCCACTTATCATTTAGCCAATTAATTTTGCTCATTCAAACTCAACCTTTATAAATAACAAAAGCTAGATGAATGTAGAGCTTACACAAAATAAATATGGTGATTAGAATGTAGGCCTATGGTTGAATATGTCAACATTTAAAAATATTATTATGATCAGCCTATTATTATCTAATACAGACACTTTCTAATGTTATGCTATTGCTCTGTGAATAAATACAAATCTAATGCTCTTATCATTTAGTCTAATAATTTTAATTTTGCCTAATGTATGCAAACTGTTTGTTTACATACAACAGAAATTAAGCGAATGAAGGGCTTAAAAATATAAATTAATACACATATTGGAATGTCCTTTTTTCCAATTAGGCCAACAAAATATAGAAACAACTATTATCATGTTA
>JAGFPH010000156.1:810262-862177 GCA_018207615.1 Philaenus spumarius
TGACCTTAAGTGCTTTTTGGTGCTTCATTGCTTTATGTGTTCGGCTTTGTCTAGCATATAAAAACACAAAATCGCACCAAAACATCCACTTTAGTTACCAGTGATGAAATCAGTATTTTCAGAAATTTTAGAACAGAATTTACCACAGACAAAATAGAAAAACCACAAATTAGAATTACTTACTTAAAAAGGGGAAATAATAATAACATAAATTAAAATTTGGACTTCCACATTAAATTTCAGTACTTAACCACATAAGACTGTGCTTCATTTGAATGCCATACAGAGGACCAAGTAATGGTCCTTGAGTAATGCCATACTCTGTGCTAAGTAAAGATGAAAAAGTTATTTTTATATGTTTGATGTCTTATAAACACAGTATTTACTAATTTTGTTACAAAATGTAGTTTTTTTTTTTTTTTTTTTTTTTTATAATTGTTTTTTTTACTTTTTTTTCAAAATTTATTTTTTTTTTTTTTTTTTTTGCTTATTAATTGATTTTGTTTCCCTTATTTCCCATATTACTCTTGATTTTCGATTTTCTGGCTTGCCTTTATGGTCCCAGTTGGTTTTTTTAGCAAACATTTTAACGAACATGTTAAAACAATTAGCTTTGGATAAACTACTTAAAAACAATTTATAATTATTTATCTCCTAATTTTTAGTTTAAAACAGTTTGTATTAAAACTCTAAATACTTTACTTTATATATAATTTTATTATTCTAGAAAATTGTGCTCTTTTATTACGGTTTCAAAGAAGATTTTCTTTGTGAAAACTGTTATTCAATTCCCAAACATTAAGACATAGGTTTTTGAAATTTTCATTACAAAGTTGAAGCTTACCACTCACTGTTTACTTACCAATGACTTAGAAGGGATCAATTTGAATTTTGTTAAATTTATAACAAACATAAACCTCTAATGCTTGCCTTATAACACTTTTCCTTTAAGTTATGCAGAAGGCATATTACTGAACATCAAATGTTCATTGTGTTCAAAGACAAAATTAACTACATACCATTATATCCTAGTACTGCAGATCCATTGATAACAGGAGCCCCAGATTTGAAATCAACATCACAAGTCACAGCAGCAGATTGGTTTTTATACTCGGACTTTGTTCTTAGCGACTTATCTCTGAAACAGGTGCATAACTCAGTAAGTATGTACTAATCAAAATAACAACCATTTAAGTATAATTTACAATAATATTTTTATAATTATTAATTTTAAGATAAATTTTGTAAATATTTTTAATAATAAATGTTTGCAAGATAAATACAAAAAACAAGGATGGTTAAGACTAAGGTATTTAGAACCAATATTTATTAACAAATATAACAATCCAATTAGCTAACATGAATTCTATGAATTTTAGCTTTAATATTTCATAAAAACTTGTAAAGTAACAACTTTGATGGAGGCTATATCTCAGTTTTGGTGTTTTATGTAATTACTACAAACACCAAATGAAATTATTTACAAAACTGTAAAAGAAATAAAAAATAAAGGTAACTGTAAAAACAAATATTTCTAGTAGTCACTTGGTGCTAAAAAAGGAGGTTGTTGGAAAGTTTTCCGGAAGTTTTTGGGAGAAAATTGGTGATTTTATAGATTTTGACACGCACTTTTTAAATTTTCACTTGCCACTAGTGCATTTATTTGGACTATCTTGATTATGTTTTATTATGTCAAGTAAGTTATATTTATATTTTGTACTGGGCTTGTGCAGTCTATCATGTTTTTATTAATACATAAACCAATTTAAAAATGCATATAATTATTGCTCGGAGTGCCGATAGATGTGAAAACCATACTAATGTTAACGATTTTAATTTAGAAATTATGAAATTTTAATTTTTGATACTACAATTTGAAAATTAAAAAAAAACCACTGTTATTTCATAGTTTTAAGTTTCTGTTGGCAGTCCAATGACTGCCAATTTATTTGATATAAATATTTTGCAAAACTTAAAGCAAAACTAATTATTTTAAAACTTAACGTTACATTATTATTTTTCTGTTAGTTTCTCAACATTCAAAAAATAATAAATTTATTTACATCATAAATATTATTTATTTTATAATTTTTACTTTAAAAAGGCTTTGGGTAATTAAGCTTTTAAAAACATTGGCCTAAATAGGCGAACATTAGATTTATGAAAGGTCAGAAATTAACCCTCGCCCCACCTAGTGGTCAGTGTATGACGGTTAAAATAAGGTATTACCTCCTAATTCTTTCAGAATGACTGATTTTCATAAAAATTTGGAATTAAGCTCGTCTTATCCCGTACTTCAAAAGTGACCCATCCTGATTTTTACTTATTGTTTTTTAGGGGTTGCAAAAAAGTTTAAACAACACTTTTTGTTGCAAAAAAGTTTAATTGTCCGAAAAGACATTGTTTTAGGGTGGTTATTATGAAAAAAATAAAAAATAAACTTTTTCAAAATCAGCTTGAAATGTGATAATAATGTATTTATATGAAACTAAAAATCTATTTACTGTTTATAATATAATATTATTTATTGCGAAGTATCAAACCTTTATACAACCAACATTTACTGTATGAAAAATTATAAAAAATATTTTCCAATAGCTTTAAATGTTTTATTTGTGCATTTAAATTAAATAAAAATCCTTTCGCAGTTTATAATGTATTATTTAATAATGCTATAAATTACAAATACAATAAATTATTATTTAAGTAATACCATTGTATTTGGATAACCTAATAAAACTCCGATCCAATGCAATATTTTGTTCCACTGGAAATTCGACTTTTATGGCGCTATCTATTGGGGAAACGAAGGAAGCTGTTTGAAACACCAATGCTACCAATGCTTTCTCCTTAGCGCTACCTCGCGGCGCAATCATGTACTATTTTCGCGACAACCTTTTTTCCGGCACACAGCCCCCGTATGGATGCAAGATCTATTTATTATTCATGATCTATGGTAATACATACAGTATTAGTATATACTGTATATTTTACATGTGAGTGTGGTATTCTTATTTCAACCTTTTTCACATGCAGGCATTCTAAACCGGTCAAACTTCTGAAACACATTATTAGTACTTAAAAGTAAATTATAAATGTATTATGATCAATTTAAATTCTTGTGGTAAAGCCAGTGGTTTCACTGCCGACCTTTTCTCTAAAAAAGCGAGCAACTCATTTTATTTCATTTTCATCATAACTCCTGTTATGATTAATCCGGGGTTCTAGTGTTAGTTATTAGAATTAGTGTTTTATATGTAAATGTATTGGATAGCAAGATAGACCAGGAAATATAATATAAATACGGAAATAGTTGCAAGGTTGCGTGATAGGTCGTTTAACACGGAACAAAACAAATGCTACGGAAGCAACGGTTGCTTTGTTGAAGATGTCAACAGGAAGCTAGACGGGTTATTTAGTATAATCCGAATCTAGAATTTGGGCGAGAGTAGGGTGATCGGCCAGAGGAGAGTGGTCGGATGACCAGTGAGCGGACTAGCTATGAGTTCGGCCAGTTCGTTGTGAAAAGTGCGGCCGGGAGATCGAGACAGCAGGATCTCTACACAGCTCAAGGTTTGGGCCATTGGAACGTCCAGGAAGGATTTCGAGTAAAGGACCGGGACGTAACGAAGACAACATACTGAGGGAGCAAAACAAAGTATTTTGGTCTATTGTGAAAGTCACATTGTATTCAGAGTTTTGGGGTTATTAACATAAACGTAACTAGCTTTAGTTGCCGGTACTGTAAATCCAGCCTGTCTTGTAAATGAAATGTATGCAGTATAACATAAGTGTAGTATCAAATCATATATGTTTGTATTATTGTACTGTGTGGGTAAGTATAGAGAAAAATCAACACATTAATCACGAATAACTCAAAAAGTATTGACTTATCCAAATAACATTTTGTTTGGAATTCATTCCTCTATCGATTTCTGTGGTTATTTTGAATATAACAATTTCCACCCTGGAGAAAGGGTGACATCCACCCCAGGATAAAAGCCCGCATTAGCACTAGGTCACTTTTGTTACTTGAGCTATTTTCTAATTACTATTCAAATTTCACGTCAATTGGTCTTTCCCGAAAGAATTCTGAGCAGAAAACCATCATTCACTAGACTAGTAGTTGGTTTTAATAAATGGAATAAACTCGATACATTTTATATTTTTATGTAACACAAAATGTAAAGCATATGTTACATTTTGTCACAATTTCAAAAAAAGAAGGTTTTGTGAGTGTAGGTTTTTCAGATTATGTGAAATATTTATATAAATCTATATTTAAATAAAACTTGTCCTAAATAATGGTTGTATTGACTTTGAAACACAGCTTTTAAATTGCACATTTTACTACATTTATCATACATTTAATTAATTTAGTAAAATAAGTAAACAAATTATATAAGAATAAAAACAAAATATCAGAAAAAAGAAGATCCAACCCAAAAAAAATTAAGAAAAGAATAATAATCGATTCACAGACTGCAATAATTTAATTTAACACTGATTGTAACACATTATTGTACTTAATAATTTAGGGATAATTACTTTATTTTCCAGTGAATAAGCAAGTGTGATCAGATAAAAAAAAACTATAAACATGTTAAAAAACAAAAATGAATTTTGTATATTAGATTTCTGAAAACAAATATATGTTGAAGAAATATAAATCTGAATAAATGTGAGTTTTATCAGGTATCCAAAAACTGAGATCCAGCACCAAGGACAAGAAGTTGACTAATTAGCGCCTTTGTGTGTTTTGTATTTTATCAATCCCTCCTCAGCAGTAGCTATTTTCTTATTTATAATTTGTTTTGCAGGTAATTTAGGTTTTATTTTAGTTTTCTTAACGTCTTGTTTATCTGTCTGTATTATGTTTGTAAGGAAATGGATTAATTAAAAAATATTTGATTGGATGTAAGGTATCTGGATATTATCATTCACGAGCTATCCATACATTCTACACTGTATGGTCACTGTATGACAGACACTGTATGTAAACTAAAATTGTAATATGTCATATCATCAAATTAATTGTTACAGAAATCAGGTGAACAAAGATAAGAACATCATTTAGAAAAAAAAATAAAGGGGGAAAATATCTCTCTTCATTTATCTTCAACAATGCACTAATACAAGAGCAAATGCTCATAAAAAATTAGCTAAAACGACTTATTTACATTTTTGATAATCAAAACAGAAGATAGAAAGCTATAATTATTTCATACCAATTTATATAGTAATAAAGAACATGAAGACATAATACCAACAAATAAAATCATCACATATATACATACATTTTTGAAAATTTATATTCTATATCCCAAATCCATTAATTTAGCTAGTCTGAAGCAAATATTCAAAATTCATTTTTAAGAAAATAATGCTTATTTTAATAACAGATGTACACCAATGTACAACAAGTAAATGTTAAAAACACTTAAAACAAAATAAGACCAACAGATGAAATATAGAAACACCAAAGAAAAGTGCTCAGGTTCAAGGCACGAAGATTTTGTGACCATGGAAGCAGCCTCAGACAAAAATATTTAGGCTGACCTTTCCAACACATCCTTTTCTAAATACACATATTTAATCAATTCATGTTGCTAGTCCAATAGTCCAGTCAAATTATCATAAATGTTTACATTAATTAGGGTAGTTCCGTTTTTTTTATTCAATTATTACGTGTTTTAAAATATTCAGAAGATTTTATCTCAGAGTCTATATGATGTAGCAAAACCAGTTTCATCTCACGCTTTAGTTTATTACCTCTACTACAAATGTTTTTACGTATACAGTAGAGTCCCGGTAATTCAAATCTAGATAATCCGAGGTTCCGTGTAATTCGAGCCACAAATAGCATTGAATGTGACCATGCATTGTGACACATTCTTGCTGCTTGAAGGGATACCGATCTTTAAATTTTTGTTTTCCAATGAATCTGTCAAAAGCATTCGTACAATAAGTCGCCGGTATAAAAATGCTAAACATTTTTTATAATGCCCAGATCCATTGGCTGTAGAACTAAAGTCATGTTCGGAGGGGGAATAACCGTAACGTTGTTCACGTAAGTGTGATACAGTTATGCGCAGTACAAGTGTCAATAAACAATATGATTGTTCTGTTTACAAAAGGTTTTGTTGCGATTTAACAACAGACAGAGATTGGGCAGAGCATCAATGACAAACTACAGTATCGGTAACTAGAGAATTCTCGGAAGGCAAAATTTTTGGAAAACGGTAGCCTACCGCGTCTAGAATTACAATACGTGTACAAACATGTAAGTCCTGCCCCTATGTCCAGCCCCTTTTCTTCCAGACAGTGACCTATTTATCCAGCGATCCCTTTCACAGCACAAGATTTTATTTTTAGTGTTGAAAATAAACTTCGAATTAAAGAAGTTGACTTGGAATTATCCATAATTTTTTTACATTGATATCGTATGAAGTTGAAGGGACCGAACTGAAACTTCGAATTAATGGTAATTTCGAATTAAAGACGTTAGAATTATCCAAGTTCTACTGTATAAATATACAAAAATAACATCGAAACAAACTTTTCCAGGCACTGCCGTATCCCCCTGCCAGCTCGTAAACGCATTGCAGCTCGTAAACATTGCAGTGAAGTTAAACAAAAAGCTATTTATGATTTCTTTGATAAGTTTCTATTATTTACTATGCATAAAATTACTTTTCACGATACTACTGGAATATCAGTTGCTTTTCTATTGTGTATATTGCCAGGTAAAGTTCGATATATCCGCTCTAGTGATAAATTATATTCTCACTAGTGAGGATAAATCAGCTGATTACAACAATACAATATTGAAATAATGCCCATCTGTTTAAAACAGACACGCATGAATTAATTAATGAGATTCCCGCTGTCCTTATCTACTATCTAGCGAAACCACTGCCAAGGGAACGGGCTTAGGATAATTAGCGGGGAAAGAAGCCCTGTCGAGTCAGTAAGAAGAAAAATAAATGTTAATAATCATATTTTTTGCTGTTGTATCAAATAATTTTTTGCTGTAGTATCGTGAAAAATAGTGTTCAAAACTCGTGGGAAAATGTTCTTTTCAGATGCTCGTTCTCATTAAATTGCTCATCTGACTCGCAATTTAAATACAACTCGCATCTGAAAAATCACATTTTTTCTTACACTTTATTTCCCATAACCTCTTGATATTCCTATCACCGGTTCTTGGCCCATCGGTGGAGTTTCAGCTCCTCTTCTAGCCAGTTTGTCTGCTATTTCATTCCCTTACTATGTCTAACATTGGCGTGGGATTCACCGTTTACTTGCTATCGAGCAAAAACTGACTAAAAATCTGTCCTTTACATTTTTTTATAAATTTTCAAACTTCAAAGAGCTCTATCTCGAGAAGTATTATGTCTAAGAACTTCAAGTTGGTCTCAAATTGTAGATAATTTAATCTGCTTTAGTAAAGCTCTTTATATTTTTTTTTTATGCTTGGGAAGATATTTTGAAAAAAAACTGGGACAAATTCCAATACATCATAGTTTTTTTCAAGATGGTGTCGCCCGCCGTGATGGAGGGAATTAGAAAACTTGGATTTTTCATCAGTATACCAACCCATACAACACATAAAAAAATCGGAACTACCCTAATTAATGTAACCATTCAACCCATACAACACATAAAAAAAATCGGAAATACCCTAATTAATGTAACTATTCGGATTTTTTAATGACAAGTACTACAAAGGAAGTATTCAAAATTTACTTCTCAGGAGACAATTCTAATGTGAATAATACAACTGAATAAAACATGCAAAGAGAAATATTGAATGTACTTTATGGTATTACATGATATTATTTTACATTTATTGTATTTTTTAAAAGTATTTTGTTTTGTTTAATCTAAAGAATTATTCATATTTTGGTTAACAAAAGATGGATAGATATATAGTAGAACTCCAGTTATCGGATCAATTGGGACCGGACCCCATTCAGATAATATAAATTCGGATAATTGGATTTTTCCCGAAAAAAGGTCTATTTCAGGATTGGCTTCGCGTTTACTCGATTGGAGAAAACTGTCCGCACATACTACGTTTTATAACTTTAATGTTTGACTACTATCATCGCGTTAATGCGACTAATATTATTCTTTTACTGGCATTTACTACAATCTATTAACTTTAAAATTAACTATGTCGACTATCGATAGGAGGTACTAGCTAAAAGTAGAAAATAGAGAGAATAAAATCATGTTGCCAGACCGCGTTTACTAGGGTTTGTTGAAGCCTATTTTAAAAAATGAATTAGAAATATATGCTTTATCCAAAAATGGAATTTGATTATAACAAATTGTAAAGAATAAATCATAGAATTAAACTGTATACTTGAAAATGTTGAAATAACCTTATTTTATAAATATATTTCACTAAATTACTACGAGTAAAACAAACCTCTCGCTAGTGCTAGGCATACAAAGCCAGACGCATTGTCCCATGCTTGAAATAACCTAGTCTGAGCATGAATTAGGATTTAGACTACCAGTATATTAGTCCTGAAAAGGTTAATTTAATTACTGCATGCATGTTGAAAATGGGAGAACAAAACTATTATATTTTTAAATAAAAAGAGCCTTTAATTAACTAAATGAAACGGTAACACTTTTACGTATTTTTAAGAGTATGTACATAAAATGAATGTCATTGCTTGCTGAACATCTCAGTCAAAGTAAACTGTTTGGCTGTATTAATCCGTTTGACACCAGACGCTTACACTAGCTTCGTGGAGGGAAGGATAATATCGCGCGTAGACAGAATCATTATTTTACAAACCGCAGCGATTCGGGTGGTTGGAGTTTGAATAATTGGAGTTTACTGTATTACAAGGTTGGTTACCTTACCATATTACTTGGCCGAGTTAATATTTAATCCGGAGAAAGGAATTACAGCTTTCTAGTAGAGTGAACTCGTTTTCCCTTCGCCGCTTAGCTAAAATATATACAATACAAATAGTATGCATGTGCAAAAGATCTGTCAAGTCCATAGTTCACATATTTTCCGCATAAAATGTTAACTTGGTCAAGTAATACAACTTAAGCAGTTAGAGTGTATTCTAATTCTTTAAGAACTATTTAGTTGCCCTGATGTCATTTAATATACAACTGTCTAATAGTGTACACCCATTAAATAACTCTTTTTCAAATTTACCTGTACTGTAAAGATATACGTCCAAGCCAACTGTTGCGTTTGAACTTTGTGGAACATTTGGCACCAAAGGATCTAAAACTTGAATCCAACATTGCTCTTTTGTTAAATACGTTACCTTTTAGAATCCTCTAGTATAAAGAAGTCACATTGTTAAGACAAAAAGGGAAAGTTGTTAAATATGTATGTTTCCATGTTATTGAAAAATGGAACCTTTTATTTTAACAAAATTATAGAGCATGTCAAGAATTGCAAAAGTCTTTCTAAGATAAAACACTACAACACTAGCTAATGAAATAAAACTTGCCATGACACCAATTTGGACTTTCCTTAATACCTCTTTTGGAATTTGTCTGCTGATACAATACGCATATACCTAGCAAAAGCAAATTGCTCTTATTTAAAGACTACAAAATTTGCTTTATAAACATGCATAAAACACAACAGACATCCACTAAAATACCAAAGTCAGAAGATTAGAATACAAAATTAATAAAATTACCTGTGCAAAGGACCTTGTACATATTTTTATGAATAAATATTTTTACCATTTAAACACCCACAAACTATTCTGCTTATTTTGCAGCCTACCATCACACACCCAGCCGAATGGTTAAACTTTTAGGCACACTTTTAAGTTTAAAAAAAGTTGAAATAACATTTCTCATATTAATATTTTTCATTTATTTAAAACCCTAAAGTTTATTTTAAACTAAAAATGGGGCAGTTACAACAATTTACTCTTGCGAGCAATAAATACTTAAGAATTCTATATCGAAATTGGTAATCCATTGTAAACATACACTATAATAAAGTTGTACCAAACTCCTTTTTTATTAAAATGTCTTCAATTGAATTATGCTGATGAATTTTTAGGCTAGGCTCATTGTAAAATCAATTCGATCTAGGTAACTACTATAAACATGTTAATTGTTTAAGCTTGATTTTGTAAAAAATACTATCAGATGAAGAACACCAGAAATAGATGTGTTTTTAAAACAAGATTTAGTATTTTATAAATATTTTAACTAAATTATCCTACCCTGTTTGTGGGGTAAATGATGTATCAACAGAAACCTTTGCCCCCTGGCAGAAGTCCTGGACAGCTACTTCAGTTGCTAGGATGTTGTCTGTGTTCCATTTTTCCGTGAATGTTACTCCTTAAAAAAATACATTTTTTGGAAGGTTTAGTAATGTACAAAATATAAAATTTTACATATAGCCTAGATGTTATAATAATTGTTTTATCACTTATATGTTGATTCACAGAAGCAGAGTACTATAAAGTATTCCCTAATATGTTTACTATTAAACAATAGAGAATATATTTTTGCCTGATCATTAAAAACTACTATTACTTGTATTGTTACTAGAGTTAACTCAGAAATTACTGAACCTATTTGAAAAGTCCTTCACTGATCAGATAAAATTTAGACCATATATATTATAAAATATCTTATGGGAGATTATGTAGGCCTACACATTTAGTTGTGGCTTCTATGGCAAGGAATAAATATCAATAATAATATGTTTAAAAAAATAGCTACCATTGTAATCCCAGCTGTTAGTTTTAACTTACATATAACTTAAAGGTTGAACTGAATTTAAAATATGTATTTTTTTTTTAATACACAACTCAGCTGATGAAAGATTTTTAGTAATGGTATAATATATATGCTATCTGTATCTCCAAGCAAGCAAATAGTGATGTTTCTATTAACAGCTAATTTCATACTTTGAAATAATTTGTGTCTAAGCATTAGGTTAGGTTTTTGTTTAAGCATTTATGCCCAAGTCATGACTCTCTTTTTATTATAATTTCTACTATATGACAAACTTAATAATTAGGTATAAAATCTAATGTTATATTTGCCACCTTAGCTTTGGTTATGATTAATCTTAATTCAAAATCAATTATAAATATATGTTTATAGGAAGGGTCGTCTGTGTTAAAATGCTTCTCTCTAGTATTATTGGGAAAATGAAAAATAATAACAAAGACTTAACTTTGTACTTACTTCACCTTTTACAGTAACTTGATACATTGTTAAGAATATATTTTTAGAGTAAGTTAAAACTTCACATTGTGAGCTATTGGTGTCTGTACGGATCTATTTTAGACATACCTTTATCTACAAGTTCAACACTGCAGGTTTTTTTTTAAATTTTGGCACTACGACAAAATTAAAGGCTTCTACATCCACTTACAAGTCAGACGCTCTTTGTTTTAGTGATATTTCCATTGTTTGTGTTATTTTAAACCCAACACAAAAAAAATAGGTGTTTTAAGTTGGACTCGTATATTTGTGGTAAAATGTTTGTTTTCTTCAAAGACAGAATTTTATCAAGGTTCTTAGCTACATTGCTTCACACTAGCATTTTGAGGGACTGACCTCCAACAATTAAGATTGAGGTATGTCAACAAAATTTGAATCCTATGTAGTTTTTTTCAAAACTTATTGAATAGACTTGGACACCGAAAAAAGAAGTAGTTAGAGTTCAAGGACATGATTGATGGTATGTAGTTGAATATATTTGACATACCGAAAGTTCTAAATTAATGGATATATTGTTTTCAAAACATAGACTGTACTACTTTTTAATTATTATAAACACTTTGGCAAGGAATAAAGTATGTAGAATCGGATTTCGACTTAGGTAAGTATATACTTAATAACATGAAAATAATATTTTCAGTAGGCTACAGACTCATAAAAAAACTGCTTTGTACAAGCCAATGATATAATAAGAAGGATGTTTATAATCAATTATGTAATATCAATTTTAATACTGTGCTCCAAATGTTTAAACAATAATAACTTAGAATGCCCTTTAGTTTCATGCATTTGATGCAAACCTAGATTTTGTCACCATCTCATACTAAATAAATTACCGTATTAAATAAAAATTTAATTTAAAAATATGAAATTATAGTTGTTTACTTCTTAACCAGACACAAAAACAAAGAATAAATCTACTATAAAACTAATGAAATAATTTCAAACCGTAACAATAAAATTAAAAATCAAGGACGAAGAACATATTTTTACTAAATTAACATTTCATATGCTATTTTTGTGCTTAAAAATTTGTTTGCCAAAGATTGTTACTGGATTAATAGTAGATGTGTAGCTATTTTACGTATAGTATATAATAATTCAGCATCGCCTTACGTTTGGTGACCGTACTGATAGCTATTTCTGGAGATCTACCGAGTTGATTTTAAATGAAAAATAATGTTAGAATCATTATTATTATTTCAAAAATGATAAGTCATTTTTATTTCATCGTTATATTTATAAGGACACTTTGGGTTTTTTGTTTTGTTTTAGGTTACAACCCTATTGATATCTTTTGCCTTTATAGGGTTGATTATCATATGGTTTGTTAAATTGAAGAAAATGTCATTAAACTATTATAAAAAAATTATGAAATCACATTTTTATTTCACCGTTATATTTATAAGGTCACTTTCTTATTGATATCTATTTCTGGAGATCTACCAGCCCAATTAATTGTCCTGCAGTTTGTACAAATTAAAGAAAATGTCATATTATGAAATGTAATTTTTTCATCATTATAATTAGCCACTTTTAGGGGGGTTTTAGGTTACTATATCTATACTGATATCTATTTCTGGAGATGTAGCCTACCGTCCCGATTGTTGTGCAATTTGTATATAAATGAAAGAAAATGTCATTATTATTATGAAAAAATTATGAAATGTCATTATTATTATGAAATGTCATTTTTATTTCATCATTATACAAGTGGACTTTTTTGAAGTTTTTTGGTTTTAGGTTACAAGCCTATTATTAGTAATACCTATTTCTGGAAATCTACTAAGCTTGGTTTGATTTGAATGAAAGAAAATTTTGACATTTTAATCAAGAACTTATGAAATGTATCAATAATTTTTATTTTATCGTTATATTTTCAAGGGCACTTTTTAAGATTTTTTACTGATACAGTAGAACCTCTTTGATCCGAACCCCAATAATCCGAACGCCATAGGAGTAAAAAATAAAAATAAAAATTTAGCGATTGATATGCTGGACCAGCGCATATCGAACAAATTAAAAATTTAGCACCAAAAAAACGCACTTCATCATTTATACAGAAATAAAATGAGCGAGTTTGAAAATCTGATTTGAATTTTTCTGCTGTAATATTTTTCATACTACGTTACTATAAATATACTGTATGTGTCTACTATTTTATTTAAATAAACAATATTTTAAAACAGCAAAAAGTATTGAAAGTGTTTCTCATTTTTTAACACTTTCTGTGCTACGCCATTTTACGGTCCTATTAGCAATGACTAGCAAGTTGGCGCCTTCGGATCGAGCTTAACCGCATCATTCATAGGTCTTGACGCGTTCGACCTATGACTGAGCGTGGGTATAACTGCATAATAAAATCTATTCATTTCATGCCCATTTTTTGTGAATTACTTTAAATAAACTATAAAACCTTTTCTGAATAATAAAAATAGTAATATTTTTACGTAAAACTCATTTATTTAATACAAAATTTAAATAATAAAAATTAATTATATTAGTGAATTATTTATTTATTTTTTTAAACAAGTGCTAGTAAAATCTGAATGTTTTATTAACATAATAATTCGTAAATAAAATTATCAAAATAGCAATAATTGACACAAAATTAAATTTTTTATGTTACTTTATCATAATAGGCCTATATCATAATAAATTTTTCTTTTTTTAAATAAGTTTTTATTTTTACTTGTTTATAAAATGTACAAATACATTCACTTAGTTATATAAAAATAAAAATCATTCATAATAAACCAAGAGAAAAAGATAAAATGAGGACAAAGCGACAAATGAAGACAAAGCAAAAAATGAACTGTTAAGACGTAGGCCTAAGTTCTTTATTTTAAAATTTCTTTTCCTCCTCTTTTACAAACCATTACGAAAATATTTAAAAAATGTACATAATATATTAATTTAGATTTATATAAAAATACTAATCATTCATAAACCAAGAGAAAAAGATAAAACGAGCAAGGACAAAGCGAAAAAATTCACTGTTAAGATGTAATTTTGTTATTTTTAAATTTATTGTTCACTAATGTGGTGAAATATCTTATGATGTGAATAGAAGTGATAAAAATAATTGATTAAAATTAATAAATTACCTTAAATTGTGAAAATATTGGCAGAATGGTCGAAAACTTTTTTTGAATGCCTATAACTTTCTTTGTAGTCGATATTTTCCTAGGCTACGCTAACAGTACTTGCAGAAGGGTCTGTATACTAACTACTGAGGTACGAAATATGGCCATAGGCAATGACTAAATCTCCTCTTTTCCAATGTAAAATAAATAGGCTAGTGCATGTGCGGTTAAAACCATGGAGATGGACATTTTTTGCGGCTTTAGCCGCGCTCAGCACGGAACGTGTGAATAACACTTATGATCCATTTAGCCTTGTTTTAGCTGTTAAGTTATGAGAAAAGAACAATATGTTTTGTAATCCGAACAATTCGATAGTCCGAAACCCTCCAGTTCTAATTAGTTCGGATTAAAGAGGTCCTACTGTACCTATTTGGTTTTGCCCTAAGAAGTTTTTCGCTCTCCTCGGGAGGCTTTTTTACATAGTATATTATGTTACTGTTCTATCTCTTTAGGCTATAATATAGGCCTATAATACATTTTAGATGTAATAAAAAGTTAACTTACCATATTCCTTAAACTTGTATTTGGTTTCTAATGTACCAAATACCTTCCCTGATTCGCTATTGGATACACCACCAGTGCTAAATTCAACTCCAGAGTTTGTTTTGGTTTTCAAGTCCAATTTCAATAATCCAAAGCTATAACCTTTTCCAAATACATCACGAGCATTCTTACCGAGGTCTGCATAAACTGGAGGTGACATTTCTTAGCTAAAATATGACAAATATTGTAATTATTACATTATTGTTCTCTAAACATTTTTATCACATTTAAACTTGGCCTATAGCCTATGTATTCAAAAGCAATATCATACTACAAGCTATCATACTACAAGCTATCATAAACTTCAACTTCTTAGTTGTAAAACACAATTTATAAGCAGTAGCCTATAAGAAAATAGCCTATAACTAATGAAGATTATATATTTACAATAAAACCTTCTTCTTCTTTAAGTATACTGTAAAAGATAGAAAACATAGATTAGTAGTCCTTAGAACACGATATTTTTGTATCAATAATTGCAGTAGCCTACTTAAAATGTTCAAAGTATCTGTCACGTATCAGTAGGATACGTTTTACTTACAGTAATTGAATTTCAGTTTTTTTTTAATTGGATAAAATACTAAATTATAATTCTAAATGTATTGATCGAAAAAAAAGTAAATGCTAAAGTAAGCCTATTGCTCAACTCTTTCGAGCATAGATAAAAGTACAGACTTATACAAAAACTATAATAGTCCAGTGATATAGTTTTGCCTGGAAAGCTATCCGAGAAGTTTGAAAATAAAATTGTTACTTTTAAAGATTTTGACTTTGCCACCTTATATATATCTTTGGCGCTCATGCCACTATATTGGTAAAAATGGCGCCCGAAAACAGTGAATACTGTAGGCTATCTCCTTTCCGACTCATTTTACAATGAATCACAGCTAGTACCTATGTAATAAATTAAACTAGAGAAAATTTTCTATCGTAATTTTCATGTCGTAACATTTTTTTTTGTAAAATCAATAGTTTAAGCGAACAAGTGCCGCAAACCAACACACATCTACATCAACACTCAAGATTCGTATATTAACGAAAAATATTTCATTAGGCTTATGCGTTGAAAAACCGGTTGGGTAGGTGTAAAGGGACATTTATTAAAATGTTGACAAAATATAAAAGAAATCACAAGAGAAAATAAACCTCAAAATGTAGTTTGGTGGTAGTTAATGTAACAATGATGTTCATTAACTTTCATAAAATATCATATAAGATGCTAAATTCCGGCAACATTGAATTCAAAATTATATTAACAACAATAGATTATTCACAGTCAGACACAAAACATTTATTGAGTGGACTAATAGTTGCCTACCCGTCAGTCGGCTACCCGTAATCGCAGTCAAATATTGCTGCCTCCCCCATCTACTGCGCCAGCCCGCACGAAAATAAACAAACCTTTACATCATTAAATTCACAATTAAATAATCTACAACTTTTATTCATGGGTTTTTCCTGTAATATGACATCCTATTCCTGTAAAAGCCTATACGCAAAAATACAGAGTTTTAGGGTAAAAAAATAGTTTTTCCGGACATTTTCATTTATTTATAAAAAAACTATTAGGTTTACCGTAAAAATAAAGTGGACCTTTTTTGTAGCCTATGTTATAACAAACACAACAAAAAAACATTCAACTTGATCCGATTATTAGTACCGTAGATTTAAGGGTTTTCACAGTTATTGACATTTTCATTCTTTAAGGGGGGTAGGGGGAGGGGAAAGCTACAGGGGGATTTTTGGGGACTTTTGTAAAAATGATCCTTTGGTAGTGGTTTATCGATGGGGGAAAAATCAGCTTTACCCTAATTTTTTCCGAGGTTTCATGTTTTTGGGTCTCCCTTGACTGGGCTATAGGCCATTGCCAGCCATTTTGCTGAAGTGACAACAGTGTTGTCAGATTTTTTTGAAAGAAAGAAATGAAAGACATAAAATTGTTTAAAAACTAAAAATATAGTATCAGCTGGAGACCTTTTTTAGTCAGTATTTTAGTAAGTTAGGCTTTTTTTTATTCAAAATACATCGATGTACCTAACAAATACATTTAAGCCCTTGTTTAGCCTACACAGAATTGATTCAATGTATTGAATTGTGAACATCGATGTATATAGAAAATTCATGGTTTGTAATTTAATGTAAAGTACGCCTACAGTATTAAGCATTTATGTATTACGGTACAGAATTTTATAAAGTGAAAATTGTAGTGTTCCTGTTTCATTATAGCATATATCACAGTTCTTCCACGCGTTCTATTTGGTTTTGCACATATTCTCTGACACCTTCAACTTCTTTGTGAGACTGATAAGAGACCTATTTTATTAAGTGATGTTAAGTTGTAGCAATAGCAGAGTCTGGCAATCATGTTTATTTATGTTCACATGAGCAGTCCAATGTCAATGAATGTCATAACTTACTTATAATATTTCCTGAGTTAAATAAGATGTAAATTGAGTTTAAGGAATTTTAGTTTCTGCTTATAAAAATTAGGCCTACATTAAATTTTGTAAATTATATTTTCTGTTTTTATTCATTTAAGACGTTTAGAAATAGAATTGAACAGTACAATTAAGTATTTTCTTGCGTTTACGTTGGCACCTCTGCCGCAAACAGGCTATAGTGAGGGGTTGTAAAGTAAACTTTCGCCAATACAAATACGAAATTTTTATCAACTGGAAACACATTGTGTGACTAGGGAATGTATAATTTAATACTTCAGCCTATTTTTTTTTTAAGGGTTGCGGCAATACAATCTCTAGTAAAAGTATGTTCCCACTTTGTAAACATATATAAGTTGTTGGTACATCAATTAAGTGATTTTGTATAACAGAAATAAAACAAGCATTGAAAAAAAATAGTTTGAAATTCTAGTCACAGTATATTTACCAGCATTCAATAGTAGAATGTGCTTAGGTTGGCAAAACTATCTTTTTCCTAAAATAGGTCGTCATCTGCAAACATATCAAATGAGGGTCATAAAGTAAATTAACGCCAGAGTTGCAATTCTGTTACAAAATAACGCAATTGGTAATAACAGTAGGCCTGCCAATATACATAAAATTGGAGAATATCTGTATCTGATTTATAATGGCAATAGGCCTACTGTAAGAAAGACATAGAAGCCTACATCCACTGCAAAAAGCATCCATTTCTTTAGTATAAGCAAATTTGTAAGTTACATTCATTTCGGAAATCATACAGCCTACTTGTGATTTATTTTTTGTACAATAAATGTATTTTTATATGGCTTACTGTTAATTTTAACCAATCCATGTTTTGTAACATTTATAGGTCTACCTAAACGTTTTTCACTTAGATATTTAGGACCTATTTCCCGCAAAAATTATTTTTGTTTTTAGAGTCAATTTAATGTCTAGTTTCAAAATATAAGACAAATTTCCCAAAACCTCTGGACACCATCATATGCACAATTAAACGAGTTAAAATTTCTGAAACCTTAAGAGTTAAAAAATACTATAATTTCAAGGCCTACTCAAATTTTTCAGAATTATTTAAAAATTGATTGGAAAATTTTAGGATTCCACTTCTTTTATTACATCTGGGTTACAATCTAAAAACAAAAACCTAAATTAAACTAACTTAATGTCTCTAGTTACAGTATGATACCCTATTTCAACAAGTAGCCTATTGGTACTAAAATTAATTGAATGTAGGATAAGGTGAGTTTGGACAAAGTTGGGTGAAAGTATAGAGAATCACATTCCAACCGACATATGAAGGCTAGGTTGCCAATTTATGCATAAGAAAATGCAAGTGCATTAAAAAGAAATATAGCTGCTAACAATTATTCTAAATTCCTGAAAGTCTAGCTTAGTCTCTAGTCACATTGTTTCTACATTGTAAACAAAGTATATGTTGTTGATATGTTGTTTTGTGTAACATTAAGTTAAGTTGTTTTGTATAAATAAAAATACAAGCATTAAAAAAAAATAGCCTAAAGTTCTAACTTATAGTCTTTAGTCACAATATGTTTACCAGCATTCAATATTGTAGTAGAATAGGTTTGTAAAACTTTTCTAAAAAAAAGTCCTCAGCTGAGAACAGCTGGAGTGTAATTCTACACTTATGCCAAAAGTTGTAACAATATAGCCTAGCTGAATTTGAAAAAAATATGAAACTTAGACATTAAAGTAAAGACCACGAAAGAATAACTTACCGTTGAGGAACGGGCTTGTGTACACCGAGACCTTGAACACTCCGGACAATCGAATTAGTGCGACGTTGTCACGTTCTTCCCACGCTTCTAACTGAAAACGGCTGACTCAACGCATTTATAATTCTTTAAACTGTGCGCTCAAGCCTCGAGCGGTAAATAACAGTAGTGTTCAAGACTAGTACATATGGCAATGCTGCACGTCCATCCTATTGGCCGCAACATCAACGGTATTCTTTAGTGGTCTTTAATAGCCTATAGGATTATGTTGTTGAGTGTTTTTGGATAAATTAGACATATGTGACGGAATATAGCCTACCTAGACTAGTATAGGCCTAGAGGTTTTATTCTAGATTGAGACATTTTTTATGAACTGTCAAGTGATTTCTCTTAAATGTTGGTGTTAAATAATATTGAAACTGTTGCTTGGTTTTAAAAATCTGAGACTTCCTGTTTTTTTAAATTATTGATTTAAATGCTTGTAGGCTAAGAAATTTTTTTAAATTAATTTAGGGCATAGGCAAAAAAACATTTTATAGACTTTCAATTTCCCAAAAGAAACTAGCCTATTGAATATAGGAGAAACAATGGATATTAATTCTACCAAGACTACATACCTAGCCTAATTTAATTTTACTTGAAGAATACAGTAAACATAGGTCTTAGGCCTAATAGGAATGTACTTAACCTTACAAATACATCAAGTTAACTTATGATTTCTAAGCCAAAATCACACAAATACTCAGTATTTAAGTATGACTTAATTTATTCAACAAAATATGTATTTTGTCTGCTAGTATCATGCTCTACATAACCTCCACAAAGGTTATTCAAGTTCAGTAATACACTAATCAAAATCTTGACTTCCAGTCCTACATTTTCACACCCTAACCCTTGCTATTTGCTGAAAAGTAGATTATATAAACTTTCAAATACTAAACTTACAAAAGAATATTTTACTTTAAGCTTCAAAATAATATTTCTCATGATCCTTATAGATTAGTAAAAATTAATTTTAATAGAATCAAGATGTCTTTTCGAGCGACAGGCATAGTAGTTTTAGACATTTATTTCAATCATTATTGTAGTTAACTTATACAAAATACTTTGGTTGGTATTGTGCTAACTAATTAATTCATACATAATATTACAGTAATTTTCAGGTCTTATCATAAGCTTGAATTAAAAAACCTCAATAATAGATCTTTCATTTCAACGGGAGGATCACAAGGTGCCTTGGTATACAAGTCAGTAGGCCTGGCCTACTAGGCTAAGGCTCAGTTTTGTTTAACGAAAAAGGCAAGTAAAGTATGGAATCAATGATAAATATAAGATCTAATAAGTGTATTTATATATACACCTAAAGGAATTAATGTACTTACTTTATATAAGAAAGTAGTTTACTTTGACAGAAATCCTCTTTCAAGAGAACCGGCACTTCGAACAAAATCGACACGCAGCTGAAAGAAGAAAATTAGGACGAGAATAGATTACTTGAACCGTTCTGGGTTTGAGATTATTTAACCGAGACATCATTTAAATAACGCCTTTTAACACATTTAATACACTACCTTATAGTTAAATTGGACACTAAATATTAATTATTATTTATTATTATTTGAATTTGCTTTAATAATTGAAAATTTAGATTTTTAACTTTTATTCCTCATCCCCACCTCAATTCATGCGTTTTGCGCAAAAATTTAAACGGGGATAGGTCTATATTAATATTGTTAAATTTCACTTTTGATCGATTGTTTCAATTCATAATAATACATTTATATTTCACATAGAAGCACACATAAAGCATTTTAAATTAAACTATTATTATGTTTTCCTATTAATGTTATATTATTATTTATTTTAATTTAAAATATTGACCAAATGAAGTTTGAAACGATTATTATTATGACCAATATAATATATTGGTTAACTACTGTCAGATTTTTTATAATAGACCTATGCTTTTGCAACACTGTGTGGGAAGCATAATAAAATATTTGAAAAAGTGATTACATCATTGGATTTTGTTCTGTATTATATCATGTAAACAACTTTCTGTTATTGATTAATTTATTGTTTATTAATTTAAAAAAAAATTTAGTTTCTTACAACCATTTCAGACACTTTCAACTTTATTATTTTACTGAGTAGAAACTAATAAACACTGTCAGATAAATAACACTATTTTCAACATTTAAGAATTGTCTGGAATTTCAAAAATAAACCGGGTTATGTAATTTTACCAACACAATCAAGTTTATCAAGGTATTTCATATTGGTTAGCTATTTATTTTTAAACAATTTATATTAAGTTGAAACATATTTTAATGTGTTTTCATTCGTCGGGTAAAGCTTGTAAACTGCTCTGGTAATTTCCATCGGCGCAACTTTACTATTCGACTCTAGGATAACCTATGGCAACAGAAATGCAAAAATAATAATAAAAAATATACGTAAAACTTTCTAACCTAACCTATTTAGTCGCAGAATGTTTACCTGCATTCAACATTTAACAGTAGAATGTAAAACAACGTTGTTGTCTGCAACAATATTAGGCTAGGGTCGACTAGTAAAGTTATGCCTTTCCATCAATTCTCCTCACAAGTTAAGTTCTTTGAAATGCTATTTAAATATAAGTAGTTTTGTAATGAATTGTCTCTGCAAAATAAATTGATTAGTTTAATTTTAACACAACTTAAATTGTACTTTATACAGATTCCAAAATAAAATTAATCATTCAGCATGTTATGACATACACCATATATTTCTATTCTAATGATGGTTTACATATTGCATCCTTTAGTTTTTTTAACTAAAATGTCATAGGCCTACAATTTTTGCAAAATGCTCAAAGCAGAAGACCAGGTAATTAGCTATACGGTATCATGTCATCTTGAAACAAGCCACCCACTGTTTGTTTGCTTAAACCCTATAGTAGCCTCTTATCACTAAAATGAAAATTCTTAATATACCCGGTAATGTTAATTCGAAGAATGTCATGTCCAATGATAACTATTAAGGTGACTCAACAGTACCATGCTTATTTACTTGTTACTTCAAGTTATCAAGGATTTTAATATGTAAAAAACTTCTCTAAAAAACACTAGGAAGATCAGTGTTCATAGAATTAGCCCCAGACAAACTCACTTATCAGAAGTATAAAGTGATTTTATTATCACTGTTTAAGTCTAACAGTGGTGGTTGGTATGTATTTTGAAGTATACTATGATGAATTAAAAGTTACATTTTTCTGGACTTTCTCGATTATTTGTATGTCCTGGGAAGTCAGGTGTATTGTGGATATTGCTAAAAGATGTTCTTTGCAAAGTTGATCCTTCGATTCCTACAGGTGGATTTATGTAAATAACTTCTGATGAGACTACACAAACTATACAGGTACAGGTAGGTACTGTCAAGCAACTCTAACATTAAATTTAACATAACATCTAACGTTTTAAGTAGTAAGTGTTATAATTACTAGAAAAAATTTACATTTTAGTAAAACCCTTAAGGTCAATAAAACCTAATGTAAAACTGCACTTGACTTACTACTACATAAAAGTGCTATCTTTTTTTTAATCTACCTTGCTTTCAAATAATCTTGAACTATGAACTCATTGTCCTTCCATTTTAAAATTATGTCGGTTAACATAAATACAGAATGTACTCAGGATTTTTTTTAAATGATCTGTATTTTTTTGGAATTTGTATTTTTGAAAGCAAAAAATTAAGACAAAGTAAGTTGTGCTGCACATTGTCGGAAAGGACATAAACAACTGAGTATAATGACACCACTACCGTATCACTTATCTTGCATATGTAAGAGAGCTGCTATTAGGATTAGAATATACCTATGGTATATTTTGGATATTGTTAAAAAATTGGCAGCCTCATTTTGAAAACAGTTTGATATATTTAAATAAAAATTATAATTTTTCTTAGTTAACAAATTAATTTACTCAAATCTTATCAAAAATTTCAGGTCAGGTAAAATATCTTAAATAAGAGTGTTGATTTAACACTCAACCCCGTGGGACAACTAAATATTTCAGTATTAAAGCTTTCCATTTTTGCTCAAATAGGCTATATTCAATGAATGCATGGAGTAAATTAGTAATGTTTATGAGATTATATTAACTGACACTAAAACAAGAAATGGTGGTATGGTTAAAATTCAACTATCAATATGTAGACTCTTTATTAACAATGACAAACCTTCCTTAATTAATAATGGGAGGGAAACATTTCTTTACGCACCCAAAAATATTACGACCTTTGACCTTTAAGTTATAACAGACACGAAACAAAATTATGAAAAAATTCAGAACACATTTTAAAACTTTAAGTTTACAATTAATTTCCAAACCACAAAATTAATTCAAAATCATTATCAAGACACTGTTTCAAAATCAGTGACAGATTTTTAGTTTTGTTATTTCAAAATAAAATATGAAATATATACAAGAACAATTTATTTCTAAATATATAATAGAAATAAATATATTTGTTTATTTTACTTAGTATAAATATTACTATAAACATGTAAGTGGTATATTATATTTAAATTAATTTACTGAGTATACAAGTAAATTCTAACATTCCAATGTTGATTTAATTTATATAAATTAATTTTAAATGTAATAAAATTTGTTTGAATTACTGTTTCTATAATTTCTTTTATTATTATTTCACAATAATTAAGTTTTCAATATATTACAAAATGAAAAATCTATTAGGTAGAACAATTTATTTCTAAATATATTATAGAAATAAATATATTTGTTTGTTTTACTTAGTATATAAATATTACTGTAAACATGTAAGTGGTATATTCTATTTAAATTAATTTACTGAGTATACAAGTAAATTACAACTTACATTAAAAATATTTATTTAATGTATATAAATTAATTTTAAATGTAATAAAATTGTGTTTGAATTATTGTTTCTATAATTTCTTTTATTATTATTTAACAATAATTAAGTTTTCAATATATTACAAAATGAAAAATCTGTTAGGTACTTCTTTCTTTGTAATATTGATTTACCAATTATCAATATCAATAAATAATATAAATATTCTACCTGTAAATAAATGATTTCTCTTGAGGTTACACTTTCAATCATTAATGCCAACTATCTTGCTGGGAAAGGCAGTCTATAAATACTTGAAACTAGTAACTTCTATTAGCTTCTAGTTGGATTGGTATACAAGTCTCAATGTAAATTAAGTCTTTAAACAGAAGTGTACGGGCTGTGTGGAAAACAATTTGTCAACATAAAAACGTGAGTTTTGCTAGGTTATTTTTATTACTATACAATCTCTTAGGTACTGCAGATTATTTTTAGTCTATGTGACTATTTAGATTCTAATTTTATTTATTTTAACATTAATCATTTCTTAGCGGTTAACTTTCATTTTTCAATAAAAAATCATATATTATTGAATAATAAATTAAATACATCTAATTCAAACCAGGAAGAATAGAAAATTAAAAATCCTATATTACAAAGATATTTTTGTTTCCTTTTAAAATTAACCATCACATACTTTATGATATTCAATCACTGATAAAGACTTTACATTAATATAACAGCTTTTGTATGAACAATGAAGCACAATATTGCGCCAATATTACATTTACTGAAAACTAATATTTAAAGTTGCTTGAATTTGTCCTGATTCCATTTTACATTTTAAATATAATAAATGCCTGTTTTTACCAATAAATTTGTTTTTAATAATTATTTTTAAATAAACAATAAGTTGTCATCTGAATAAACTCAAGTTCTGTGCTATAAACATAATAGATATTACTTTATATAATTTAAAGTTATTTACTTATTTAACTCTTTGCTGCACAGGTCATATTTTTGTCTCTACCAACCCAAGTCTGGTTTCTAGATCCTTTGCTTTAAAAACTTTCTGTTGTTTTATATTTTATTATTATTTTATGACTCTATTACGCTGTATTAAAATACCTAAAATATTAACATTTATATTAAAAAACAAAAGTATAAAAAAATGTAATGTATTTATTTTTATTTTATTTTTGTGTATAAGTAAAAACCTGTCTTATTAATTCAAAAATTGAACACACACCATATTTTAAAAGAACTTTGTATCTGTGTTTTTTTTAGAGATATATGAACTATATGAACTAAAAATATTTAAATTGCAGTAAAAATTTAACTAGAATACAAAAATTGAAAGTATTCTCTGCAGTAAATATTTACAGGCTCTCTTTGCGCAAGATGAAATACTTTCATGTTGCGCTCTTAGCAGACTGGCTTTTTACTGCAATGCATATTAAGTATGCAGTCTTTCTTTTACTTTCTCACTATACTATAGTATAGAGAAAGTATAGTGATCGATGTTGAGATTTTTGTGGAAATATCCAATTTAGGACCCCCTGAGTCCAAAAAAGTGTTTTTTACAAAATGTCTGTATGTATGTATGTCTGTATGTATACAAAGCTAGAGCGAAAACAAATTTGCACCAGACATATCAAGTAGGCCTGTATAGATGCACGAAAAACGGTTTTGAAAAATTTTGAAAAAAAACCCCTTTTTTGGTAAAAAAATCCCCCAAAAAAATCAGTAATTGTTTTTTATAAAAAAACGGCTCTAACAATTTTGATAAAATTTGGCTTATTTGTAGCCTTTAATGTACCCTACCATATGCAAAAAAAAACACATCTTTCTAAAAATTCTCGTTTAACTAATAATAATAATAATAACTGATTTTTGGGGTTTTTTTGGCCATAAAGGAGGTTGTTTTTCAAAACCTTTTTTCGTGCATCTATTCAGGCCTAATTGACGTGTTTGGTGCAAATTTGTTCGAAATCGATCGAATAGTTTTCTTTCTAGATAATAATAATTATATTTACTAGTTAATCTCCTACTTTAATAAATCACTTCTCGTACCCCACCTACAATTATGAAGTCACAGTGAATCTGTTTAATAATTTAAATATGTTTGTCAGGAATGTATGTGCCAGTTCCTGGTACCGTTTATTGAAAATAGTATGTATAACAGGGTTTCTTTCATTATCCAGTATATCTTCATTTACACCCAATACAATCATGTTATTTACAAGCCTGGAGTGGATAAGTTAAATTCACTCCCATTTTTCCAAAAGTCTGATTTTTATTCATGAACACTTTAAATACAGTCATTTTTATTGCAGTTTAAATCAATATTAACGATAAATAATAAATTACCAATACAAACCAAGAAATATTGTTGTCTTTGTTCTGTTCATAGCAGCTGCTAAACAAACACTAGCAATTGTAACCAAATGCCAAAGTAGTGGGGCAAAACTAATAGGAAAGTAATATTTCTAAAATTCTTAAAATTGAAAAGAAAGGACCGGTCTATGGGTGTTTTAAAGACCGGTCCTGGGTTGTTAAGACTTAAGCTAATAATATTAAGTAACAAGTAAGAAGTATAACTATTTAAAGTTAAGTATAACTAAAACTATTGTACGACGTTTAGAAAATAAAATATTTGTCAAGAGTGCATAAGCCCTAAAAGTGTTTCATTTTTTTCAAATAGTCTAGAACCCTGACTTCTTTGGCTATCTGCCTTCAATCTTCTCTATATTATTATCTACTTTGAATCAAATAACCTAGATTAAAACTGTACCACACTATTTTTGCAAACTAAGTAAAAGCAATTAAGCTAGCATCTCATATCAAAATTAACATTTTATCAAGGGAGAGCAGAATGACACAGTGGTTAATTGCGCTGATGAAGTTTGGTACAGTTAGAACCTCCATCTCAGTTGTACAGGTTCGAGCCTACTTACTGGCATCAGTTTACTTGCACTATATACTGCTTCCTTTCTTCATTAGTCTATCTGACATAAAGTAGAGACATAATCCTTTGTGCTCAGTTGTGGTATTTTCATTCCTTTATTTGAGCTTAGAAGGCCACACATAGTGGTGTGAGAAGGCCCTTGCCATTTTCTCAATCAGGTTGGTAATTATGGCACCATTTTTATCTGTAAAGTATAGGGTGTCCTACCCATAGTGACCTCTCACTCCTTTTGTCTATGTCTCAACTGCCCTACCTGTGGCAGCCCAGTGTTTTGTTTATACATCTGTATATATATATATATATTTAATTTCTACTTTAATTGCCGCTAAGTGCTTGAATCATTCAGGAAAATGTTGAACTATCTGAAGACAAGATATCCTCCATTTTATATGCTTTTTGAGTTATTATAGTGTGTGTAGATGGTTGGACTGTGCTGTACAACTTTATACCATTTTATTTAAAAAATAAAGTTTTCAGGTAAATTAAACTATTGATAATATACATGTTTCAAATCTTGTGTGTTGAAGAAGAAAAGTTTTGTATTAATAAATCGCTTAAAAATAAATACTTAGTTTTTATAAATATTTAGAATAATATAACACGTCTTTTAAATGAAGTAAAAAAATAATTAAACTACAATATAAAGGTTATTTTTGATCAATAAACATTATTTATGATTAAAAACAAATGAATAAATTTGCAAAAACATGTTGAGTTCACAATTTTTCACATGATGACAGTAAATATCTTAGTTTTGGAGTAAACAGGAGGTAGTAGACAGCCTGAACTTGAAGGAACCAATTGGTACCATGCAGGTTTGTTAACTCGTATACTCGCTAAAAAAAAAACTTGGCAGCACCTTGTGAAGGGATCTGTTTGAAGTGACAACCACACACTACTCTTACATTCTTATTGGGTATTGCCCAAAGGACATGATTCGTGGTGCCTGTTATATAGCCTCAGGTATACACTGCAAAATCTGTTATTTGACCGATTGACAATCATGTTTTGGAAGAATAAGTAAGCACAAAAATAAGTATTGCTAAACAATTTGTAGAAATAAATCTACAAAATAAGATCTCATGTTTTTAAAATTTTTAAAGTGTATTACATAATGTAAGAGAAATAGAAGCACTTGGCACTCCGAGGTAAAGTTAATTGGTCTTGACTGGGCAGTAGATGTTTATTGTAGAGCACGAGCCAGAGTTGCATATGCTTGGTTGCATTGCTTATTTCCTCTATCACTGAAAAAGTGACAATCCACCTGGTCAGTCTCTAAGGTATTTAATACTACATACTGTGATTACCAAGACTTACATAACCATTTTGACTAGAACTTATTGAACAACTCAATTGAGGCATTTCAGAGATTATCATCTTTAAAAGCAATGTTAAGTACTATTTGAGCAACACCTAAAAAAACATACTAATTTATAATTTCAGATTTATCCTTAAATCTCTTTTGACAAAATTTACAAAAAAAATTAAAACTTTGAGTTGTTTATAGGACTTATTTTCATGATATGCTGTGTGTCAATTGCTTAAATGTTATTGTTATTGTTATATTCTTTAATGGCAACAATCATTGTAGATTGTGAAAGAAAACACACACATTATAGGTACGGTATGCAGTTGATCTTTTTTTTCAAAGTCTTATTTAAAAGTCAATGTGTATGGAGGTAACCTCTTTCTGCTACTGTACCTTAAATATTACTTTATTCTCAAATACTGAAATTGAAAAAAAAGAAGAAAGATAAACTGAAGGTATCCAAGACAAGAACAAAGGATAACTATAAAACATGTTCTTGTAATTTGTTAACACGTAAGCACACGCACTACTTTAACACACCAGGGCACGCCCTACGGCAAATTGCTCACAAGTGGTAAAAACCCTTCCAAACTGTTATTTAATTAATACTTACTTAAAAAACTTTCTTTACCTATAATCTTTGGTCTTTAAGGAATAATCAAAGCATCTTAGTTACATTAAAATAAAATACAAATGTTATCGTAGTAAAAAAAATTACATATTATTTTTGATTACCGGTACTCAAATTTAAGATATTAGCACTAAGCGATAACATGCCTCTTTAGCAACTTGCCGCAATTCTTGAATTTCGCAATGACGCAACGGCTCGCCTCTTAGCAATTTGCCGCAGAACTACTTTACGATTTTTGAAGTGATAACTTCTATTGGCCCGTTGGGCACTTTCGCTTGACTATGTTTCTGAAATCTCGCGTAGACGCAAGTCAGAGCGTGAAGAGGGAATAGGCGATACATAATATATATAGACAAGTAAGTACATGGAGAGGGAATAGACGATACATAGTATATAATAATAATATTTTATAATATAGTGACCAATAATATAATAATTATAATAAGTGATAAAATATAGGCGAAAAATAGTGACCATTATAATGTAAGCATTATTTATTTAGTGACTAATGATTTTAGGAGTGCGGTATTAGTGTATGCACTCTACATAGAATTCTAAGAATAATTCAATATTTAAGGGATAGTTATAATAATAATTAATATAATAATTATTATAATAATTATATTTGTGTGTTTTAAGTTTTGTAAAGAAGATTAATTGCTGTCTAACTGAAGTAATATTGACAAAGTAATATTTTACATTGTTTTATTTTTCTGTAACTTATTATTACTCACTTAAATATATAATTTAGCTTCATATTACAACAATGGAGGTCATACACGTTAATGGAATGTCTATTCCTCACAGAGTGTCTATTCTTCTAGGCCAGATGGCCAATGCTTATTCTACTCTTTGGCTTTAATTATTGTACATGACACGATTCACTGGGGTTTGAGGTGAAGAACAAAGTTGTTAGTCATGTTTCAAGCAATTGGCGCAGGTTCAAACCATATACTTTAAAAGTAACAGGAGATATTTATTCAACAAAAAAAGAATATAATATCGTGGATATGAGCAAACCGGTAACTTTTGGAATCTCCTGTGAAATTCAAGCAGCATCCAAAATATTTTTTATGAATTTCAGGTGTACAGTATGGGTTATTAGCGAATTTCCATAGGAAAAATGAGCTATTGCAGTGGCCCTTATGGTAAGACCCAAGGTCGGGAGTAGCAAATGAGCACCGATCATGGTCCCCAGAACTTGTTTTGGGGTGTCATTAAAAATGATATATATTTTTAAGTCCGCATTTTAAGTCTGATTTGGTTCAAATTTGGTACACATGTTGGTCGTTTACGTCGCTCGGACGAGTTCGTTAGCCAAAAAAATCCAACAAGCGGAAGCATGTTTTTTGACCGGAAGTAAATATTTTTTGAGATTTTTCCTACGAGAATTAATTTTTTTTTAGTTTTTTATACAGTTATAAATATAGGATGTTATTCTGCACATTTTGTTTTTTTTATGCGACCTTATAGCTCGCTTGGTTCCCCCAAAATCGATCAAAACGTAAAATACCATAAAAGTACCTGGTTCAAAGCCATGTGGTGGATTTTACCGTGAGGTTGGCGTGCGAAGCACACAATGCATTGTGCATTGAAGATACTCCAAACACGGGGATTGGCGTGCGAAGCACGCAATGCTTTGTGTGTTGAAGATACTCCCAAATTTTGGAATGGCGTGCAAAGCACGCAATGCTCTGTGTATTGAAGATACTAACAATATGCAGAATGGCTTGCGAAGCACTCAATGCACTGTGTATTGAAAATACTCCCAATATGCGGATTGGCGTGCGAACCATTTTGCAGCTATTCAGCACCGTCGTGAATAGACCTATTTCTCAAATTGTTGGTTGAAATCCTAAAACATGCCTATTAACTTAATTTTGGAAATTTGCTCAACTCACGTCAGCGGTTCAGCTGGGTGGCCGAATTATTTTAGATAAGATCAAGCTCACAAGAGAGGAAGGCACCTACTGCATCCATGTGTATTGTACGTTGTAGTTTAATCACATAAATCTAAATATCAGTATGCACGCATGCAATGCACAATGATGTAAAATATGCTGCTGGATCCTCTGTTTTGTTGTCTCTTTTATAATTTAATTTGCACTTTTTTAACCTAGTATTAATTTTTACTACTAAATTTCGGGTAAATTTTGACCCCTCCCCCCCCCAGCTACAGCCTTGGTGGCAATTGACGACATTTTCCAATAATAACTGGTTTGCGTTTCTCATTTCTAAAATAAATTGAACACAAGTAAACTACACATTGAAATTTTATTCAAAGTAAAACAATGACATTGAAATTTTTATACGAGGATGGACTACAACTCTAAATTTAATATGGCGACTAGAATTTGGTATCCAATGGCGTAACTGGGCAAATTCACTGCAGATTTTATAAATGGCGGACAATGTTCCACTAGCAACAGCAATTTTGTATAAAATGTATAATTACTACAAATTTAGTTAAACTAAAATGTTTCTTGAAAACTTCACTGATAATTTCATGGCGAATCAAAGTTCTGACAGTTTAGTTTCTCCTGGATCCCTAACGGTGTTTCCTTCAAGCTCGTAGCATCGTCAATGCTGACATCATCCCTGCGTTTTTTGCGTTCTCTTCATATGTCTCTACATATTCATATGTCAACCAGTCTTCCGAAGAGAAGTAACTAACAATTTAGGTATCCAATTGTAATTGTCTTACATATTCACAGGTAATTTATGTCATGACGGATATTATGTCATGGTAGTTTATGTCCACTTCTCCTGGACCTCTAACACCTTTTACACCTAGCTAACTAGCTTCGTCCACACTTGGGGATCATCACATCACCTCATCTGCTTATTTTGGGTTACCTCATTAGGCTTCCTCATTCGTCGACCACAGTATTCAAACAGAATTAACTAATACGTTAACCCCTCAAATATTCAGTTGCGGTAATTTCCCTTACAAATTCATTGATAATTTCTGTAGTGACGTTAGACAAATATCAGTAGTTTGATAATGCCGGTGGGCTCGTCATCTCATTGGCTTCTTTTGGGTTGCCTCTATGCTCTCCGCTAACCGCATAAAATTTAGTTAAGGTAATTTGCCTTAAATTCACTGATGATTTATGCCATGACGTTAAACCTGTTGGTAGTTCGATAGTCCCGTTGTACTCAAATTTTGCCATATCGAGTTCATGTATCAAAACTTTCACGATGTCGACTTCTGAACGTCGCCTCCAAGCTCTATAGTTTCATCCACGCTTTGACTGAGAACCATGACGTCGCCTCATTCATCTGTGGGCGGTCCAAACACCTAATGCACTTCAGCCTCATGGGCTTATTGCGCTCCCACCTTAAGGATGTGAAGACCCCTAGTTGTCCTTGTCAAGATCTATAAGCTCGATGAACCTAGAGATCCTTTTGACAATGTTCTCTTGGGGATGGTTTGGCCTTTGGTCAGTTTCCCAAAGATTTCATAACTTACCTGTTCAAGTCTCTCACACTCAAAAATCAGGCGTTCAGCAGTTTCCTCCTGCAGACCACATTTTCTGCATTGAGGATCTCCGGTGAATATGCCCATCCTGAGAATATGTTTCCTAAGATGGCCGTATCCTGTAATTAGGGCTACTACCTTCTTTATACTACACCTGCTCAATGTTTTGATGTCAGATGCAGTCTGCCTAGATGGACCTGAAAGTGAAAGCTTGCTCATCCTCAAAGTTGTGATGCACTTCCACCTTGTTCCATGTTCTAGTTTTGCCCACTCGGCATAGCTGTTGCCTTTGCTATTCCACAGAACGGTTCGGGTCCTATGAATTGAGACGCTGATGCCTTGTTTGCCAGCTTATCTGCACACTCGTTCTCATCTATTCCAACGTGCCCTGGAACCCAGCAGAGTGTGACTCTGTTGAGACCTGCTAGATGAATTATGGATTTGACGCATTCCCAGACCAGCTTAGACCTGAACCCAAATGAGCTCAGAGCTTTCAAAGCCGCCTGGCTGTCTGAATAAATACAGATTTCTTTATTGATGTGTCCGAGTCTGATGTTTTCCCTGGCACATTCTAATAAAGCAACTACTTCTGTTTGGAATACTGTTGGGTAGATCCCCATAGGAAGGACACATTCCTGCCCTGGATCTCCACCACATATTCCTGCTCCAGACTAACCTTTAGTTTTTGAGCCATCAGTATACCATTCAAGCTCGAACTTAGGGAGGGGTCTCTTTCCATCCAACCATTCCTCTCAACTGGGTATTACCACTCTGAATGGCTTTTGGAAGGAGTATTGTACTTTCATATGGTCTGAGATCATGTCTAATGTCCTGTCCCTAACAACCAATGTTTTTATTCTAGAATGTCCCAGATTCCTTGGGTTACGTATCCAGAGTTCTTCACATTGAAGGCGATGAGCACTCTTCCTTGCTACTACCTTTACAAAGAGGTCCAGCGGAAGAATGTTGAGAAAACAGTCCAGAGTTGCTCCGGGGGTGCTACTGATAGCTCCTGTGATGGCCAGACAGGCCAGACATTGAAGCCTCGCCAGCCGCGCCACCACACCCAGTACCTCTGTTCTAGTCCACCACACAATGGCGCCATACGTCATGGCGGGTCTCACCACAGAGATATAAAACCAATGCATGAGCTTAGGCTTCAATCCCCATGTCCGCCCACCATACATCTGCTCGCCATCAGTGTCCATTTACCTCTATCAATCACTCGATTGAGTTGCGCATTGAAGTTCAGCCTCTGGTCTAAGATTACACCCAGATACTTAACCTCCGTTGCTGTAGCAATCCCACTTCCTCGAAGGATTAGTGGCCCAAAGCTCTCAAGTTTCCTTCTCCTGGTGAATGGGATTACTTGAGTCTTCTTTTGATTGACGCTTAGTCCTGTCTCACCGCACCACTTCTCCACAGTTCCAAGCGCCATTCGCAAAGGACCTCTTACGGCTATGCCGGGATCTAGAATCATTACGTCTCAGACCTTGAATTAACATCCTCCGAACGTCCTAGCGAGATCACCACGTCCGCTGGAGTCCTTACTGGCACAATGTTTTACATGGCAATTTGAGTGTTCTGTTTCTATAAAGTACTCGCATAATTTAAAATTTATTTTACGGGAACTTTGAATTTAAAAAAAAATATTTACATGACAGTCCCACACGCACTACAGTACACGTCTTAACTTGCACCTTACCAAATACTCAATGAATATATTTTACAATTTCGATGTCGTTTCCATAGAAACTCAAATAATTCATAGATTTAGATACAAGTAAAAATTAAAGTACAACAATGCAAACAACTTTAAGAGTGATAAGTGTAACGTACATCAAATTTTGTACGGCTTCTGAAATTGAATTTGTTCATAAAAACGTTTCAGCTGTTTTTAATCGCTGATATTAAAAGCATGATCAAATGCAGTCCGTGTTCCCCGAACGGTACACTTAACCCAGTAGTGGAAGTTGAATTAATATCAATTAAGTAGATGTAATAAAGAAACATAAAACATTCTCTCTGTGTTATTTATAATATAAGCTCGCTTTGCTTGTGCAACTTGGTTAATTTTCTTTTTAAGTTGATCTAAATTTATATAATTCTAAAGTTGATTCCACGATTAGCAAAAATAATACTGTCACGGAATTGAACCGCTGACGTTTTTTGGTATGAATAAAACTATTTGGGAAATTGGTCTACTGACGTCAGCGGTTCAGTGCGTAATCGAATTATGTTGTGGGAGAGTTTGAGGGAGTAGGGAGGCTAAGGTTTACTGGGGAACTGACGATAGGCCACTTTGATGTTCTCATTCCTCTCACACCTTCTTTACCTGACAACTCAATGGATAGTAGTATGAAGGAAATACAGCCAGCTTCCCAATCCCAGGTTTCAGACGATGATCTCCAAATTTCTCAACTTCCAACCCTATCAGAACAGTGTACAGAAGCGCTTTTCTAATACAAATCGCATAAAAGCACATAGGCAAGCGGTAAAAAAAACCACTGTATCAAAATACACACAGAATCAGCTAAAATACTTTAGGATTTTAAGATGTAACATTTGCTGTAGGTAACCATATTATTGCAATAGCGAACATTGTCCTCTCAGCTAATAGTACATATAGACAAGTAAGCGCGTGGAGAGGGAATAGACGATACATAATATTATAATACGTTATTATAATATTATAAATATTATTATAATAATTATCCCTTACAAATTGAATTATTCTTAGAACTCTATGTAAAATGCATACACTAATACCTCACTCAAAATCATTAGTCACTAAATAAATACTGCTTACATTATAATAATCACTATTTTTCGAATACGTATTGTAATTATAATATTATTACATAATAATATTATAATTATAATAATATTACTATAATTATTATAATTATGCAATTTCAAAATATGATGTAATATTTTTTGACAATATATTGACTTGTGTAATTTGTTGACCTTTATTCTCCTCTAATATTAATACTGATAAAAATATAAATCGGTCATAGAAGTTATCACTCCCAACGTGTGGTCTTAAGCACACCCAATGTGTTTTAAATAGTTTACGCTCCATTATGACAAAATAAATTTATTAGTACTTTTTACATTTTGTATTTAGAACATTTATATAATAAAGTTAAATGATTCATAAAATTAATATAAACTTTTGTGATAATCAATAACTATTCTCATAATCAAACAAAAAATAAAGGATCAATAAATAAATAAAACAAAAATAAGAATAAATAATTCATCTATCGCCCCAACCAAAAAAGTATCATAGCTATAAAAATATAACATTAAAACAAATAGAGAACTAATATCGTATCGTTCGAAATGAGCAAAAAAATTTTAATAATTTACACACAAAATTATTACAAAATAAGTTGATTAGTACTTTTTAAAATTTGTATTTATATTTGAAATATATAATAAAGTTAAATGATTTGTTAAATTAATATAAACTTTTTGATTCATGGCAACACGCCTGTTAGCACATTCTACTCTAAACCAGACACCAGGACACGCTCGTTAGCAAACTGCACATCCGACTGAACACCTTATAGATCAATCCCCCGATATTAAAGGAATAGGCCAGGGACGGCTGTGTCAGGATCAAACACAGTAAAATTAATATCTATGGAAGGATAAACCAGCCCCTCAGTCCGTGCAATTAATTAACAAATACTAGAAATGACCCGTCGAAATCGATGATTACTCATTATTAACTAAATATTTCATTTTAATACATAAATAATTAAAATTACATGAGATATTTGAATAGTTATATTTTTATTAAAAAAATATATAATATTATTTAATCAAAATACATTACTTACTTAGTCTAATATTTCATTAAATACAATATTTTTTGTCCATTCTTCAGCAGCAGAAACCCAGGAGCATCATTGCGTGTGATCAGAACCTAAATGGCAGATTTTGATCTTGTTCTAGATAACGCTACATATAACATTCCATGGGAAAAAACTGGTTCAGGAAGATAAATTCCAACATTTTCAAGTGTTTGGCCCTGACATTTATTTATTGTAAGCGCAAACGACAGTATTACAGGGAGTTTTGTTCGCTTGAGGTAAAGGGGAAGGTAGAATCGCTTGGTGTCAAAGGTATTCTTGGAATGATATGCATTACAACTGCTCCCTTTTTAAGGTGTAACACATGCGGTGGAAGTCCACTCATTTCCAACGTATGTAAAAACTCCACTGGATATTTACCTATTATACTCGGTGACAACAGAATCAAAACTACTGAAATACGAACTTTCTTCACCTGGCAGGCTTTTAATTATTTTATCATTTATTTCAGTGCAGTTGGACAAAGAATGGCTTTTCCTTTCAGTAAATCTTCTGACGAATTTTGTAAGTCATTACCAAAAATAGATTCAATAATATTATTTTGATACAACATTTCTTTTGGTATTTGTATGTATGGTGAGTTAGGGAAATTTGCACGGCCAGAGCCAACTTGAGAAAGAAAATGTACAAACTCAATCTCGTCTTTATTTGCATGCATGTTTCTTGTTAAATATAGTTTTTCAAAACATGAACATAACTGACAAACAGTTCTCCACAATTGTTCCCCTTGCTGAATGAGGCACTACTGGCAATACTTGTTGAAAGTCTCCTCCAAGAATTATTATGGTTTTCCCACCAAAAGGTTTATCAATGTTTGAAATGTCTCTCATCAATCGATCTAGACATGTAAGTACAGGGATCATAAAAGTTTCATCAAAAATAAAAACTTTGATTGAATTAATTTTTTTTCTTTTCTTTGGAATCAGATTTAATTGAACTCACTGAATTCTCAAACAAAGGTATTTTGAATCTGAATAAACTATGGCTTGTACGACCACCTGGAATTAGCATCGCTGCTATTCCCGTCCAAGCCACAGGAGAACATTTTATTCCTTTTACTCAAAAATAGTGCAATAATACTTCATAAAGACAGGTTTTTTCACTTCAGCCCGCACCAGATATAAAAAAACCTTTTTTGTTTGATGACTGGTTAGTGACTGGTGCTACTATACAATTGAAAATGTATTTTTGTTCTGAACTAAGACTTGGGATCATTTCTTCAGCAATCATTTTTTCAATGCTTTCCAAATAAGCAGTTTATGGTCCAGCTTCCAAATTAACTTCGAGTAAACCTACGGATTTTAGGCTGAATGAGCGTGACATGAGTATTTTTCCAATATCCAATAGAGCCTGATTGCGACTGTTTTCCAAGGAAAGAGTTACACGAAAATCCTCAGTCAATGATCCTTCAAATTTAAAAAAAGTTTCATAGCATCCTTAAGACTGCAAAAAGCACATAAATAAGCGAACATTGTTCTGAACTGTTTTGACATTTGGTGAGAAGCAACTTCATCCAGTTCAATATCTTATCTTAAACAGATCATGTGCAATAGCAGCTTCTTTAAATGTTTTAAAAGCTACACCATTAAATGTTTTCAACTAGTCAAAAGATGTTGGACCTGAAACACTGACCAATAGAAGACGCAGAGCAAAGGTTTCTTTATGTTTAGGAATTACAGTATAAACACGTCCAATTGCTGGTCGATTAATTTTCCTTTTTTCAGCAGTTGTTCTTAAAAATATAATTTTTTGGTATATCTTGATATAACATTGACCTTGCTTCATCGTCATTTTTATTGAGTTCATAAAATGCTGTTAAAGTGGTTTTTGCATGCTCTTTTTGAACTAATTCTCTTATATTGGTTTCTTCTTGAATGTAGACTGTTACAATTCAAATATTTCCCTAACTCTGTAAATAAAATAAGAACGAAATTAAAAATACGTATTGGAGCGAGAGAGATAGAAGTCAAATTGGAATGTCATTCATTTAGTTAATCCGTCATACACGCCCGACACCTAGCGACAATTATGCGCAACACTAAATACTACAACGAAAAGGTACAATCAAATCACGACTTTCAACTCGAATTCATTAAATTAAAATTACAAAACGAATCTGTAGACCTACATTTCCTACATCAAAAATATTCAAAACTAAATTCTGCATCCAGGAAAGCTAGAATAACAACATAAAACCAAGTCAATCGACAAAGATTTACGTTAAAATGCAAGGAGAAACTAGGCCTATCTAATTACAAATCGAAGAGAAGTTGGCAGAATAAATCCGATTACAAGAAAAATACATTCTTATTAGAAAATTAAACCAGACCTACGTAAAGAACCAATTTTTTACATCTCAAATGTCTTTGGTCTAAATCTAAAATAAACGCCGATAAGCTATTATAAATATAAAACCGAAGCCTCGACCGACAAAATTTAATCGTAAGCGGATATTTCATTTATGTAAACTCCTCCCACGAAACGGTGTGATTGGTCCACGTAATTCTTGCCACCAAATGAAAAAACACGAAGAATAAGATATATACATTCTAGAAATTAGATAGCAATTATTGTAATAAGGAGTTATTTAAGTGTTTTCTATAATTTAACTGTTTAAAATCCTATTAAATTTCATTGTAAAACATTGTTATGTATCAAAACAAATCCACACAATTAAATAAGGACACAATTAAAATAAATCACACTTCACGACTCCCAAACACCTATTACATTAACAAACCCAAATCCCAGAAGATATGAAGATTCATCAGGCGTTATTATCCATTTCCTGGAAAGGTAGAGAAGCCCCAAAAGGAGGACATTGTTAAGTTGGCCACTGAATAGTGCAGTTGATACAATTTTGGCTGTTGAAATTTAAAGAAAAGAATCGGTATTTGAATAAATATGAAGCTTATGAAGTTCAGTGTTTTTCCTTTATAACAATTACTATCAAATTCTAATCTACAAGAACAAACAACCAATTGGGTGAGAACTTTCCAATTAACTAGGCCTAGTCTATTTTAAGATCCAACACCAAACCAGTTACCTTAGAGGGATAACTTATCTATTTGAACTAAACTGTGAATAATAATATATATATATGTTATAAATATAGATTTACCAAGAACCTTTGAACTTTAAATTATCGTAAATTCAGTGATCCATCGTAATACTAAATCCATTAACCAAATAACCTTTTTGACGATTCTATATAATCTTGCTCTCATTAATTTTGTACATATTGAAACGGCCAATTGACCGATTCAATTGGGGTTAATTAATTACATTAATTAAAATAAATTCAAAGTCAATATAACAAAGGATTAAAGCCAAAGGGTGTCAGAAAAGCCCAAAATTAAGATAAAAAAGTAGTTTCCAATGTAAAAATAGTATTTAGTAATAATTTTGAAAAATTAACTAAAATTGTGTTAGTTAAATACGTGCAGACTATGACGTATGCTTTAGCGACAAAGTCGAACCAAAACCTTGCAGGATCTAACAGGCATGGACTTGTCCGGTCTTGTCTAAATTTGGTAGAAATGAAATAACATTGAAAGATAGGGGTTTGTAATTTTATAAAAAAAATTGTTATTATTAGATTTATGTTGAAAGGAGAGTTAAATAAGCAAGGAGTAATAAAAATAATTTTGTTATGATAATTTGTTAAAAAGTTATAGACAAAAATGTGAGCGTAAACAATCGATTTTGCAGAATTTAAATCCAAAAACAAAGTAGAGTCATTTGTAGAGTTAAAAAGGGTTAAGAAAATAAAGTAATAAAAAATATACAGTTATAAAATTTAATAGCTAAAAAATAAAGTGTAAAGTCATTCTTGGGCATAAAAAGGCTAATAACTCATAAAGTTCAAATGTAATTAAATCATAAAAATAACATTTAATAGGGTAAATAATAGGGCATAATCAAGCCGAAGTTCAATATAAATAAATAAATAGTTTTGTAAAAATAAAATTAATTAATAAAAAATTTTATTAATTCAAAATAAATACAAGGGAGATTAATAAAAGGGAAATATTGATAAAATAGGGTATATGTATGTGTAATAAATTGTAATGCCATGTGAGATATGAAAAGAGCTTTAAAGGGGGGGAATGAAACGCCGAAAACCAAACGAAGGCAATTAGAGTAACATCAAGCTGAATAACTAGATAACCAAACAAGCTATCAAAAATCTAACACCAGATTAGCGCGTTTCAAGACCAACCGAAGAAGATACAAGCAAGAAAAAATGGAAAATTTCAAATTTACAGGAAATAAATTTCAAAATTTAAGCAAAACTAACGAAGTCTATAACTCAAGAATGAAGAGGAGTAGAAACGCCATTCGAATTCCAGAGAAACCAGAAAACGTCAACCAATCCATAGAAGTCAATAAAACCAAAATCCGACCACGCAAAAAGAAGTTATAGAGTTTGAGTGAAATCAATGCAAAAATTGTCAATCGACAAGCTCATACAGGCACGCAAGGCACAAGCTCCGAGGGGGAAGTGACGTCATCGGATCTACTACGCAAAACAAAACGGACCGCACATTGTAATTCAATAAATGAAGATAAAAATTAAATTAGGCCAAATCGATGGGAAATAAAGGCACTAAAATTCATCAAATAAATCAGGAAATATATTAAGACCAAAAAATATATTTCTAAAGCAAGAAATCAGGATTTCTTGTTACATAGAGGAAGATGTTGGTTTGACAGGTTAAAAGTCGACGATAGAAGCCTGCATCCCCTCTGACATCAGTTTAGCACGGAACGCCAACGAGTAGACATCTGACCAAGCTCCGAGGGTACTTAGAGAAAGTCAAAGGGCGATCAGTTCGGTGTGCGTTACGTTTCTAGCTCCGGCCTAAAGCTAAGTCGGGTCGTGATAATTTCGGGAGAAGAATATCCATATAAACGGCCTATCTTGCCAAAAGATACTACAATCAACTGGGAGAGGACAACTTTAATTAAGTCTAGGAGAAGACAGCTGTAAGCCGAAGAAACCATTCTGGGGACCAAGGAGAACAACTTTAAATCGCTGGAAATCGACAGAAGGAATTACGCGTCGAACTTCTTGTGTTCTGTAAGTGGCAAACGATCATTGTTACTTATAATTTTAAATAAATCCCTTTTTTACAAAATAATAAATAAATTAAAATAAACTAAATAAATAAATTCAAGTAGATTCTGGGGAAATTGAATAAAGTAAACTCGTTTAGTAAATTTCATTACTCACAATGGCAAATCGTCGTATGTAAATAATATAATCATTAATATACAAATTTTAATTAATAAATTAATTAATCACTTTGCTACTTTTCAATATATGTAATTATAAGTTAAAGATTAATAAATTTCATTGTGTTTTTGAAAATAATAATTTGTTGTTTCAAAGTTAATGGATTTATGTTAATTAATAAATCGTTTTTGTGTTTTCAATAGAAAAATTTTGAATATATAATTTACAAATCCAATCATATTAATCCTAAAACCATTCAGTGCTCTAGTGTAATTAAGTCAGCAGGTGAGTTATTCACGGATCACTACAAATTTAACTCCAAAGGGAACGATCCCGAAAAAGAGTCTAGAATTGAGCTAGTGTACTACACAAAAGACAAAACAGGTCTAATTAATTTAAAATTTAAAACTTAAGAATAGGAAACAAAAAGTTTTCCTTTTCTTGCCCTCGCCAAACCTCTCAAATTGTTCTCACGGGGTAGTACAACAGAACAACGTCAAATAAGGCCTGAAAACACTTGGGTGTTATTTGATGAGGGAAAGTGTTAAAGTTAACAACAAAAGGTTGTGTTTATTGAATAAAATAAGAGGGTAGGGAGGTTTGCGCGTGGCAATATGTTAGTTGTGTTATCTATAATCAAATTTGTCTTCTTTTTAAATACTTTGGGAAAAAGACGGCTCCAACCCAACGAGTTAAGATCTTGTGTTTTAAAATTTTATTGAACAACAATTAATAAATTGTTTATCATCAAACTTAGTATTCATAATCTAAATAATATTGTTCTCTGAAAAGAAATATCATTTTATGTATTACCTGTAATAATACAGAAGTAAAAGATTGTTTTATAATTGTAACCCTTGTCGACCATCTTATTTTAATATAGATCTAATTGTAAAGTAAAGTAATTGTGAGGGTTGTAGTAAATTTGGTGCCCAACGTGGGGCTTTTTCCTAAAGTATCCCTAAATAACTCCTTAAAATTAATTAGTTTTAACAATTTGATTTATAAAATATTGTGTGTTAGTTAAGTTAAATAATTAATTCTAAAACAAACTAATCAAAATGGATAAACAAAATAACCAGAGATACAATCTGAGAAAGAACATTCAGCCTACATTAAAGGTGAGAGAAACACAAGGCTTGCCCGACACACAGACGTCCCAGCGAGAAGAAGACGTGATCGAGGAGTCAAATTTGAATACTGAGCACGAAACGATGGAAGGGTCGCGGATCCCAGAAAAAACGCACCGCCAGATGGAAGACGTGATATCAGGGGAACGCATCGACACAACAGTAATAGGCGATTTTTTCCGAACGACGGCATGCCGGTAACACCCAACCCTCGGGCAAGTCCTGTCAGCGAAGATACCGAGTACCATCATAATACCGACACTACCATGGAATCAGAAACGGGAAACATATTTCAATCTGAAATTTAACCCCCATGGTTGGAGATATTACTGCAACGTTTCGATGCCTTTCAGGAGGAAAATAAACAAAATCAAAATATTATCAACCAAAATGTGACAGATGTGAAAAAACACCTAAATTCAGTACAGGATGAATTAAAGACTAGAATGAACCAGTTGGAGGAAGATCTACAGAAGAAATTGGATATGCAGAGAGAAACTAGTCGCAAAGAATGGAGAAGCGAACTCCAGGCCCAGAGAGAGGACATCCAGGTGGATTTAGATAAAGTCACCATCAAAACTCAAGAACAGGTCCAGATACAGTTGGATAACCAAACAGAAAGGATCCAGAAGTTGCTGTCCTGCCAAGAAGAGAAAACGAACACTGAAAATGAACGGATAGTCAACCAGAGATGTCAGGAGTTAGAGGGAAGATTAGAGAATAACATGGAGAAAGAAAGGAAAGTCATGGCGGGACAAAGAAAACAGCTGGAGTTAATCGAACTGAACGTCCGAGATCACAATACCAAAATTAGGGACATAGAAAAGGAATTAATGGAAAAACAACATAACTACCCGCCTCAAATATCTGTTAGCTGTAGTGGTCAGATTTCTGGAATAGGAGAGAACACAGTACCTAAGTTTCATGGACGAGAAATGAACCCCACAGAACATCTTCGGAGGATACAAAGGTTTTACGAAAAGAGAAGAACGATTAACAACAACCTCGACGCCACAGAAAATCTAATAGACATAATTGAGATGTGCTTAGAGAACCACGCTTCACATTGGTTTGTCTTAGTCAAAAATGATGTACGTAATTGGGAAGATTTTAGAGAGGTTTTCGAAGCCAAATATTGGAGCAGGGAAGTGCAGAGAGGGATCAGACAGCGACTGGAAGTGGAAAGATATAGGCCAAATGGTACCCTTAGTCGGTCTGAGTACTTTACAAAAAGGGTTATTACTTTGAAAGCGATACGACCACCCTTGACGGAGGATGAAATTGTCACCTGTTTAGCCGAACATTATGAGGATATAGTGCAAGATGCGAGACGTGTTCAGAGGATTGACTCAATTATTGAATTTGAGTTATTGCTGCAAAGAGAAGATCTCAAAGACGCGAACATAAGAGCGCAAAAAATACACCATCCATATTCACCTTCCCAACCATCAACTAGACCTAACTTCAGAGAACAGAGACCAGGACCAACACCATTCCTTTACAGACCTTCACAAGCACCATCTAATCATCGTGGATCTTAAACTTTTCACCACCAACATTTTCAACTCCCACTAGGACCCCCACCTCCATTCCCACGACACCAAGTTGGGCCATACCCCCAAAGAAATAACCAATATATTCACACATCACCTCCTTTTCGACCACACAATAACAATAGAGGATTTGATCAAAATATAAGACCAGAGAATAATAGAGACCAAACAAGACAGAACGGACCCAGGAATACCAGATATCCAACACAGGAACAGATGAACGTTTGCCACACGGTAGCAGAAAATATTCAAGCCAAGAGTCGTCCAGAAACAAGTTCACCAAATGTGGTGACCCAGCAGGAAAACTGCTGAGCGCAGAATGTGTCACTGGCCACGAGATCGCGAACCATATCATTTTTCCAGACTATGCGAAGCTCGATGACATTATTCCTGTGCCACACAATGTCCTTGGAAATATAAGGCCTAACCCACTAAAATTTATGTCTGGATTAGTATTACACCCAAATATTACAATAAGTAATATGTTTTGTGACAGAAATTTTCTTTTAGAAGAAGACGAGGTTGAGTTGCCAAATAAACCAGATGTTAACTTCATAAAATGTCCGGAGATAAATATTAAAATCGGAAAACAGAGTGCATATGCCCTAATCGATACAGGATCCAAAGTTACATGTATGTCTGAACAGTGGTTCCGGGAGAACAAAGATTCTATGGGAAAGTACGAAGAATTACCTACCACAAATATACAGATACACACCGCGGTGGGTAGTAAAACTAGGAGAGTCACCAGAATTGTAATGGTAAAAATTAAAATAGATTCCGAAGAATTATGGTTACATGCTTTAATAGTGCCAAATTTAATTAAAGACGTTATTCTAGGTATGGATTGGATTAGTACCACAGAGTCGGTTATAAACTTTCACACGAAGATAATAAATATGAAAATTAATAAGAAAATAATCGTAAGAAAGTTTGAAAATGTCGTTAATGAAGGAATTTTGTGTTACATCACTAATAAATATATGAATCAATATGATGAAAGATATAATAATATTTATGATGATAATATGAATGTAAATTATAACTCAAAATGTGGCACAGAAAATAAACAAATAATTTTAAATGAATCTATAATCGACAATGCATTACAAGATAATATGAATCTGGAACCACCGCAAAGGGTAAAATTAAAATCACTACTTTTACAATACAAAACAATTTTCTCGGATAACCCTGGACTTTGCACTAAATATAAAATCCATCATATTATTGGTAAATCAACATATTACGTTTGCAATTTAGAAGGAAAACAAATTAAAGGGCCTTATCATGTGACAGCTTTCAAAAGGTACAAATACATCACCCCAGGTACTCCCGATTGAGAGACAAACACAGAAACAACTATTTACCCCAACCGGGGCAATTACCGACTTACAACGGTATCAATAATATAAAAGTGTAATAATTCATGTAAATAAGTTAGTGAGATGAATCAGGTAAATATTTTCATTGTTGGAAATTTGTTCCCAGGAAAACCTTTAAATTAAAGATTTTCTGGAAAAGTTACCTAGGGGATAATTGTTACAATTCAAATATTTCCCTAACTCTGTAAATAAAATAAGAACGAAATTAAAAATACGTATTGGAGCGAGAGAGATAGAAGTCAAATTGGAATGTCATTCATTTAGTTAATCCGTCATACACGCCCGACACCTAGCGACAATTATGCGCAACACTAAATACTACAACGAAAAGGTACAATCAAATCACAACTTTCAACTCGAATTCATTAAATTAAAATTAAAAAACGAATCTGTAGACCTACATTTCCTACATCAAAAATATTCAAAACTAAATTCTGCATCCAGGAAAGCTAGAATAACAACATAAAACCAAGTCAATCGACAAAGATTTATGTTAAAATGCAAGGAGAAACTAGGCCTATCTAATTACAAATCGAAGAGAAGTTGGCAGAATAAATCCGATTACAAGAAAAATACATTCTTATTAGAAAATTAAACCAGACCTACGTAAAGAACCAATTTTTTACATCTCAAATGTCTTTGGTCTAAATCTAAAATAAACGCCGATAAGCTATTATAAATATAAAACCGAAGCCTCGACCGACAAAATTTAATCGTAAACGGATATTTCATTTATGTAAACTCCTCCCACGAAACGCTGTGATTGGTCCACGTAATTCTTGCCACCAAATGAAAAAACACGAAGAATAAGATATATACATTCTAGAAATTTGATAGCAATTATTGTAATAAGGAGTTATTTAAGAGTTTTCTATAATTTAACTGTTTAAAATCCTATTAAATTTCATTGTAAAACATTGTTATGTATCAAAACAAATCCACACAATTAAATAAGGACACAATTAAAATAAATCACACTTCACGACTCCCAAACACCTACTACATTAACAAACCCAAATCCCAGAAGATTTGAAGATTCATCAGGCGTTATTATCCATTTCCTTTAAAGGTAGAGAAGCCCCAAAAGAAGGACATTGTTAAGCTGGCCACTGAATAGTGCAGTTGATACAATTTTGGCTGTTGAAATTTAAAGAAAAGAATCGGTATTTGAATAAATATGAAGCTTATGAAGTTCAGTGTTTTTCCTTTATAACAATTAGTATCAAATTCTAATCTACAAGAACAAACAACCAATTGGGTGAGAACTTTCCAATTAACTAGGCCTAGTCTATTTTAAGATCCAACACCAAACCAGACCAGACCTTAGAGTCTTAGAGGGATAACTTATCTATTTGAACTAAACTGTGAATAATAATATATATATATATGTTATGCATATAGATTTACCAAGAACCTTTGAACTTTAAATTATCGTAAATTCAGTGATCAATTATAATACTAAATCCATTAACCAAATAACCTTTTTGACGATTCCATATAATCTTGCTCTCATTAATTTTGTACATATGTTAGTTGTGTTATCTATAATCAAATTTGTTTTCTTTTTAAATACTTTGGGAAAAAGACGGCTCCAACCCAACGAGTTAAGATCTTGTGTTTTAAAATTTTATTGAACAACAATTAATAAATTGTTTATCATCAAACTTAGTATTCATAATCTAAATAATATTGTTCTCTGAAAAGAAATATCATTTTATGTATTACCTGTAATAATACAGAAGTAAAAGATTGTTTTATAATTGTAACCCTTGTCGACCATCTTATTTTAATATAGATCTAATTGTAAAGTAAAGTAATTGTGAGGGTTGTAGTAAGACATTTTGATGGCTCGGTAGGTGAATGGCTAGTTTTTGAACAGTATGAGACTTGGCTTGCATAGCAAACTCAAGTAATCTCCAACATGCCTCAGGGGCACTGACATACTGCATATTAACATAGCGTGAAACCTCATCATAATCTAATCTTCTGTTTTGGTCAAGGTTAACAAATTTTATATTTGTATTATAGTACTCCTTATAAACATTCTTGTGAAGATATTTTACTGCTTTGAAAGTTGAGCATACTTCTACATTAATTTGAGCTTGATATTTCGTACTCAAAAATGGATAATAAGGGACAACCCATTCGTTAGTAATTTCAACTAACCTGCCATTTAATTTTGATACAAAATGCCGTACATCATTTCTTCTTTTATATACTGGATAGCCATTACAATGTTCCTTGCATAAGGCTTTGGGAAGTTCTTTGTACAGTTTCCATCTTTCATGCATGGAGCCATTGGGTTTAAGTTCCCACATGGACCATGTATCATGCATGATTTTACTACCTCAAAAAGAACCGGATTTTCAGGTAAAGGAAGTTCTGCTGAAACCTTATCTATGTGTTCTATCTCACGGATAGTATCCTCCCCTGTCAGGGTGAGAAGCAAGTGACAATGGGGTAACTCTCTCTTCTGGAATTCTATGACATATAGATGACAATAAACTTCTCCAAATATTTTAATTTTTGTTAAATCAGAAGTGAATTCATCAAGCTTTGCCTTGAATACTCGAGCTATAAGTTCTGGTCTGTAGTTGGGCTGAGTAGCGTCTACATTTAAGATTACAGTCATGACATTTAAGATTACAGTCATGTGAAAGTAATGAACAACGATGGCTTTCCAAAAGCACTAACTAATGTCATTACATCTTGATAATGCATGTTCATATTACGTGGTGATCCTTGAAATGTAGATGGCAAAATGACAATTTTTCCTGGTTTTACGCCACGATCATGTGCCTCATTTTGTAAGTAGTCTTGTAGGTCAGCAAAAGTTTCAACTCTAAGCTTCTTCTGCTCAAGCTGTGTTCTAATATACAAAAGGTGCTCACCTTCAACTCTTACATACTGATCGACTAAATACTGGAGCCATAGTCTTCCTGAACTATGTCAGAGAGAAAACCTTTTGTGAATTGCCATTCTGTACGAAACATATTGAAGCCTCGTCACTTTCCTACATTTACCATTTGTTTCTTTTTCATGCGGCTAATTTTCATCCCACCCTCGTTCTCCATAGGGGAACAATAAAGGATACAACATTGTGTCTGCAAGTTGGTGCAAAGAATTAATTGTCTGCAGATATTCATTATCACTTCTTTTTTGGAACACTTTTAAATCATAATGTCCAGGAGGATCACCATCTTTTGTTGTAAATTCTACAGCAATTTCATCTGCTGAAGGTAAATTAAATCGGTTTTTCGTTTGGTTGCTCATGTTAGGTTGCTCGTTCAGTAAGAACGTACGAACCTCGAAGGGATCTCTACCTTCTTTTAGAGCCAAGTCAGTATTAGGGTGCAAAGGTCCTATTTTTTAGTGAATGTGCCCATTTATCCTAAAAGTATAGGGACCACGTCCATCATTAGGGAATGTTTCATCAGCTACAAACGAAACTATAATGACATAGCGCTATTGTACTTCCTAATGTAGTTGAAAATTCAAGCTTTACATGGTCAGCATCTTTCTTTAAAATTATTGTTTCTAGTAATGGATGGCTAAGAGTGGGTGATAATAATACCTTTTTATTGTGACAGTAACTGTTTGAAACAGGTTTTTACTTCCTATTTTCACAATTAAAGTGAACGGCTTCACAAAAATCACATTTCAAGGACATTTGACCAAGGTCATAATAAAGGACAGAAAGGTCGGAATTCAATGCACAACGCTTGTATGGTTTCCTTCTACTCGTATTATCATTGATTGATTTGATAACCTGTGGTACGATGTGTATATATTCTGCGAATTCAAATTTATTGGCTGAGATGTCACAGCTGATACCAAAACCCATGTTTTCTGAAATCCTAGTAATTTGATTATTTTCTGTAGGCTAACCATATGACTTAGGGACACATTTGAACTTTTTGCTTCACTAATCAACCTAACAGGATGACTGATTGCTTTAGAGTCTTCCAGTTCTTCCTGAGTGACTGTTTTCATGATTGCTGATTCAGTGTTGTTATTGTTTTGTTTTAGCTTCCTATTCTTATCCTTTTGCAGTTCTTTCCTTCCTGTTAATGTCTTCCTTTTGTGGATATTTTTTAAACCATTTTTATGTGAATTTTTAGAAGACTTATTTTTATTACTTTCCACTTCATTGTTTTCAGGCTGGTTTCCAATAACATTATTAGTTTCTAATGCCCCTTGATTTTGAATCATGTTGATTTCTTTTGGTTCACTAATTATATCAACAGGATGACCGGATGACACAAAGTTTTCAATTCCTTCTTCAACTACTGGTTTCATGATTGCTGATTGACTGTTGTTATTGCTTTGTTTAAGCTTCCTCTTCTTATCCTTTTGCTTTTCTTTCCTTCCTGTTAGTGTCTTCCTTTTGCGGTTTTTTTTTCTAAACCATTTTTCTGTGAATTTTTAGAAGACTTACTTTATCACTTTCCACTCCATTGTTTTCAGGCTGGGGACTCCAACTCTGGGGACATTTTGACTGATTATTCTCCATTGCAACAGAAACAGAGTTTTCAAATTTATTTTAATTGTTGTCAGTATATTCTACTAATGTCTTACAATAATCATTTTTTTTGTTATCCCAGCAGTATGGTGGTTTTGCTCGGAGTTTCTCATTATTTTCGATGTATTAGTTTTACCATTTTCTACCTTAGCCGGTTTTCTCTTGAACTTTGTGTTTCATCTAGGCATATTCTTTACTTGCGATAGGTCAATTTCTTTTATAAGAATTTCCGCTGTAAGAAGAATCAGGCTGGTTTTTCATTTCATTACCCCTTGGAAAAAAAATCATAATGGCCTGCATCTAAATTTCCCGAAAACCTAGGGTTACAAATTGTATTTCCTTCTCCAATTATAGTTTCATCATGCAGGCTCTGAGTATAAATTATAAACTGTAGGTGTGGAAAAACTTTTGTTGTTGCAATGATTTCAAGATTCCTAACGTTGCATTCCTAACATTCCTAAAATATTAATAGTAAAATTTTAAGACAAATGGGCAAATATAGAGTAATTACCTTTCATTTAACACAAACCGCATGTTAATCGGTCCAATTTCACTCCAGATATTACTCACAATAGGCTTAAAATTTTACCCCATGTTAAATTGCCATAAGAGGTTTTAATTTCCGTTTTAAAAAAATTTAGTGGGGTAATAGCTGAAATCCAAGCAAAATGGGCAAATACACAGACAATTACCTTTAATTTGGTACCAAATGTATGTATATCGGTTCAGTAAAACTCGATATCTCACTCGGATTACAAAAAATCTTTTCAAATTAATATATAGCTGTTAAATACAGAAGAAATGGTGAGAGTGCAGCAATTTGCCATAGGGACGTTTGCTGACGTGTTAATGAAATAAATGAATTTTAAAGTACACAACTTAAACTACACTCAATTTCAATGCAGTTTATAAAATTGTTAAAACACTTGACATGGAGATATTAAAAGCACCAAACAAAGAAGTTGCTTGTGTTACAAACCACATGTGCTTGCTTGACATCACCATTTTTATGGAACAACTAACTGGTGATATAAGAGATGGATATTGTATGAGGAGAAAAAACCATTCTTTGACATACGGTCAGGGCTGTAAGTGGGGTGATAAACAAACAGCATCCAGTTGAAAGTCAGAGGCAATTGCAGTGATTTAACAGATCAACATGTGTAATACCACATTTCTTATTCTGGATCCTACAAGTTCTTTAGCTTTCTTAGTAAATATTGTTGTTATTTGTTAAGCTATGAGGGAAGAGTCCACAAACAAACTTCTGTACCAAAACGCATGCACATGTTTTTGTGTGGGGAACATCTTACATTTTTCTGTTTAGGATATGAAGTGTGCCTCCACTATATGGGCTTTCATTTTGTTTCAGAAGTTGAATGTGGCGCCAATACCTCTTTTAGGGTGATTATATACGGTTCTTACTTCTTACTATGTTTCTTGTACACTGGAGCAGCATATTTCTTAAGTCTTTCGGAGTTGAGAATTGATAATATACAATTCTGTGTATTGCTACAGTCTTATTGAAGACTCAGTAGATTTCCCCTGACCAAGTCATCACAATTAGTGCATTCAAGGACGACTATGGATTAAGGCTTTCTTTCATTAGACATATTCTATTGGATGATAATGAGTCCAGTTTTGGAGCAGAAGATGAAAGTCTGGGGTTTTCTGTTGAAGTCTTTTATATTTCCATTTCATTTGGACTTTTTAATAATTTGAAGAGGTTTCTACCATATATGTAATTTTTCCACCTGTTGATCCATTTTAGCCTGGAAGGGTACTTAGTCTCTTAAATGCTTGTGGTTAGAAAAATTATGTATTGAAAGGACAAACACAATTTTTTTGT
>JAGFPH010000156.1:862577-874163 GCA_018207615.1 Philaenus spumarius
CAATAAAAAATTGTAGAACTTACAAAAAAATTGTGTTTGTCCTTTCATTATAATGGAATTCTACCAAGTACCTTCGGTCGTCACTATCAATCGTATAAAAAATTATGTATAGTGACTTTGGACAAATATGAAGAGCAGTTTCTGCTATTTAGTCAGTTTCCTTGTTATTTAGTACAGGTACCTTTGTACAGGGATCCATTGGAAGTGAATGGTTTTAGATTTTTAAATGTTCTGAAGTTTAATGTAAAAAGGTTGTGTATATAGAAATTTAGAAAGTCATTGTATATATAGTATGTGTTCATTGTCCAGAATGTTGATCTTAAGTCTGTGAGGATACAATCTGTTCTTTAGGTCATTCTTGACAGTATTGAAAAGCAGCAAGATGGCCTAAAGTCCAGTTTCTATGCTTGAACTACTGGCAGAAGAAAAGTAGAAGTGGCTTTTCATTTTTGGGATGTTGACGCCTGATCCCGATTGAAGGTTTTTTGGATTGATTGACCTCAGTATAAATATGCAAGAAATTTTAGTATTTAGTGTCAAATATTTCTAATGATAGACTGTGTTGTTTGGTTAACTGGCTATATGTCTGTATATCTTCCTCGGGCTGACCAGATCCAAGGTGATGTTGACTATAGGGTTCTAGAAGTGCTGAAATATTTTTATTTGTGGTATTGAACTAAAAATCAAATAAACTGTCATTTCATTTTGTGTTGGTAAATGCAGCACCTAAATGCATATAGTGGTTTTGTAGTCAAGATTCTCAGACACAATTTGACTCTATCATGTCTTTGTTGAATTTGAAGATAGAAGAAATCAAGATCAATATTTAGCTAGCAAGGTTATATAGAAGAACATTGTGCTTTTTAAAGTTATTTATACATAGGTTTTACCATTATGTTTGCATATCTGTATATTTTACTTTTGCAACTACTGTGTACGAGACTCAAATGAGATCAATTCAATTTAAAACTTAGTTTTTGAATAGTTTACTTACTGCAAGGTTTAATGCTGACATGCCACTATCAGTATACAATACACAATAAAAAAAATAGAAGCGCAATTTCGAACCTATAAAACTGCATCGGAATTTAATACTCTTTTCTTTATTAAAGGATTACTGTAGGAAATGTTAATAAATAACTAATGAGTTTGACTTGTGAGAAAGTAAGTACCTAGATAAAATAAAACCTAAATATAAAATCTCACAATAAATATGTTTACTAACCTCAAACGTGTTTCAACGACTATGTCGCCATCCTCAGTGATGCACGGACTACAGTAACTGTAGTACAGTAAGTATAGTTTGGTTACTGAGGATGGTGACATTGTCGTTGAAACACAATATTTGAGGTTAGTAAATATATTTATTGTGAGATTATGTGTTCAGGTTTTATTTTATCTTGTAAGAAATGTGTTAATGTTTTTAGAAATAATTTTTTCTCATGAGTCAAACTCCATTGTGTTTATATGCTAAAGTAACATTTGGAAATACACATTTTAATTGTGATTTTAATCCAACAGCAGACAGTAAAATCATTATATATATATTCCCAGAACTATGTATTAAACTGGGGGAACCAAGCGAGCTATACGGTCGTATAAAAACACAAAATGTACAGAATAATATCCTACATTATTTTTTTTAGATAAAACACCAAAACATTTCATTCTACCATGAAAAACCTCAAAAAACAGTAACTTGCGGTCAAAAACTTGCTTCCGGTTGTTGGGTTTTTTGGCTAAAAACTCTTCGGAGCGGTTTAGACAGCCAACGTGTGTACCAAATTTGAAATAAATCGGACTTAAAATGCAGTTGTTAGAGTGCAAACACATGTATAAATATAAATAATTTTGAATGACTCCCCAAAACATCATTCTGGTTACAATGATCGGTGCTCATTTACTACTCCCGACCTTAGGTCTCACCATATGGGTCACTGCAATAGCTCATCTGTCCTATTCAAATTTGCTAATAATCTTGTCTAATAAAGAGTGGGCTTGCACATCAACATCGAATTATTCAAGTAAAATTAATTCCTCTAGTAATGTTATCATTTTAATTTCAGAGTCAGTATAATTTCACTCCTACAATGAAAGGGACATACAGAGTTGAGAGAAATAATGAGGTCGGAAGGTAAGTATTTCAAAATATACATGATTACAAAAATACAATAGTTAGGTATGTAGCAATTAATTTATATAGTTGTGGATATATTTAATTTTTGTACATAAACCATTTAACAAATAAGTTGTATATATTTTTTATTTGTTTGCTGTACTTGCTAGTTTTACCAAATAATAGGTAGTGCAGCGCGGTTTTTGAGTGGTTAGGTAATTTTAAGCCAAAAGTAAAAAAAGAGTTTAGCTTGATTAAATCGTTAAAACACTATAAATTTGAAATTTATGAAAATGGTACAAGGGGAGACTATATCAAAACTAACTTACAAATAATAAGTTATTATACAAATTATATCTGCTAGGATCCATGAAATAAGTTTTAGTACAATTTTCTGCCAATCCTTAAGTGAAAGTGTTACGTTAGGATTGGCAGAAAATTGTACTAAAACTTATTACAAATAATAATTATGTGATTACTTTCCTCATGTAACTTGATCTTTTTACATCTTAAAATATATAAAAGATTAACAAAAACTTATCAGTGTTTAGTTAAAAATGTCACAGAAGTTCTATTTTATTTTAAAATTACAATGTTTAAGTGACTAAATCACCATTTCCCACAAAACCAAACATTAGAATATAAAACAAGTCCTTCCAGAATTTTAATACACTTTGTTTTATTTAAAACTACCTGGAACCTGAAAAAATCAAGTGAAGTGTACAAGTACTTGGCATGGTCAAGAACATACACAACACGCCTAAATTAAGAAAGTATATAAAGTTAATTTAGGGAAGAAGAACTGATAACTCATTGGTGTGCATTAAGTTTTAAGTTTAGTTTGTTAAAACTCTACTTTTTGTACTATTCCTGAATTAGATTTGACTTATACACTCAAAATACATTAGCAATATTTACCTTCTGTTACAAAATCTGTTCTAGAACATTATAATATAATGATTTTAAAAATATATATAAAGAGTTAATTTTATTCAATAACCAAATAAACCAACATATCAAACTTTTACTGTAAAACCAAAACTTTTACTGTCTTACCTCTGAAAAACCATCAAATATAAACTCATTACAAATGTGTTTGCGTTATCTTAGAGCGTTGTGTAAGTCTTTTTTTTAAGTTAACTTGTGATAGATATAATGTAGCAAAATGTAAGCAGTGTCAAATGTAAAGTCCAAAATTGTGTATCAAATTATAAAATCTCATTGTATACATAAAAAGCGTGAAAATTTTTCAGAAAAGTGTATGCTATTATGTCCAACATAGAATATGATAAGGTAAGTCTGTTACATGCATAAAATTAAATACTACCATGGTCTAGAAATTGAAAAGGTAACTAATTCTGTATATTTATATATGTGTAAAATTTAAATATATTATTACACCTTTGCTATTCCTACAGATGAAAATATGATAATTTTGGTAGCAACCTATTATTTCATTTTGAGATCTAAATAAAACTTTTCTTGAAAAATACTATTTATAAAACTATTGTGGAAAATAACATGAAAGCAATTAATTTGTTCAAAGGAACATTCTCTGCACTAATGCTGTGTACTTTATGCTAAACTTTAAAGAAAAAGTGAACAGCCATTACTAAATATCCACATTACTAAAATTTATATCAAGTTAATGCTCATGGGGAAGCCATATTTTTGTAACAGAAATCAAATTATAATGTTAATTTTGAAAAGAACTTCAAAATGCTATGAAAAGTAATATAGAATATAAAAAGTTCCATCCTTGGAATAGGAAGTGAAGATAATGTGGGAATAAAAGTGCTAGCTGCATTACAGGTTGTGGAGAACTTCTTAAATTAATCATTTGCTGTTTAGAATTTGGCAACTATGGTATTATTGAATGGCTTCCAAGTTTTATTAGACCCTAAAGCCCTGGTGTACTATTCATAGTGATAAATAATTAAAGATTAGTTATAAAAAATATTGATATCCAACATTTAATGCATCATGTTGAGTATAAAATACGGCCTCTTGAAAATGTGTTCACCCAGAAAAATATGTAACATGATTTGTGTTTCTGCAATAAATAGATATCATCTTTGCATTGAAAGGAGAGGAAGCCACTTTGAGCCTCTAATATAGGTTAGTGGGTTAAATGTAATGGCATTCTTCAATACTATCTGTCTATAATAAATGTTCTTGCACGGCTTCAAGTTTGTAAAAATAAAAATAATATATGTTTATAATAATAATACTGGATTTTTATTACCGTATCTGATTTATAACAGCCACTCTATACTAATAAAATACTAAAATAATATTTTATACTCTACAGCAAGAGTCAGCATGAATTTATTTACAAAGTAACTGCTAATATCAGAGAAAACATCAACAAGATCAGTAAATATAACAACTTGAATAAAGTTTTTAAAAACTAGATTCAATTTCTATAAAAAAATAATGGTGACAATTTTAAGAATAATAATCATTAAAGTAATGTTTACCCTAAACAAACAAAAGTAATAAATTACTACAAGCTAACTTAATTAATCAAAAATATACTTACTTAGCAAAACTAACTTACAAAAGCAAACTTAACTTACAAGTCTTGAAAATAACATGATATATATCAATAAAGATTAAAAAATAAGACAACAATTTGATTTTCAGATATTTGCATACACATTGATGCGGAGTATTTGAAGGTCCATATACAATATTCCTATATAATTATTATTAATAAATTTAATTAATAATGATTTTATTAAATGAATAATTTATAAAATGAGTAATTGATGATTGGAATACATACAGTTGTATTTTTGTTCTTATCATGGGCGTCATCAGCAGTTTTTTATTGGGGGGGGGGGACATTCCGGGAATGTTGAAAGTATTTCTTCTCAAAACATAGTTTTTATACATTTCTGAGGTGAAGTTAAATGAAAACAAGAGTATTGATTTTTTTTATTTTCTTCTTTTTTTTATTCGCTTTATAATTATGGTAATTGAAAATTTCTCTCTATTTAATTACGCACAAGAATTGTAAGCACAAGCACGTAACTTTTGTTCACACTGATTGTATTAGGATAATACGGTAAGCGCGACTAAAATGTAAGGTTATGTATAACTGACCTGCTGTTGACTAACAAGTGGAGTGGAAGCAGACGGAATTGTCTCCATGTCTGCTAGCCTGTTTCCGCCTACATCAGTGTCGCGTCCTTTCGAGTTGTTGTTTTTATGATTACCTTACGACATTTTGTTACCCAAAGGCTGTTTTTTTTTAGTTTTAGTAATTAATTATTTCTGTAACCAGCAACTGTTTTTTGTCACGTATACCAAATAAGAATAGTTAATTTCTTATGCTATCTGTTATTTTTCTGTTTAAGGGATTTGTTTCTGTCAGCAAAACAAAATAATTTAGTTTATTTGTTGTTTTCCAGTTTATAACAAAAAGCACAATCTATTGTTAAATGTTATGATTTAGTAAAATATTTTTTTAATCCCTTTTGTTTATTATATCAGATGTTATTATTCAGTTTCAAAAATTTAGTTTAGTGTCTGCTAAACTAAAAAAAATAGCTTTTGTATTTGTAGCTATTGACAATTATAATAAAAATGAATTTGAATTAATTATTGTTTTATTATTATTTTATTTATTTAAATAATTAGTTCATTAAAATTATTCTGATAAGTTGAAATGAGTTCTTAAATGGAACATCTTATTAATTGAAAAGTAATGTCAAATCACATCTGTCAGAATGAATGTTTACAAATTATATAACAAAAAACATTGTACAGTTCATATATTTTCATAAGTTATTATATATGTTATTTGATACAATCAGCCTGATACGTGACCTTCAGAACTTACCACTAGTATAATGGAATAATAAAAACCTTTGAAAAGGCTGTATTTACTTAAGCTTTTGTTTATAAAGTTGAATTTCTTTTTAGCTAAACTCATCTCAAAAATTTGAAAATACAAACATAACATGCAAAACATAAACTGGCAATAATTTAAAATATTATTTTTTCAGCAGTCAGCTCTACGAGCTCCACAACTACTGAACTGTATCAGCTCCCCAACAATCCTATTTAGGAACGCGGCAGTAAAAACGTGTAAACAAATTGTGACTGAAATGTCATATGCGTGTCTCGAGCAAACGTGCAACAGTCAACATGGTGAAAATGCGGGGCGGCCAAATTCCAAGTTTCCGGAACGCAAGACACAAAACGCCTTGCATAAAACCATCCTAACCTATTAAATAGTGGTAATCAATAAATAGTAACAGTAATGATGATGATAAATAATAATAATGAATGATAAAAATATAAAAATAAAAGTAAAATCGTGTAGAGTATTTTATAGTTCCTTTTTATTTACAAAATTCTTTATTTTTTACATCTCAGATATTGAGGGGGACATAATCACAAATTTCAGTTATTGGGGGGAGGCGTCCCCTCCGGCGATGATGCCCGTGATTCTTATTAAAAAAGGTTATTTTCCTGTATATTTTGTGTGAGTGTTTATACTGACATATTTTAAACATATTTTAATAAATCTGTCGTCTGGCATGGCGGAGGTAATGGTTGCAATTATTGAGTAACATTTCAAAAAGCGGTTAGTTATGAAATCGAATACATTTCACAAACAAATAAATAACATTAATAACCCTGATAGATTAAATTCATTTGTAAAATAATAGATACAAATTATTTTGTTACTTTAATAAAAACAGAATGAAATAAGAAATCTAATGATGCAATTACTAACTTATTATTATTTCAATTTTATGAGTGCCTTCCACAGCAAAATCAAGCAAAGGTTTATAGGTACAAAATTGAAGATAAGGCAATCTTGTTTAGAATTCTGTTAAAAATACTCAACCGGATTAAAAATTCACCAAAAATAGGTTACTAATCTAGTACAGTACATAACTTCTTATAGCATATCAGTTTTAGAGGAAGATATACATAAAAATGTATGGTAATATTGGTAATCATATACTTCCTCAAATGGGCACAAAATTAGAATTAGTATTTAAGGAATCAAAACAATTTTTGTTTGCAATCCAAACCTTCACATTCATACCCAAGTAAAAAAGTCAAAAACATTTGTGAAAAAATTAAAGTTTTTAGAATTGAATTTTGACTCCTTTCATTGAGATCATTTTAAGCGAAGAAAACAGAAATTTTGTTATCAGCTTCACTCTTCAACACGGCTATAATTGTTCTAAAAATGTAGGTCAAGGTATAAAAATGCAAGGTATAATATGCAGTATTATGTACAGTACGATTTTTTTAACCGTGCCCTCGGCTCGGCTAGCGCGCGGTGGGTTAGCGGTGTAGCGGGGAGTAATTGTAAAGGCAGTTCCACAAACTTCGAATAAACAAAAATGATTGAATAACTATTCGAATAAAATTATTGAAATAAAAACTACTTGAATGAGTCATAGACTACTTGTCCCTTGATAATATGATATGTATAATATACAATATTTTATAACGTTTATAAAATGAGGACAAACTCGGTCAACGGAAACACGGCCTGGCGGCACGGCCCGGCTAGGTGTAGTTTTATTTGAAACGCACACATTATACCGCTGTACCAAGCAAACCGTAAGTCAAACAAAAAAATGTTTCAAATAAAATATTTAATTTGGACCTTTATCTAAAACTTTCTCGCGAACACTTTGTCTCTGACCAATAAATAAAACTTTCCAGCGGCGTGAAAATTTTATGTCATTATTAAAGTACATTGTTGTAATATTGATTTTTAAAATATTAAATAGGTTTTGTAATTGATTTTCTTTTACATCATACGAATCGTATGGTTCTTATCTGAGTATCCGTGAAAGTTTCATAATTTTATATCGCTGCTAAGTGTATTAAATGACAGTGTTATTGAAGCTTGGTTTTCGCTGTTTCACGCCGCTCGGCTCTGTTTCCGTGGAGAAAACTAGAGTAGACAGAGCAATTTCTTACGTTATCATTCAGGTTAGTACAATCTTGGCCGAGGGCACGGTTAAAAAAATCTTACTGTAAATATTTAGATATACATTATTTGTTAAAATTATAATTATAGTATTCAAATTGACGCCTTCTTAAAAAAAAAATTGTGACCGTTTATGTAAGGCCTGCATCTTTAAAATTAAAATATTTCTAGGATGGGCCCCATGTGGTTGCTTGATGAACCTTACAAAGAATTTCCCTGCAATGATGACAAATGTGTGAAAAATTAATAGTAATATTGACAAACTAGCAATGAAAAAAAACAATAATTTAAAAAATAAGATGTAAGGTTAAAATAATATCTAAAAACTCGGTGCTATGAGTTTCAGAACCTAATTTCTCTTTATTTCCAGTTTCTTTGATAATGAAAAACTTAGAATATGATTTAACCTTGTTTTATTTATATTCCTTTACTAGCTGACCCGTACGGCGTTGCCCGTGGTGATTGGTATTTTCAGTCTTTTTAATGTAATTGTATTCTTTTTAAGTGTTCAGTCAGTGAGTGGTATTTGGCTTTTATATATATAGATCTTAAATAATAAAAACACTATTGTCATAATAATAAAAGATCTGAAATTATGATTTTAGTAACTTTGATCCCCCAAACCCCTCCTAAAATTTCGAAATTTTTCATACCCTTTCTTAGTGAGCACCTATGGCCCTAGAGGAAGCTACATACCAAATTTCATTCCAATCCGTTTGGTAGTTTTGAAGAAATCGTGATTTAATAACTTTGATCCCCCCAAACCCCCATGAAATTTCAAATTTTTTGAAACCCTTTCTTAGCGAGCGCCTATAGCCCTAGAGGAAGCTACATACCAAATTTCATTCCAATCTGTTTGGTAATTTTGGAGAAATCGTGATTTAGTAATTTTTACCCCCCAAACCCCCCTAAAATTTCCAATTTTTTAAAACCCTTTTTTAGTGAACGCTTATGGCCCTAGAGGAAGCTACATACCAAATTTCATTCCAATCTGTTCGGTAGTTTTGAAGAAATCATGATTTAATAACTTTGATCCCCTAAACCCGCCCCTAAAATTTCTATTTTTTTCAAACCCTTTCTTAGTAAGCACCTATGGCCCTAGAGGAAGCTACATACCAAATTTCATTCCAATCCGTTTGACAGTTTTGAAGAAATCATGATTTAATAACTTTGATCCCCCCCAAACCCCCCCCCCCTCTAAAATTTCGGTAGTTTTTGAGAAATCGTGATGAGTGAGTCAGTGAGTGGTATTTCGCTTATATTTATATATAGATTATTCTATTTCACATATAATTGACGGCTTTGTTGATTTTTGGAGGGTTTCCCAAGGCTAAATCATATTTTATGATAATAAGTACTTAAAACAGAATTTGTTAAGAGAAAAGTTATTTCAAATGATGTCACCTTTTCTTTAAGAAGATGTTACTGAAGATCCAATGCAGAAGTCAATGTATAGTCTCAAATATACCTATTTAAGATTATAACTAATTCCAAAGACAAGTAAGTAATTTAAAAAAACGATAATTATTAAAACATCAAATGTTTATAAAAAGCTTACATCAAGGCTTATCGTTAGAAGAGATCTTATTTATAATATCTGCTATTTTGCCTGAAAGAAACTGAGGATTCTTTCAAACTGATACAGTAGTATAATAACACCACAAATCATTAGGATAGTTTAACCAAATACAACAAGAGATGTAATCATTCATAGGGATCAGTAGAGTGAACAAAGCCAGGAGACTTAACAACTTTACAAGGAAACTAAATTCGAGATTAATTCCAAATTGGAGACACAATAAAGATGCCTTCATTTTAAACTTGAGTAATCGAGGTACCAAAATTTATAGTTAATTCTTATTTTCCTGTTTAAACATGTCAATTCTATTAAGTCATTTTAATTCATCAGTATTTTAAAAATGTATTATTTTATTGAAAATTGTTGTATTTCATGCAAATAAATTTATATTGTTTTTTGCAACGTTTGAAACGATTTTCATTGAAATTAAAATTATGTTTGATGATTTTTAAGCTTTTGATATATTTTTCTTTGAGTGATATGTTCTGATACATATATATTTATTTGTGTGGTATTTCCAGAAGTGTTGTTATAATATCTGCGTGTTTCAATGTTAACATATTAATTTAATAAAGGTTAATTTAGTTTGAGCTGGACTTACTATTTAACTAAATCTTTGTTTACATCTATAATAAATTATTGCTGTTTTCATAAGACTCTAGATTTATATTAACTAACAAAAAAACAAAACTGTAATGAAGGAACCAAGATCTAATAAACTGAGTAAGTAGCTTGGCAATTTAAATAATGAAATGCATATTAATGACAAAACAACATATTTTCTTAGTTTATATTTTGCAACTATGTTTTGAAGAAGTGATCAGGTTGGTATTATAAATTACTGTAACACTGTTTGGCTTGTTTTAGCATGTGTGTGTATAGCTAGTGGCTACGATTTTAACTTATTTTTACAAATTTTTAATATAGATTTTAAAATATCCAGATACACAGTAGTTTTTTATATAAGTAATAACTAGCAACATTTTAAATAATGTTTTCTTTTGAATTATTATTATTTAAACTTTATTTAAAAAAATAGTTATTAAAAAATGTTCAAAATATGTGACATTTTTGCAAAACAAAAAAATTAACTACATTGTTAACATATTAGAATAAACACCAAAACAAGTATTATAAACAAAGTAGGAGTTTAATGACAAAATATATCCTTCAATTCAAACTTTTACATTCTATAAATTACCTTATTTAATCTGTTCTATTAATATTTCAATTAAAGTTGAATTATTAATACCTAATTAGTAATTACCCTTACAGGAGTGAAGTTCTGAAACGTCATGGGTTAACTACTGTATATATTATATTCTTTTAAGGGTTAAAGTTGAATTAAAGTTTAGTATCATACCTATTGTATATATTATATTCTTTTAAGGGTTAAAGTTGAATTAAAATGTAATATCATACCTACTTACTGTATGTATTATATTCTTTTAAGGGTTAAAGTTGAATTAAAGTTTAATATCATACCCACTGTATACAGGGTGTTTCACGGGAACCCTGACAAACTTCAGGAAATGGTTCCTTGTATCAAGGGAAGAAAAAAATGTTATATAAACATAGGTCCCGTACCCATTTTTTCGTACTTATAGCTGAAAATTGTGTTTTTCCAGATTTCCGTGTAGTTCTAGTGTTTTTTTTACCTCTAGACAAAAATTGAGTAGAGATATTGTGTTAAAACTTATACTGGTAGTTGGAGCAGAAAATTCTGCAGACATACCATTGTTTTTTAGTCAGAAAATAACAATAATTATTCGGTGGTTGCCTTCCAAATTGTAAAATTAATTAAAAAAATTAACGCTTAAAAAATGTTTTTTTTATTTCACAAGCTTTTATGTGAAAACTACTTGACAACTTGGGCTGCAACCTTACCAAAAGTTGTCAAATTTTATGTAGAATAAGATT
>JAGFPH010000156.1:879163-915165 GCA_018207615.1 Philaenus spumarius
GGCTTGAGCGCACTGTTTAAAGAATTATAAATTCATTGAGTCAGCCGCGTTCAGTTAGAAGCGTGGGAAGAACGTGACAATGTCGCACTAAGGCGATTGGAGCGTTAAAGGTTTCAGTGTACACAAGCCCGTCCCTCAAAGGTAATCTTTTGTGGTCTTTACTGTAATACTTGCTATATGAGCGTATCGCTGATGTCGCTCCGATCGCTTGTGTCGCGTTACTCTTGTCGTCCATGTTGGAATCGGTGTAAGACTGAACGAAAGACAACAGACAACTGCGATTTCTCGGTGTTAGCCGGAGGCACGAAGTTTATTAGTTTGAGTCAAACGAATAACTTGGATTTCGATCATTCATGACTATATATATATCACACACTCATACGCACATGTTGTACAACTGGAATGGAGTTTTAGTTTTGTTCCAGATAAAACATAGTACTGTAATATTATTTCCCAAATTCCAGTTTTTTTTTTGCCGTTTTGCCGCCCCTAAAAATTTGCCGCTATAGACCCGGGCCCACATGGCCCTATGCTAAATCCGGCTCTGTATATATGTCAGTATTCTTTGAAAATAACCAGACATATTCTCTACTTGTCACCCAAATCTACAGCGAGTATAAAAAAATATGTCAGCAATGTGGAATGTCTATTGTTCAGACTGCTTGTGGAAAATGAATGTAAATTGATTTGTTAATAAAAATAAGTTATTTTTTTAGATATTTTTGAAACTTAAATTTAAAATTATTATTATCAAGTTTAAAAACTTTGGTGTGAAAAGTATTTTAATAAGAAAAATATAACCTGTAATAAGCAGTAATTTTTGTTTCAAGTTTTTCTATCTGTACAGTACATATTTCAGTATCTTTTTCATATTTTAAAATACATCAAATTAAGTAAATTTTAAGTATTATAAATATATATAACAACATCTATATTTTCCTATATTTTTCTTTCTTTCTCTTAGTTTAATATTTTTTTTAGAAAACCTCATGTTTTCTGTCAAACTAGCGGCGTGCCCTTACTTCTTCCTTCGCCTACTTTTCTTTACTCTCTCTATAAAAATTTCATTTTATTAATTTTTCTAATTTCATTTTATTAATTTTTTTAGCTCAGACCTTAAATGCGTTGATCTAGCCGCGCAAGAAATATTATCCTGTAGGATAATATTCCTTACTTGCTTTGAAAGGAAGTTAATTTTAATAATTTTTTTGTAGAGCCTCGACTCTTTACGAGATTGTGCCTTTTGGAGATTGATATACCTTTATTATAGCAAGTTACATACACTCTTATCATTTATACACATAGGCGACGTTTATCAGCTGATTCAGGACCCTTTTTCGATGAAATAAAAGATTTGTTAATATTTTTCGTTTTTTATAAGAACCAATTCGCTTCTTATTAATTTAATTATGCTCAAAATTCAAAATATATACATTACACCATTTCAATAATCACCATAAAAATGTATACTTGAAATTAATAACAAAATAATCTTTCCTTATTTTAAATCTTTAATTTATTACACAATTTTATTTCATTATTTGAAAAAGATATCGTAGACTGCTGTGAGAGATAGACATACATATTGAGTAATTTACTATTGGAACAATGCCTATTTCCCCAAATTATTTTATAAAAATTTGAATTTACCTTCAACGTTGCAAAATATATTAGAATAATAAATATCACTGACAGTACCTTGGACGAGTATAGAGAGCGTTCCACTCGTTGTTGGCGTAAGTTCTGTCTCCGGGAGTAAGAATGTCGGGACTCTGGTAGATATGCAGTAGCTGGCACCCCGCCCTATGCTGTCTTGATTCCTCCTGGGTTATGGAATAGTGCAACCCGTCTCTGGATAGATCCTGTAATGGTCCTGAAGGCTGTTACCGATTCTATTGTGTTTAGGTTAGTTTGAAATAATCATTGATGTGTTGCCTTCTTTTCGTCATTTCACCTCTGCAACTGTTTACCAAGTTTTACTATAAAGAAACGTAGTTACATCTCTGTGTGTCTCTTTTAGAAGTGCAGATCCGGCAAGTAACTTTTGGTGTTCTCCCTGTTGAGGGACTAAACTGTTACCACTTGGGTCAAACAAGTTCCCTGAATTTCCCTTTAATTAAAGTTTTATATCTCATTCTTTTATGAAAAGGAAATTTTCATCATTTTTCCTGGATGCAGGATACTTATCGGAATTCATCTTTAAATTTTTTAATTACGACAATTTTTGATTGATCAAGTTTTTTGTTTACCCAGTCCTATTGTTACCCCTGACTACACTATCTCAGTTGACAGCAAAGTTTAACCGGCAATCTTGGTACGAAATTCCTGTTCACTTTGGTCTATGCCAAAAGTACTCTTTTTTCTGGATTTTCCATAACTCCCGATGCCGTAGCTGGATCCTGGATCGGTCTTCAATTTCTGGTTCAGGATGTATTCTGGATTCAGTACTAACTCGAATCTAAGCTGTGTGAAATTCCGTTCGGCTTTTGCGGTCAATCGTGATTTCTTCTGTTTTGTTTAAGTGATTTCCCGCGTTTCCGATTTTCTTTCACTTTTTCTTCACTTATCCTTTCCCTCAAGTCCTATCTACTACTTTCCTGTCTTTGGTTTTGTCCTACAACTTTTGGTTGAGGAGTTATTTCACTCTTGGACTTTTGAATTATTTCTATGTTTATAGGTATGTAATTGCAGCAAGGGATCTGCAAGCTGGTTCTGAAGTACTAACTGAAATACCTTTCAGTGTTGGTCCGAAATCCCAGTCAAGTCCAGTTTGTCTGGGTTGTTATGCATTAGTTGATGGGTCTATGTTATGCAGCAAGTGTAAATGGCCTGTGTGTGATTCAGATTGTGAAGAGCAACCGCTTCACAAAAATGGCGAGTGCATTATTTTTGTGTCAGCTAATGTTCAATACCAACAAGATGAAGATCCTAGTAAACCTTCACCACAATATGAATGTGTTACACCATTGAGAACACTATTAGCAAAGGAGAGCGATCCCAACCGATGGGATCAAGAAGTCAAGGTAATGGAAGCACATATGATAGAAAGAAAGGAAAGTCCTGATTGGTGGGACTCAGAGCAAGTCAATGTTGTGGATTTCATAAGAGATCGATGCAAGTTGGCAGACAAGTATGAATAAAATAATAGATTATATATATCTTTATATATTTTAACAAATATAGTATCTTTTTATTTTTGTTATAAAATGACAAAGGATGATAAATAAATTTCATACTTTTGCAATTATTCATTCAAATATATTTTGAAAACGTTTTTGAATAGTTTCTCGCATCTACTTATATAAAAAATCGATTTAAATAAAGTGTTTTTTTTAGGATTATTTTTTGATTAAACTGCTACTTCGCTGAAAATCTAAATGATGAAATCAAAATTGTTGTAGAGGGCAAACTCTTATATGGTATTTTCTTCTCTACAACACTATTAGTATTGTTTTAGACAATGTTTTATGAAATGAGATGTCAAGGAAAAATCTACTTTAAAAAATTAGTCCTTTTTATTTTAATTTGTTATTTAACTCCAAATGGTGATTAACGTGCAAAGAGAAACCAATAAGAATGTAACCTATAATACATTTGAATGGAAGATTTAAAGAAAAAGATCTTGCAAAGTGTTTGTATTATTCTTTTGAAGGAGATCCTACAAATTCAAATTTGGAGTCTGAAAATAAAACTAACAGCTGATAAGTATTTTCTGTTCAAACATTTATCATTAAAAATCCTTAACATATTTTAAGTAGGAGTGATTTCATTTATTCACGAGCTAATCATTTTACTAATCATTAATCAAATATTAAGTATTCATTAATCAATTCGTTAGTGTTAGTCAAGTGCAAAGAAATGATTTCCACTAATAATATGTAAACAAATCTAATTTAATTCATATAACCAGAAGGCCTTCTAATTTCCTAACAAAATATCAATTTGATAAACAAAATTCCTATGATTCAAACATTTTCTCATAACTGTATCTTCTACTATAATGTTATGGGGTCCCCACTACTTACTGGTACCAGCTTTGTTGGTTTAAAAGTGATGGTTTGTCTCATTTTGTAGATAGAGGGCCGTACTGCTGATGCACTTTTGGATGTTGTTAGGAGGATAGCTAAGTAAGGCGTTCAGTGAGCCCTAAGGATAAAAGTAGTAAAGGTAGGCCAAACGGTTTAAACAGCGCAATCTGTTTAGTGAACTTAAAATTTTAAAATGATCTACTGGCTCGAATCTTAACTTTTCTAAATATTGAACATAATATGTGAGAGTTTAAATGTGTGGAGCATGTATACGGTACTTCTTAACAGGATACAAGGCAGATTTTAATCTGTGTGACAAGACTCTGCTCATTCAGCTTCCCACTACTGTATCTGTACTCTCTACAATATATACCATGTTGGATGAGTTATTATAGATTGAGAAGGGTTTACGTTTAGTATAATGAATATGTTTATTATTATTTGATTGTATGCAGTGCCAGTCTGGGGAGAAATTGGGCACTCAGCTTAAATCAATGGCAAGCCCCTCTTCTACAAAAAAATCCCTAAACAATAAATATTTGAATGAGTTGTTAAAAATGTACAAAAAATAGGCTACAAAAAACATTCAGTCAAAGTTTAATTATTGTACGTTATCAAATCATTAAAAAAAACCGTACATAACATGAATACATACTTACAAGTATATTCCTTTTTTTCCTTTGTTGAGTTGTTAAAAAAGTACCAAAGAATCAGTCAAAGTTTAATATTTATTATTGTACATTAGGAAATTGTAAAAAAAACTATACAAAAAATTAATACTTATAAGTAATACTACTTTGTTTTGATAACACTATTTAAATTAAACCACCTTTTTTACCTGAGTTCGTCATTGGTTAAGGCTATTGATAATTTTTAACCAAGTTTTCAATCAAATCTTCCTCACAATTTGTTATCATTAAATTAGCCAATACAAGTTGGGACAAAGAATTACATAACTTAAGCCCTCCATACACTATCCATCTTGGTTCGTCGTTACACCCAACTTGGTCCAATGGCAGACCAGGTTGGGCTGGAGTTTGATAGTGTGTGATGACGGGCAAACTGCATCGCACCGAGTTGGGCGAGCCGTACCTCAGGTTTTCCATCTTGGCCGTAAACACACCGCAACCGCAAGACAACAAATTTCTATGCACTAAGTTGGACTGTGTGTGGGCGCACCAAACCGGTTGAGCTGGACCTGGGGTACGCGACAGACAATCGACTGACTCACATCAATCCTACAGAAACACTTCTTGTTTATGGCAGATATCGTCAAAGAAATAACAACAGGCAAAAGAGGGATTTGGCTATGCAAGAGCTACTAGAATTCATGAAGAAAAAAAACAATACCTGAGGCCAGATTGGGTTTCATAAAGAAACAAATCGATAACATTTGGCGCTGCTTCAGAAGAGAGTTTGCCAAAGTACAAGCCTCCAAACCTGATAGTACAAGAACTGAAGATGGTGAAGAAGACTTGTACTTAGAATACTACAATTGAAACTCAAAGGGAAAATTTGATAAACACAGCAATTACAACTCTGCAACAGAATGAAGATGAATTTGATGTACTTGGAAAGTTAGTGGCAGCTAAGTTCCGAAAAATGAAGGGAATTCAGAGAATCTATGAGAGAAACTTTTCAATGACATTATGTACATGAGGTTGGTACGATACTGGTTCGATATTGTGTAGGTAAACCTGACTTTTATCATCCGAACATCTTATACCGGATTGGGGGCCCTGTGCGACCGACCAGGTTCGATAGTGTATGGAGAATCACTAACCGAACATTTGTACGTCCCAGCTTAAAGGAAACCTGGTATGGTCTGGTTCGTCGGACCAAGTTGGATAGTGGCTTTAGTTTTAACTATTTTCAAATTAGAAAACCCTCATTCAAGTGTCACCGTGTACATGGTCAAGTCAAAACAAATTTATAAACAGAATATAAATTGTTAAAAAGTACAGACTGAGATCAAATATAATTCAAAACAGTAAATTGCACAGGATAAACTGCACAGTCTGCAGTTCTCCCAAACTAGATTATTTTTCAGTATCATTGTCTTGCTCTCTCCCCCTTCAGTCACTTCCACTTTAATTTTAACTCTTCATCTTGTTCCCGTTTTATTATTATTATTATTATTTAGCAGCTGCACCACTCAATAGTTTATTACCCTTATTCATTTCCAGATTCAATAAAATAAAACACACTAAAACACTAATAATAAAAACAGAAAATTAAAAAGTAAACTTTGGAATTGCTACCCTAGAAGAGTAATCAAACAATGTCTTAACTGTATGCAATATGTAACGCTGACGAGCTGATCGTGCATATCAGGGGATGTCGAAATCATTCCCAACCTGGCCAGACCGGCACTGATTGTATGTGTAAGGTGCAGGATACCTGTCTTTTCATGCTCAGGGGATCTTTCTTCTTGGCCGCTTCGTATAAAAACACCATATGAAATTTCATCAGCACTAGCCATAAGAACATCTATACATAAAAGGAGTCAAGCCTTAGCTCTGGTAAAAAACAAACCTGATAGAAATACTGCTAAACTAATATTGCACCCATTTTGATCATATGAAAAAGGATATAAGAGACACCAAAGTTTAAAAATCCATGTAAAAGAAATTATTGGGATTATTTGCTTTCAAAATATATCTAAATTATTTAAACTGCACAAAATTAAATATATATTATAAGCCTTAAAATACTACATCGTATTTAAGAATCTAACTACCAAATATAATTAAGAATAAGTTTTGTGAATAAACAGCATTCAATCCAACTAATATGAAAAATGACTACTAAACAAATTATATTTGTTTCAGAATAAACAATTTGTAGGCTGATCTTTAATATGTACTTTAACAGCATATTGTTTCTTAAATTAATAGTTTTTCACTTTTATTTCAATGAATTCGCTTATAAATCAACATGAAACATTATCATAAGCTGCCTAGTTTTTAATGTTAACAAACTGGTTTTTCTTTTAAATTGTTTTCAGGTTTGATTCTGAATTAATCCATAGAGTATGTGGTATACTTGAAGTGAACTGTTTTGAAATTAAAACACCAAATGGAGTTTTCATTCGTGGGCTTTATCCTAATTTAGCACTTTTATCACATAATTGTATTGCAAATACAACGCACAGTATATTTCTTTCAGAAAATTATAAGTAAGTTACTTAGAAACATTCTTATATAGTTCTAGTACATCAATTATTAATGCAGCCTTTAAATCTTCAGATTATGTCACATTATAAAGTTTACTTAAACGTTCTTTTATAATGCACTTTATTTGTGACACAAACTGAAGATGTAAAAGCTGTAAATAATTGATAAATAGTTGTAGGCTTCTCTAGAAGCTGGTCGATGAAGTTTTAGCAGGTGCAGGTACAATATTCCCGCTTATATACTTTAATAATATTTTGTTGTTTCCTTTAAAATAATCCCAATTGCATTTCACTGATAAGTATTATTTAAAATTGTAAGTTATTATACAAATTATATCTGATAGGTCTCGATAATGGAGGAACTCCGAAACGCGTCGACAAACTTAAGTGAAAGTGTTACGTTAGGATTGGCAGAAAATTGTACTCAAACTTATTATTTAAAATTGTACTAAGCAATGAATTTACAATTTTATCAAGCATAAACATTTTTAATTCCACCAGTATAATGAAGTACTGTATTACCAAAAAGTTATAACATTATTATAAAAACTCACTATTTAAAACAGTTAGCCCTATATTTTTTCTTAATGTCTTCACTTCAAGACATACTAAGGAAGTCAGAGCATGGAATTAACTCACAGAAATTTCCAAAGCCATTGGCGGGATTCAAACTGTTTGTCTGAAGTGCTTAGCGTATGATGTGCCTAGCGGTTTACCTTGTAAACTAAAATACTGTCACTCCCTTAATTTAAACATGTTATGATATAACATTAAAAATCCTTATATATTATTTCTCAAAGGTATTTTTTTGTCACTTAGCAATATCTCCCTTAATTCTTCATCAAAATTAATTAATCTAGCATCATTTTAAAACTTATGTTCCCCGCTATTGACAAACAATAGACAAACAGCTTAAAATTCCTGTTTTCCTTACAAAAATTTATTTAAACACTTTTATATTATACTTCCTATGGTTCCTAATGAAAGGTGGCATCTATTAACAATCTGTTTAAGTAACATGACAGCTGTTAGTTTGATTGTTTATATTCCATATGAAAGTGTTATAAACTTTTATTTATAAACTAATGTAAATAAGTAAATGTAATTAACTGAACTAAATCAACGTATTAAATCAGGTAAGTACTGCTAACTTGCAAAATATTTGCACGAGTCAGCTAGTATCTATAATTGCAAATTAAAACGAAAATCGCCTAAAACATATAGACTTAAATAGCATTAATTGCAAGTAGATATATGCAGAACCGGATCTACATATTTTGCGCCTTTGGGCCCTCCCGAAATTGCCGCTACCCACAATTAAAAGCACTCTATACCCAAAATTTTCTCTAGTTTACATTGAATTTGCAATATTTTTTACTCCTTACAAAAAAGTGTTAATACTATTTCCTTTCTCCTAATTTGCTCAGGTTGATTTAATTAGTAGTAAAATCATTTGTTTTATATTACTAATGAGTTAATGAGATTTATAAATCTTTATTAAAACAAAATATAATATATGTAATTTCAATTACAAAAAATTACTGTTTCATCTTTAGAGAAATATCATACTCAATTTTTATTAATATTTCTGCATGATTACACCAACAGGAGGGGAGGAGGCTAAATATAATTTTACTTTTAAGAATTTAATTACGGTATTACGTAATTTTTACAGGGTGAAATTCAGAAGTGGTTTGGCAAAATAATAAAAGACACATAGATTTCAAATCACGTATTTCAAGTCTATTATACAGTTTAAACAATTAAACCCAATAAACAAACATGTAAATATAACCACTAAAGCGTGTTTGAGAGATTCTAACTTTTAAGATGCAAACTACAAGAGGTAGGATAGATAATTGTTTAGTCTTTAAATTATATATTATATTTTTAAAGTGTGCGACGCGACGTGAGCTGGCGATGCGACCGAGTTTTGAAATTTCAAATCAGTTTCTCTTTTGTCACTGCAGTAGCTCGTGTAGCCTGTGTCACGCACGTAGTACGCGTCAACGATATAGACGACGGCTCCACTGATGTCAGCGGTCTGGGATATCATCAGCTCAAAGATATGACGGCTGATGTCACCCGCAACACCAGTACACGTAAAACACAATAATCTACCTATATTAAAGACCACTAAAGAATACCGTTGCGTGGCGGCCAAGATAATGGGCGTGCAGCGTTGCCATATCTTCTAGTCTCGAATACTCCTAGTATTTACCGCTCGAGGCTTGAGCGCACTGTTTAAAGAATTATAAATTCATTGAGTCAGCCGCGTTCAGTTAGAAGCGTGGGAAGAACGTGACAATGTCGCACTAAGGCGATTGGAGCGTTAAAGGTTTCAGTGTACACAAGCCCGTCCCTCAAAGGTAATCTTTTGTGGTCTTTACTGTAATACTTGCTATATGAGCGTATCGCTGATGTCGCTCCGATCGCTTGTGTCGCGTTACTCTTGTCGTCCATGTTGGAATCGGTGTAAGACTGAACGAAAGACAACAGACAACTGCGATTTCTCGGTGTTAGCCGGAGGCACGAAGTTTATTAGTTTGAGTCAAACGAATAACTTGGATTTCGATCATTCATGACTATATATATATCACACACTCATACGCACATGTTGTACAACTGGAATGGAGTTTTAGTTTTGTTCCAGATAAAACATAGTACTGTAATATTATTTCCCAAATTCCAGTTTTTTTTTTGCCGTTTTGCCGCCCCTAAAAATTTGCCGCTATAGACCCGGGCCCACATGGCCCTATGCTAAATCCGGCTCTGTATATATGTCAGTATTCTTTGAAAATAACCAGACATATTCTCTACTTGTCACCCAAATCTACAGCGAGTATAAAAAAATATGTCAGCAATGTGGAATGTCTATTGTTCAGACTGCTTGTGGAAAATGAATGTAAATTGATTTGTTAATAAAAATAAGTTATTTTTTTAGATATTTTTGAAACTTAAATTTAAAATTATTATTATCAAGTTTAAAAACTTTGGTGTGAAAAGTATTTTAATAAGAAAAATATAACCTGTAATAAGCAGTAATTTTTGTTTCAAGTTTTTCTATCTGTACAGTACATATTTCAGTATCTTTTTCATATTTTAAAATACATCAAATTAAGTAAATTTTAAGTATTATAAATATATATAACAACATCTATATTTTCCTATATTTTTCTTTCTTTCTCTTAGTTTAATATTTTTTTTAGAAAACCTCATGTTTTCTGTCAAACTAGCGGCGTGCCCTTACTTCTTCCTTCGCCTACTTTTCTTTACTCTCTCTATAAAAATTTCATTTTATTAATTTTTCTAATTTCATTTTATTAATTTTTTTAGCTCAGACCTTAAATGCGTTGATCTAGCCGCGCAAGAAATATTATCCTGTAGGATAATATTCCTTACTTGCTTTGAAAGGAAGTTAATTTTAATAATTTTTTTGTAGAGCCTCGACTCTTTACGAGATTGTGCCTTTTGGAGATTGATATACCTTTATTATAGCAAGTTACATACACTCTTATCATTTATACACATAGGCGACGTTTATCAGCTGATTCAGGACCCTTTTTCGATGAAATAAAAGATTTGTTAATATTTTTCGTTTTTTATAAGAACCAATTCGCTTCTTATTAATTTAATTATGCTCAAAATTCAAAATATATACATTACACCATTTCAATAATCACCATAAAAATGTATACTTGAAATTAATAACAAAATAATCTTTCCTTATTTTAAATCTTTAATTTATTACACAATTTTATTTCATTATTTGAAAAAGATATCGTAGACTGCTGTGAGAGATAGACATACATATTGAGTAATTTACTATTGGAACAATGCCTATTTCCCCAAATTATTTTATAAAAATTTGAATTTACCTTCAACGTTGCAAAATATATTAGAATAATAAATATCACTGACAGTACCTTGGACGAGTATAGAGAGCGTTCCACTCGTTGTTGGCGTAAGTTCTGTCTCCGGGAGTAAGAATGTCGGGACTCTGGTAGATATGCAGTAGCTGGCACCCCGCCCTATGCTGTCTTGATTCCTCCTGGGTTATGGAATAGTGCAACCCGTCTCTGGATAGATCCTGTAATGGTCCTGAAGGCTGTTACCGATTCTATTGTGTTTAGGTTAGTTTGAAATAATCATTGATGTGTTGCCTTCTTTTCGTCATTTCACCTCTGCAACTGTTTACCAAGTTTTACTATAAAGAAACGTAGTTACATCTCTGTGTGTCTCTTTTAGAAGTGCAGATCCGGCAAGTAACTTTTGGTGTTCTCCCTGTTGAGGGACTAAACTGTTACCACTTGGGTCAAACAAGTTCCCTGAATTTCCCTTTAATTAAAGTTTTATATCTCATTCTTTTATGAAAAGGAAATTTTCATCATTTTTCCTGGATGCAGGATACTTATCGGAATTCATCTTTAAATTTTTTAATTACGACAATTTTTGATTGATCAAGTTTTTTGTTTACCCAGTCCTATTGTTACCCCTGACTACACTATCTCAGTTGACAGCAAAGTTTAACCGGCAATCTTGGTACGAAATTCCTGTTCACTTTGGTCTATGCCAAAAGTACTCTTTTTTCTGGATTTTCCATAACTCCCGATGCCGTAGCTGGATCCTGGATCGGTCTTCAATTTCTGGTTCAGGATGTATTCTGGATTCAGTACTAACTCGAATCTAAGCTGTGTGAAATTCCGTTCGGCTTTTGCGGTCAATCGTGATTTCTTCTGTTTTGTTTAAGTGATTTCCCGCGTTTCCGATTTTCTTTCACTTTTTCTTCACTTATCCTTTCCCTCAAGTCCTATCTACTACTTTCCTGTCTTTGGTTTTGTCCTACAACTTTTGGTTGAGGAGTTATTTCACTCTTGGACTTTTGAAATTGTTAATTTTTGTTAACTACCCATTTCCCATTATTTTTCAATACTCTCTCTCTCTCTCTCTCTCGCCTTTACGTATATTTAATTGTCACTGGCTTCTGCCCTTAAACATTTTTCATTTTATGTCTTTTTTAACCCCTAAAAGTTTATTTATTTAATTTCAGTAAAACCCGTTTAATAACTCTAAAATTATTAACCTTAAGTTGTTATTACTCTCTCATATTACTTATTGCTCCCCTTGCTTTATTTATTTGAAATTACTTTTCTAAAAAACTGAATTTTACTTTACTTTTTGTTAATTGTTTTACTGAAATTATTTTTAATTTAACATTTTTTAATTAAATCTTATTAAGCTACTATTTCTTTGTTCTATTTTTTTATAATTCCTAAATTTACCAAATTTGATTTTTTAAGTCACTTCTTATTTACTCATAACTTTTTTATTATACTTTTTATCAAGAAACTTTATTAACATAAATTGCTCCATTTCCCTTTCTTTATCCATTTATCTAAAAATATCAACTTTTAATTTCAATAAGTTTTTCCATTGTTTTATAATAACTTGCATTGAACTGTATGGCATAGCAAGAACAAGCATTTCTCAGTTTGTGACTTTGTGAGCCAATTATAATATGAACATCCTTATATTGAATGATTCATTAATTTATAACCTCAAATATGGCAACTATTAATAACAGTGACAATGGTTGTGATGAACAAGTTATTTAATGTACCATTAAACTTTAAGAATGTTACTTTACAAAAAAGAATTAACTATTAATTTGTTTAACAAATAAAGAAATTAAATGTCTATTAAAAAAGAACAAAATAAGGAACTATCCCAAACTACTATACATTGACAATGGATACTTAAGTATGGATAGGGTTACCAGATAAAAAATCAAAATTCCGGAGTAAATTTTAAGAAAATTCCTGACTTTCTTGTAAATATAATTTTAATGTTGTTATGTGAGAAAACGAAGTTAACTCTAGAATTTTCTCATTCGCGTACACTCTACACTGTGTGTGTTTGAATGAATGCGGGCGAAGGAGAGGTGTTTCCCTCTCCCAAACCACTTACCCATTATCCACCTGTCTGTGCCATCGATGTATAAACACTACATCGCTGTCTGTACCTACGCCAAACGCTTTGTTTATTTCTGTACTTAGTCTCTCGTTTGTTTTAAGAGCAATTAGAACAGTTTTTGAGTAAGTACGACGTTTCTTACCTTTTGTTTATTATATAGGTTATAGTATTTTAAGTTTAGTTCAATAGTTTATTTATTGTGGTGTTAGAGACTTGTGTATTCGTGTTAAATATTACGAAAATGGCATCAACGTCAAGTGTTAGAAAAAGACAATGCACGTTTACTGAGGTGATGAAAACCAAATATTCTTTTATGAAAGAAGGAAGAGTGCCAACTGAAGCTTATTGCATGATTTGTGACTGTAATATATCTATAAAGCATAAAGGTATGTCCGATATTGAAACACATATTACTAGTAATAAACACAAAACTAAACTTACAACAGTGAATACTAACAGGAAACTCACTGATATTTTTGTACCGTTGTCTTCAGGAAGTAAACAAAAACAGTCTGCTGCTGAAGGTACGCTTGCTTCTCATACTGTTAACCACAATCAATCATAAAATTCTATGTAGTGTACTGGGCGACTGATGAAAGTAATATTTCCCGACTCTAATATTGCGAACGAGATGGTGTGATAGCTCCATGGGTTGTTAAAAACTTGATTACTTCTTTGAAAAATATTTTCTATCTCGGAGTTTCTACAAACGCAAGCAATCATGGCTCCGAAAAGATTTTCCCTATAATGATTCAGTATTTTGATTGCCAGAATGGAGGAATTCAGACAAAATTATTGGATATTCATAGTACCTTAAATGAAACTTCTGAAACAATTGCTGAGATTATAATGACAACGTTACAAAAATATGATTTATCAGAAAAATGCATCTCATTCACTGCGGACAACGCTAATGAAAATTTTGGTGGAATAAATCGCCCATCTTCGGGAAGAAACGTGCTCGCAAATCTACAAAATCAATTAAATAAAGATATTATTGCAGCTGGGTGCCCAGCTCATGTAGCCCCTACTACACAGGCACACTGAAAATTGATGTTGAAGTATTGGTGATGAAACTCTTCAATTACTTTTCTATTTATACTGTGCGAACAGAGGCATTGAAAACCATTTGCGACTACATTGAAGTTAATTATGAGAAATGACTGTCACACAGCAAGACAAGGTGGCTGAGTCTTTTCCCGGCAGTAGAGAGAATTCTCAAAATTTATCAGCCTCTAAAAACGTATTTCCTTTCTACTCCACAAGTGCCAACAATCCTTGTAAACTTTTTTGAAAATGAATTGTGTTAATCTTACTTGTATTTTGTTCATTCCTTGATGGGCATCTTTCAGCCTAAGATTTTAGAAATTGAGAGGGAAAACAATTCTATTATGGATATTGGAAAGATTTTGCAAACACTTAATCATACCCTGAAAGCAAGAGAACATGCAAAATTCGTTCCACTTAAAGTGAGACAATTGATCTCTACCTGTAGCTGCGAAGAGAAGAAAGATGAATTCTTGAATGACATTCAAAAATCTTATAAATGTTGTCGGGACTATTTAAACAAATGGCGACGACAGCCATTAATGGACTTGGAGATTTTTGAATGGATGTTAATAAAAAGAGACACTACTATTGAGTATGACAATATCATTTCATCGATACAGTTTCTAATTGTAAAAGGGGTAAATTTGGATGATAGCAAATTATTTGACGAAATCACAGCTTTGAATGATATGATCAAGCAGCAAAATCAGGATTTTTTAGAGATGATGCCAATAAACAATGGACTATTATTCTCATAACAGCTGGACCAGGAAAATTCATGGAATTAAACAAGATATGTACTTATATATTTGCGATGCAGGCACAAAATGCCAATGTTGAAAGGATCTTTTCCTTAATGGGAACGCAATGGTCAAAAGAAAGGAACAGACTTCTGTAGAGTCTGTGAAGTCGATTCTTTTAACTCAGTATAATTTAAAAATATGACTTGTGAAATGTTCTACAAAAACCATTATTAAAGATTCGGAAGTGTTGAAAAGTATTTCTGGGAGCACTAAATATAAGTAAAATGATCATGATGAATAATAATGTATAAATATAACAATGATTTTTTTTAATAAAAAATATTGAGTTTATTTGATTTTTTATTAATTTTTTTACATAAGTTGTGGAAATTCCGTACGGCTTAGAATTCCTCCCACATGCCGGACAAAGACCTATATTACCGGACATGTCCGGAAAATTCCGGACTTATGGCAACCCTAAGTAAAGATATTTTGGTAATTTTAACCTTGTTTAATTCGTATTAATTTTGAATAGAAAATATGAGCTCATTTACATTTATTATGAAATTATTAATCTCGGGGTTTGTGGGTGTAACGTGCCGGTTTCATCCAATATTAACACAAATAACCGTATATAATATATATACAACTTATAACCTATATCTGCAATACATATTTTACAATATTCAAGGTTCAATAAAACAAATAAATTGTTTAATACATCAAATTATGGATGTATCACACTCAAGATTAGAAATTTTGTACTTTGTTAAAATCGCGAAAACTTTGGTACCGTAGTCTAAAAGTATCTTCGCAAGATAGGTTAATGTATAGAAAAGATCAGATCTCACCAAATACGTTTGATTTCTTATGTGCTGGTTAAATTATGTCCACTGTCTTAAAACTTCTTAACGTATGTCACTGGGATTTCTATTATTACGTTTTGTTATAATTCTGGGTAATTTGAGATAAGGTAGTTCCATTTTCAATAGAACGGAGGAACGTCTGTGTTTTACTTTACTAGCCTAGGTATTAATCCTCAGTCAGTAATTCTATTTTCCCTTTTTAGCCCAGTCGGTATAGGTTACAACTACCAGTAATTTGCAATACGGCTGAATTTTTTTTATAAGTACATTAAAGTATGTAGATTAACATAAAAAAAAGTTTACCGGTCTATCGGTTTCCCAAAGTCGAAAAAAAAATCGATTATAATTTTTTTTTCGATTATCCTCAATATTTCGAGCTGGGATGAAGATAGAGGAAAATAAAAAATACCACCGTGTAGGGGAAGTATTTTTAAAAAAAAAAGGTCATATGTATTTATTTCGTCCGAGCAATGGTTTGTCTGGAAAAAAATCGATAATGCAGGTATGTATTTTGCAGCAGGGGAAATCACTAAAAGGGGACATCTTATTCATATATGAAGCGTTGGCTCATTCTAAATTGGCCGAATTTTAATATATCGAATTGAAACTTGACATAGGAGTTAAAATATATATTTTAAACATTTATGCTGAGTCTCAGCTTGTTATCTTGAAAATTACCTACACGGTGGTATTTTTTATTTTTCTCTATCTTCATCCCAGCTCGAAATATTAAGGATAATCGAAAAAAAAAATTATAATCGATTTTTTTTTCGACTTTGGGAAATCGATAGGCTGGTCAACTTTTTTTATGTTTATCTACATGCTAAATGTACTTATAAAAAAAAAATTCAGCCGTATTGCAAATTACTGGAACTTTTGGTCTAAATTTACCTCTACCGACTGGCCTATTTGTTGCAAACATATGTTTTCTTTAGAAATGCCGAATTTGTTCACTTTACTTCACCATGTATTATATTTTGCATTTAAAATATAAACGTTTGGGTTTTTATATTTATAATTTTAACAGTGGTTTTGCATAAAATTATAGGACTGTTATGAATTATTTAGATATATTACGGACTATTTATTTATACCGTTTAAATTGGAAAATAATTCCTTTTCTGAAAGTAAAAACAGATGTTTTTTCATCTACTCATTTTGAAAGTTGAGATGACTCCAAGGAATATTTTAACCAATCAGATCGTTAGACCTCTTATTTGTAAACATTTGACGATGTTGATGTTTTACCGAAGTTTCCGTGAATTTATGTTGGGGCATGCCGCATGTAATGGATTATTTTCATTATGAAATATTTCATATAATAATAAAGCTTTAAAAGGAAATCTGTAGTGTCATTTTTATATGTGTACACTTTTAAAATTTGGTTAAAATAATTCATTGCAATTATAATACTACTAGTAAGCCCCCCGTGAAAAATCACAGGCTTAGTAGTACACAGGCTCAGATACACATCAGAAATACATCATTTAAAAACAAAATTAAGGCCTACTTATCTAGGCCTACCTTACTATACTGATGGGGATTTTTAACTCGGTAAATGTGTATTATAAAACTGAAGGCCTACCGGTACTTGTTAAACATTTTTATTTACTTAAGTTACGGTATATATTTTAAAAAAAGATAAAAATTCTATGTTTTAATTGCTTTTTATTTCATATGGATAGATCAAATGATTTAGAAGATATTATTAATACTCATTTTGGTTAGACACAGTATTGGTTTTCATAGTTTTATTTTTAAGTAAATATTTATTATTGTTATGTTTTATACTGTTTCAACCTTTGTTAATTTATGTCTTTATATTTTCAGTTTTTAATGTAGCAACTTATAATTGGATTAATTGTAACTTTGTGACTATGTCTATTCCAAACATGTTTGGTCAATGACAAATAAAAATATGATTATGATTATGAATATTATAGTGAAGAAATTAATAATCGAATAGGTTTAATTATTGTTATACGAAGATGTACGAATGTTTCCGAAGTTAAACAAATAGGTATCTCTTCTTTAAATTTGTATAAGCAAATTGATGATAAAAGGTTGTATTAATATACAGTTTATAGCCTCAAAGCAAATATTATCCTATTATTTTAAATGAGCAAATCTTGTATCTATCTTTGTATCTGTCGCGAATCTCGAAAACAGCTCTAACAAATTCAAAGAAATTTTGAATTTATATCAAAGCCCACTAAAGAATACCGTTGAGGGACGGGCTTGTGTACACCGAGACTTTGATCGCTCCAATCGCCGTAGTGCGACGTTGTCATGTTCTTCCCACGCTTCTAACTGACTGCGGCTGACTCAACGCATTTATAATTCTTTAAACTGTGCGATCAAGCCTTGAGCGGTTCGAGGCCAAACCAGGAGTGTTCGAGGCTAGTAGATATGGCAACGCTGCGCGCCCATCCTATTGGCTGCCTCGCAACGGTATTCTTTAGTGGTCTTTGATATAGGTGTAGTTTTGATTTTTAAGTACACCCATTTTTAGTTGTATTTTGTGTAAAAACACAATTTTTTAAGAAAATCTAATTTAAAAGTTAACAAATTATAACATAGGGTCTTATGGGTTGCACTGTTGGTTACAAAATAACAAGGAAATAGTAAATAAAGCGATCAAAACAGCTGTTTATAAACAAGCCAATTATACTGTTTTATTAGCTGTTCATTGAATAGTTTTTAATTACTGTTAAAAAAACAAGCTAATTTATACTGTTTTAGCACATTGGAAATAGAATAAATTGGACCTGGTTTAACAATTTATTTTGTCAAAAAAAAGATAAACTTGGCAAAGTTGGATAAATTCGTATAGTAAATTTTGTAATATAGGTCTGGCTCATTTCTGGAACATAGTATTGAGGTTATGTTAATCCTGCAATAATTTTTACTATATTTAGGCCTGGTTTCAAAACTTTAGTTGACAGAAGATAGTAGAACTAGGACTAAAATCGTAATGAAAGCCTCTCACGTTTCTAAAGCATGTATTTGAGGTTATAATTAATCTTGTAATTACTGTTAATATATTTAATCCTGGTTTCATAATTTTACAAACCAATGTACAAACGAGCCAAAGATAAACCAGATTCTTTAGTGAATTTTCCAACTGCGAGCGAACCAAAGCAGCCATCTGAGACCGAAGGCAGAGGCAGGGTTGGGACGTGAAGCGTCCAGGGGCAGAGCCCCTAGTAACATATATTATAGAATACATTAGTTCTATAACTCATATTTAATAAAATCAACTTCACAAAAAATTATAACGATTGAAGTTGTAAACATAACCCCAAACTATAATCTACACTGGGTTTCTTTAAGTATTACAGGTGATGGGTGAAATCAGCTGTTATATATTACTGTATATGTTAATCATGTACGTACATCACAGACGTACACTCGTTTTTATAGGAGTTGATAAGCTATTAAAGTTACAAAAAATAATATTGGTCAGTGATAAAATTATTTAAATTTATTAAACCCTAATGGTGTCTCCCAGATCTGTAATAGTTAAGGGTTAAAACAAAACTTTAATGTACCTGTACCCATAAATATTTTTCAGGGTTCAGTTACGCACGACTGTTGATGTTATGGAAGGATCAGAATTGTTTACATCTTACACCTCATCAATATTACCAACATTTATACGAAGAGAAAATTTGAAATACAGTAAATATTTTGATTGTACTTGTCCTCGTTGTTCAGACCCAACTGAGTTAGGTACCTATCTCAGTTGTCTTAAATGTACCAAATGTGACAATGGAATAATACTTTCATCTAATCCTTTAGGTAAGAAGTTTTCGTTAGGAAACTAAAGTAAGTGTACTAAGCAATTTCTTGAAATAATTATGGATGATGATATAGAACTTAATTATTAGGTACTATTGAGGAAAGTTATTAGATAGGTTTGAATTTAGTTGAATCTGAAACAGCAATGGATTTGAAACACCTTGATGTGTGTCTGACAAGCACTTCACTATTGTTTTATTTCTCAAGCAAATTATAAATAACAGTATAAAATGTTCAATACTATTGGTTTTATTTTTATAATACTAACTTAAATGTAATTTTAAATTTTTACTCTATGACTGACCATAGTACAAAATTATTAATAGTAAAATATTTATCATAAAATACTAATGTAAAAAATATAACCCTCAAAAGTTTCTTGTTTAATTTACAAAAATTAATATGTATACACGTTAGCTGAATTGAAACTTGCACTCCAATAAGGGACAAACTTGATAAACAGATTTTTAAACATTTTACAAACAAAATTTAATTTGGACTACTCAAACCAAAATGGCAACTTTATTACATAGATGTTTTGCTCTACCCGGTACAGTTTAGTCATATTTCCACCAAATTTAGTATGATTACTAAATTTTACAAAGGCTTAAACATTATTGGAGAGCCAACAAAATCTGGAAATTTTATAATCTAAAAAAGCGTAAATTTATTTAAAGCTACAAATCAATTAAATTTGCACCAATTTTTTTTTATTTCTGAAATGCCTTTAAATAATTAAGATATCACAAAAATATGTTCTTAAATTTAAGGTGAATTTTATTTTGTTTTTTACTTATTTAATAATATCACAAAAATAGTAAATTTTGGTTTGCATGGACTGAACATAATTTTTTTCACATCAAAATGTTTCTCTTATAAGATCTTTAAAAAAAAACATTGGGTGTGCTTAAGACCACACGTTGGAAGTAATAACTTCTATGACCGATTTATATTTTTATCAGTATTAATATTAGAAGAGAATAAATTAAGGTCAACAAATTACACAAGTTAATATATTGTCAAACAATATTATATTATATTTTGAAATTGCATAATTATAATATTGTAATATTATTATAATTATAATAAATATGCGAAAAATAGTGATCATTATAATGTAAGCAGTATTTATTTAGTGACTAATGATTTTGGGTGAGGTATATTAGTGTATGACTCTACATAGAATTCTAAGAATAATTCAATATGTAAGGGATAATTATTGTAATAATAATTATTATATAATAATTATAATATATTATTGTATCACCTATTCCCTCTCCAGGCGCTTACTTGTCTATATAATATACTACTAGCTGACAGGACAATGCTCCATATTACAATAATATGAATACCTACAGCAAATGTTACATCTTAAAGTATTAGCTGATTCTGTGTGTATTTTGAGACAGTGGTTTTCTTTTTACCGCTTGCTATTAGACCAGTGCTGATGCATTAAAAAAAAAAAAAAAATTAACAGCATGAGACCTACTGGAAGAGGAGCAAAATATTGTTCGAATGACGGGAAAAATAATTTTTAGTCGACAAAATGGAGAAGGGGTGAATTTTTAGGGGTTGAAAGTGGTATTTCACAGTATTTCGCAATTTGCAACGATAGTTGACCTCTTATCGAAAAAAGTTAAATATCAAAGTTGTTGATAATAAAAATATCTACAACTTTTGTATCTAACATTTTTCCACATAACCTCAATTTTCCGAGTAAATCGGAAAAACCGATTTTTCAGTTTTTAATTTTTTTCTCGCGCAAAAATTAATTTTTTTTCACGAAATTTGGTGAAAATATAACTTATTATGTTTTAAGTAAGCCGTAATTTTGTTGTAGCAAAATACAGATTTTTCTTTTTTTTTCGACAAATTCTTAAAAAATGACCTCATTTTCAACTGAAAAGTTTCACCGATAAAGTTTGTCTTTTCAAGCTCACCAGCCGGCATTTTTTCTGTTAAAGCATCTACTTTTGGATTATATAATAAAAGAGTAGCACTACTATGGAAAAATTTTCCAGAAAACGCCATAAAATGAAAAAAACAGATTTTCAAAAATCAATTTTTTTACATTTTTGTTCTAAACTCATATTTATTTATTAAAACTATTGAAATTAACAGTTGAAACCTTTCGAGAATATTAATTTCATGTTACCTTAATAAGTAGGGCTGCAAAGAATAAACAAGGACATAAATAAGGATTTGATTATGATAGAAGGACGAAATGAGGTAAATTTTTGGGGGTAAATATGGTTTCTCACGATTTGCAGCAAAATAACATCATACAAAAAAAGTTAAAAAAAAGTTTTTCGTAATAAAAAGATCTACAACTTTTATATTTAACATTTTCCCACATAAACACAAATTTTCCGAGGGAGTCGGAAAACCCGTTTTAATTTTTTTCTTGTGTAAAAATGGTATGTTTGTCGCAAAATTTAGTGGAAATAGACCTTTTTATGTTCTGAATTACATTTTATTTTTTTTGTAATTTAAAGAAGTTTTTTAATTACATTCATATCACGTTTAATAAGTAGAAAACTGTTTATTACAAAAACGTATTATTATTATTACATATAGTATTTACATTAAAATTTGATTTAATGTAATTTTAAATTACAAAAAGGCGTAATTTAATCTATCATGTAAATCACAAGACACAATTTTTAAACGTTAGTTATTTTTAAAACACATTAAAGTTTTTTTTTATATGTTTTAGTAAATGTTTAATGTAAAACATTTAAATAAAATCCATACAATCATAATTTAAAAGGATTTTAATATATCTTGCATCATTTAATAATATAAATTTTTTTTTAAATTTGTCAACGTTGACATTGTACCGACGATTCATTTAAATCGTGACAGATTGATATGTTTCAAATATACATAAACTGAAAAAGAAACATTGCCTTCTGCAGTGTATTGTCTTGCCAATGTTAAGAAAGTAATTTTCTTTATAATACCATGTAATGAATGTGAAGATGACGAAGACGATGAAGAGCTTGAAGATTCAACAGATGCCGAATCAGATAATGAATCATCCGATGATGAGCAGCCATCGAAAAGGCTAAAGCTAGCGACTTGATTGTGTTTCGAAAATTATTTTTTGATTGCATTAATAATTTACTTCCTCAGTTTAATTTCTCGAACGTTGTATTGTCTTAACATTGGCAAGACAATACACTGCAGAAGGCATTGTTTCTTTTTCACTTTATGTATATTTGAAACATATCGTTCTGTCACGATTTAAATGAATTGTCGTTACAATGTCAACGTTGACAAATTTTTTTATAATAAATAATGCTTACATTATAATGGTCACTATTTTTCGCGTACTTATTATAATATAATATTAGATTATGTTGGGGTGGATTTCTCCTTGGAGAAGGCCTCCTTACACGTCAACCTTTGGTTTATTGTGCCCCCTGTGTCCCGTGTCTAGCACGTTAGAAGCCTGTATCCCTTGTGAGATCCAGGATTTTCTCCACCAAGTATGTGTCTTCTTCGTCTCCTGGTTGCTGGATTCCAAAGAGCCTCCTCCTCCTACGCTCCAGGATCTCGCACTCAAATATGACGTGGCTTGCTGACTCTTCTGCCTGATTACAAAGCCGACAGCGTTGGTCGCCTTCACGAATTCCCACTGTTGCTAGGTGTTTCCTGAACTGGCCACGTCCAGTAATGAATTCTACAGTTCTTTTGAGTTGTGGTCGGTTTAACTTGATTAGAGATTTAGTAAGCTTGGCGTTTGGTCCCTTGATCAGTCGTTTACTCTGACTGTGCCCAGGTAATCTACACCATCTCTGGCGTTGCTCTTCCCTGGCCCAGTTTTTTACTGCGCTCTTGACCATGCTACGGCTAATGCAGCACATTGGTTCTGGCCCCGTGAATGGTGTAGATGCTCCTTTCTTTGCAAGAGCATCTGCCATCTCATTTCCTGGAATGCCACGGTGTCCTGGCACCCATCTCAATTCCACCATGTTTAATGTGGAGAGTCTGATTAGTGTTGGGAGGCACTCCTTCACCAGTTTGGATGTGACTTGTACTGAGTCCAGCGCTTTAAGTGCTGCTTGACTGTCAGAAAGTATTAGGATATGTCTGTTCCTGTATCCATTCGACAATCCTAAGTGGGCACAAGCAGTAATTGCTAAGATTTCTGCTTGGAAGACTGCGCAGAACGTCCCAAGACTTGCACTAATGTTCGTCCTTGGTGAAGCGCTGTATACGCCAATATAATATTATAATAACATATTATATACTATGTATCGTCACTATTTCCTTTCCACGCGCTTACTTGTCTATATATACTATGTCTCGCCTATTCCCTCTCCACACTCTGACTTGTGTCTACGCAAAAAGTTGCGTGACGCAAGATTTCAGAAACATAGTCAAGCGAAAGTGTCCAACGTGCCAATAGAAGTTATCACTTCAATAAAGTACAACATTGCTACTAGTACCATTTGAAATTTTTTAATTACACACACTCCTTTAAAACTAAAATAATAATACATGGCATTTCAAAAGCAGTTCCTACAAAGAATGTTCCGAAAACCCTGATTAGCAATGTTAACAAATAAATAACAAATTTAAAGAGGATTGCATGTTTGTTTTCAACTATCCTAAATAAACATAACTTAAAACAACCTCGATTTTTAGCAATTATAATGAACAAGGTTTGATAAACAAAGTTTGAAAACAATGTGATACAAAATTAGAACAACAATCCATAGGCTTGAAATTTAAAATAAATACTATATCATTTTATTCAGTTCGCGGATATAGTAGTATTTCTCTGATGTTACGTCACTAATTTGTTAAGCGAGAATAAGATGCTCGACTACACTTTTAAAATAAAACTTAATTATATCTTACATTTACAGATTTAATATCTATTTATAATCTATAGTTTCAAATTAATTCTATCATTATCAGGGCCGTCGCGTGGGTGGGGCGACCGAGGCAATCGCCTTGGGCGCCGCCGTGGGTAAAAAAATATTTTCTTCATGCCAACGCCGAAACTATGTTATTTCAAGAGAGAATTCTCTCCAGAAAGCGACCCTTCGTAGGACCCACTCTACTTTCTCAAAACTCTCCGGAAAAGTAAATTCATATCGGCCGAGTATCTTCTTCGATGCCCGGCCGACATGACCAAGTTTATCTGACGCGAATCGAGAATACACGAAGTGCGTACTCCCGCTTCCCCCTACACTATACTGACTTAATACACAACGAGCACTCGACAGCTAAACAATTCACGCGATCGTTTACTTATAAAATAAACATGAGTAGTGACGAGCTCGGTACCGAGTTTTTGAAGGTGTGTTCCTTGTAAATAACATATTTCCGACATTGTCAAGATATTATTGACGACTGATTCTTATGTGTGGTGATTTTTGGGTAATGTTGCTCAACTTCCAGGCAAAGAAAATCTAAAACAAAGTTGTTTGGACCTTGAAAGACATTTAACTGACAAAACAACCAAAGTGTCTGACAAAACAACCAAAATGTCTGACAAAACAACCAAAGTGTCCGATATCAACGGCATTGAACTGTATCATGAACTTTTACATGCAAGTTCGATTTTGGATCATGGAAAGAACAAAGTCACACCAAAAGTAGTCTTGAGTACGATCAAAAACACAAACAGTAAAGACTTGCTTACAGACTTGTGGCACATTAAGAGTGTAACAATACCAGTGACAGTTGCTAGTGCCGAATGAAGCTTTAGTAAGCTTAAGCTTATAAAAACTTATTTGCGCTCTACAATGGCACAGGAAAGGATGAACTCTCTCGACATTCTAGCAATAGAAAATGACATTGCAAAAAACTTAAGACTTTAGGGAAATTTTGAAAACATTTGCTCATGCAAAAGCCAGGCGAATGCCTTTCAATGTTTGAAGTTTATATATAGACGACAAAAAAGAGTACCAAAGACAAGAACAAATAATGAAAAATCAAAGGCTGTATTTTGTACATAAATAAAAAATAATTCAAATCTTAGTATATGTAGGCTATGTAAAATATGTAGTGTGGAGGGTTTGTGGTCCATGATGCTGTTTATAATAGCTGCCGTTTTTCTAGTCCGGAACACGGCGGGTCCATAAGTGGTGGATAATGGAGTGGCTCTAAAGAACTAGGATATCATACCCCTGAACCACAACTGGAACGAACAAAATTACGAGTTTACCGGGGATGGGGGGCGCCGATTTAAGCCTTGCCTTTGGCGCTTACATGTCACGCTACGGCCCTGATCATTATTATTGATTATCTAGACTTGTAATTGATATTTGTTTTAATTCTTGTATTTACTAGATCCTGATGCTTATTGGAAATGCACACTTTGTGAGTTTACTCTTCGAGCTGCTGTATTAAGACGTATATATGCAATAATTCAATGTGAGATAAACAGACTTGATAACCTTGAGTCTTCAGGCCAAGTTATTGAAGAGACTGAAAAACTTTTGAAACAATATAAAAGCGTACTACATCCTCAAAATGCCTTCAACACTACTTTACGTCATAATCTTATACAACTTTATGGCCGTGCTGCAGGTTATACTTTCGAACTCCTTCCTGATATTCTCCTTGAAAGAAAAATTGAACTTTGTAGTCAAATATTAAAGGTTGTTGATGTTCTGAAACCAGGAATGAATAGATTTAGAGGTACAGTATTACAATAATTATGTCTGTGTTTTCACGTTTTGACCGTAAGAGTTCCAGTCTCCCGAATTAGAATATTTTTGCAGTTTGCACTTTTATATACAATAATTAGTAGCTTTACACCTAAGTGTAATTTGGACTTTATGTCTATACACTTAATTATTACACAACTGTCTAACTAACAAATTAAGCACCGGTACTTTTTGTTTTACAATTATTTGTTTCTTCATTTATATGAAGCATTATAATAAACTCTTATATATATCATTCACATCCATGATAGTAAATTTCATGAAAATAATCCACTCCACTGGTCAGGGGCGTAGTAAGACATTTTTTAGGGGGAGATAAGTTATAAGTAAAGAGTATATGAGTCATATTATTAAATATTGGAGTATACTGTAACACTAAGATGGGGCACAGTAACACTTAATATTGTTTCTACGAGGCGTTAACATGATTTATGATTGACTACTACATTTTTGTGTTTTGAATGAGGCTTTCAAATTTTCCATTTTTAGTTAAAAATAACTTGTGTCCACAAATTTTTATTTTTTACACGTATATTTCACTTGAATATTTTTTTGCATAAAACCTTATAATAAAGACCCATTTTACAAAATATAGAAACATCATTTTATTCAAAAGATAACAATTGAAAACTTATTTTTGTTACCCTAGAAATAATCAGTTAACCCTTAACTACTATACCCTAAAATAATAACTTAAGTGTTATGCGACGTATATCAGACGTCATTTTTTGGAGGGGAGTAAGGAGGTTAAAATAATTATTTACATATTTTTCGGGGTTTGTTACTTCTTTGTAAACTATTTTTCTACAGAAATTCGCTAAAACATAAATTCTAAGAAAAGTTTTTAAAATACCCACCTCTCGCTAAAAAAAAACAATGATTTTTATGTAATCTTTTTATTATTATTATTATTTTATTGGGTTTAAAATGTGTATTTTCTAAAACACATAATTATAATATTTTAAAATATATGTAAAAAGAATCTTGTAAAAATACTTTCAACTTTAATTTTTATTCATAATTGCTTAATATCCTAATTTCAAAATCGATACAATATTTTTTTTTTATAATTTCCATAAGCTATACCAGACTAGACAAATAGAATACCATTTTATTATGAAAACTTATTCGTTTTTTATGTTACAAAAAATCAACAAAGCAGACAAAAATGGCAAATATGGTTTTGAGTCTATTCTAGGCAGCTTATGCACACTTTTCTCGAACACTAAGCAAATCGGAACTATCACTTCTGGCATGGAAATCGTGTCTGACATTTCAATTTTGTTGGGCAGAAAGCTCAAGTCTTTTTTTCAAATTCAGTGTGCATCGGCAGTTTGAGGATTCGCTGAATAAATTTAAAAAATGTATTACCGTTTTATTTCCACGCGTCCTGTAGAACTTATAGTATTAGTTCATAAAATCACAAATTACTATGACCCGTCTATGAGACGTCACCGCTGAGGACAAAAAATAACCCAACTGCTATAGTACGTCTACCAGACGTTAATACAATATTGCTTGTAAAAAATAAGTCAGAGCGCGGCATGAATTTCACCACACAAAGATCTTAACTCAGGTGAAAGGTACTGAACACAACCGGTTTTTAAGTGGTGGGGGAGGGTGTGAAACAGAGAGAGATATTTTCCTGCCGTCTGAGAGACGTCGCTATAGTAGTTAAGGGTTAATAGTATTTCATCGAAGTGTTAAATTAGTTCAAAATTACGAGTATGTGGCTAACTATGCTCAACCGTTTTATACCATTTATATTTATTTAATTTGGAAATATTGAAATTTACTGTTACTCATTTACGGATTAAAATAATATTAAGTTAAAAATCTTTAGTACATTATTGATTTCACAAATGCTTCTGTGAACTGCAAAATATATTAACAAGGTTTAAGGATTCAATGGCTTTTATTGTGTTGTGAACTTGTGAGAAGAGATTAACCTAATGAAGACAAAACATAACCAGTTTATGTAAAATTTTGAACAATAATATAAATGGAAGAGACATTCACAAGGACTATGGATTCAACGGCTTATATTGTGTTAACTATAATTTTTATTAGAACTGTTATAGATGTTAGTTGAGCATTTGGAGCTAAATATTGTGATTTAAAGAATGGTAATTTCTATGAGCAGTTTTTACTTTTGGCCATGAATTTCTGAGAAATATCAGACATTATTATTCAAAATATAATTAATTCGGTTTGTTTCATGTTGCTGGGATGTGTAAAAACAACAATTTTATTCTTTCAGAAAAAACAAAATATTCAACCAACCAACATAACTAATGCAAATATCAGCTTAAAGTTTATGTTAAAACTCCAAATTTTGATAAAATGTTAATATATACATTTTTTGGTTGTTCTAGCAATGATTTTATATGAACTACATGTTCCATTAATGCTGTTTGCAAGAAACAGATATCAATATGGAGAGCTTGATAAGCAAACTTTTAAAGAAAAAATGATAGACGTAGCAAATGTTCTCGCAGAAGCAGTTAGCACACTGATTATGGAAGATCCTGATTCACCAGAGGGCAGTGTTGGGCAAATAGGAGCTAATTCATTGGAACAATTAAGAGAATCTATTAATCAATTGTAATTTGTATTTTTTCTGTACAAGTTGATCACTTGTAGTAGTACAAGCTACTATGACAGTAAACTTTGTAATGTTTAATTTTCAGTTTGCAATTAGATTATATAAACTAATGAAATAAAAGACTGCTTTTAAATAATACATTTATTTCAATTATAATGTGACTTACATTATTAGATGATTCCATGAATCATTGGGGTCAGACTCATTGGGGTCTGGAACGATAGTGGCAAAACACAGTAATTTATTATCAATGCATTTCGATGCAATGAAAAAAATTATAACAAAATAAATAAACAAAACCAATTTTTATTTTACAATTCAAATTGTTATATTACATGCCTAAAATGAGTAATCAGAGTCACTTGAAAGGAAAGGTAATAAACTTTGTAAAATACAATTATACTCTTTAAAAAATAAAATTAAGTGGATAAATAACGAGTAAATTCCTTTTAATGGACAATCATCTGGTCGTCCATTGCTTTACTAATCCACTCAGGCTCACAATTTGAGATTTTCTCAATAATTTGATTAACTTGATAGCATAAGGACTGAATGTTTTTGTCCCACGTAGGCAATACCTCTCGTGCTAAAAAAAAAACAAAGTAATTTTAATTTGATAAATTTTACATAATATTCACAATATGGAGCTAATCTTAATAATTTCAAAACTAGGATTTCGACAGCTTTCCTATTGGTGCAACTAAACTCTTCCAACTGGTTACAAACAAACTCATGAAACCAGTTATTTGAATCTGACTTTTAAGGATTTATGGAAACTTTCACACTACTTTGATATACCCAATCCAAACAACCAGCCTACTGCAACCACTTGTAAACAATTCGGCCTTCTGATCGAACAAACTGTCTTTAATATTTTACAGTTTAACATTGGTGTAATACCGCCATTTTCATTAAACTACATAATTTCTACAAACTATTCACGTTTTTTCATTAAAATCATGTTTTACAGTTTTTATTTCCATTAAATAATCCCTTTATTGATTTCCAAATAGCTTGAACTTTGTTTTTGATTTTTGGATGTAGAAGTCAATATTCATGTTTTTGCAGCTGCAACAACTCTATCATATATTATTTTTTGATATAATATCATACGATTTTAAAGCCTCGACCACAGTTGCAGACTGTGTATGTAGACAGTCGGCCGGCTGTCTGCTCACTATCTACCGACACAGTTTCTGATACAAGTGTCCAATTTGTTTTGTGTCCACAGTAGCAAGCCAGTGTTTGTCGAAATGGTGACTGAAGAGGATGTGGTTTTAGCTTGTGCGTGTTTTATCTTTCTGAACCATGTGATTAATTTACAGATGAAGAGGCGATGGTGGACCCGCAGGTTTCTTAAAAAAAGTTTGTACTGTGGTCGAAACTTATTATCGGACCTCCGATTAAAAGATGGCGCAGGTTTCAGAAACTTTTCAAGAATGACCCCTACAGATTTTGAGATTCTGTTAAGCTTTGTTGGGCCAAAGATAACAAAGAAACGTACGCGCTACAGAGCTTCTATTTCATCCATAATTCGACTTGCTGTAACTTTGAGGTACCAGGTAATTGGTGATTCATATACAAGTTTGCAATACACCTTCAAATAGTAGACTTTAACTCAAAATAAATTATTACTAGAATATGAAAATAGGTCGCTTTCGAGACTAGTAGTGAAATATACTATTTTTAATTTTAAGTAAAAAGTAAAGGGTAAAGGGATAAAAAAATACACTTTACATACTTTTACAATTTACATAATAAGTACAACAAAATGATTATGCTCTGTTGTTTACAAGTGGATTAACCCTCCCAGTGGCAGACTGGCCAAAGTGACGTTCTCTCAGGCGCAAGATGCAGCTATTTCGACAATTAGCGAGAATTTGCATACATTTGCATTTTCGATTAATTAACTCACTTAGAATTATCCAATCGTAATAAAACCGGCACCGTTGGAAAGAAAATGAATTAAACTTTAATTTTTGTATTTAAAACTTTTTCGTAAAACGTACATTTACATACGTAATCATCGTTTCAATATTGTAGAATGTCAAACAGCTGTTTTCCGTGCTACATCGCGATGTTAAGAACGTAAAAACTTCATCATTTTCAACGGTCTGTAACTCCTCACAGTTATCAATTGTCACAAAGATCATCACAGCATTGGATTCATTAGACTTTTATCTTTCAAGTGGTATTTTTAAATCATCTGTGACTAGATTAGTTTATGAGATCTAGAATTTAGAATAAAGGCTTTTATTGGTCTAAGATTGGGCCAATAAGGAAGCATTTTGTAAATCGATTTTTACTATCAGAAATCGATTTATTCAAAAGATGTTTAATATACTGTTTTAAAGAGAAAATTCCAACGTTTATTCTATGTTCAGTTCAAATAATTTAGGTGAAATTTAGTTGAAATTTAAAAGGCGATATTTTTCATCACTAGTTGTGTAGAATTTCCTTCTTTAAACATATTTCTTATTTATCCAATCAGATAGCAAACATTCTGCAAACCATCCAAGAGAAATTTTTGCAGCGCCAGTGGCCAAGTTGTTATATGGGTAAAAAAAATGGAATACGAATCCGTCAATGAAAGTTAATCAAGTTTATCACACCTGGTCTGCCACAATATAAATTATTCAAATAACTCTAAGCCACCTAATAAATTTAACATCCGTAAGCTGCAAAAAAACCTCATCAACTGTGTGCGTATCAGCCGTTTCTACATCAATTATTGACCACAATTTGTTTAATTTTAAATGATTACAAATAACTGATAAAAACTATACAAAATTCTCTCCATAGTAATATATTTTACTGGGTTGGATAGTTTATAATTTAGATGATAGAAGCAAAATAGGATCTCATTCATCACTCTCACAACAGATCAATCATGCAATCAAGTACTGTGTGAGGATTGTAGCAGCAAAAAGTTGCTAAAGCGTTAATTTTCATTCTATAGTATACACTATATAAAAAATATATTTTAATGTGACTGAAATCTTGCATCTAACTTTGAATAATAGTCTATATAATACAAGGGCTGAAATCACAAAACTCATTACAAGTCTAATTCAGAATGGTTGTACACTTAAAACTTGGTAACAACAAAAGTAAACTAAATCAAGTAAATGGACAAGTCTACAAATAATGTTACTAGTATTTTCTGAAAAGTAATATTTTTATTACAATTATTGGTAATCCAGAACAACTGGAGATATGATTACTTAAATATCTGTTGTTAAATTATATCAACAGTGATACATTTTAACTTAATTATAAGTAAAAAACAAAGACTAAGTAAGACCGAGATGTCTTACGTGTTTTCACTTGTAATTTAACTCTTAGTGGGAAAGTGCACAGCATTACAACTTAAAAATTTGGTAAATATTTTTTCTGTTAAAGTGAGGATTGGGTACAGTATTGCTTGGAAGGATGCTTATGATTAAACTCTTTATATTTAGTTGGTAGAAAAGTCAGTCATAAAAACACATAGCTTAAACAAAATAAGTAAAAACTAAAAACCGCAATACATGCTCAGACTACATTGCTGATCTGTAATTTAGATAACTAGTTTTTATTTTAAGAAAAGTATGGCTTACAGTGTTGAAATCTTAAATTATTAGTTCAAATTCATTTTTAAACTTACTTTCAAAATGTACAATAGAATCAATTTGATCAATGTAGCCATTCATCCTGCCTTCCGTGATCATCTGACTGGCAATTTTTTCAGCTTTGGCAGGTGGAATTTCCAAGAGTGCCCCAAGTTCCTCAAAAGTAATATTATTGTATAACTTGCTAGCACTTAATAGGTTATGCTCAATAACCGCTCTATCAAGAATCGTTGAACCTATGCAAAGGACACGTAATTAAATATTGCACATTGTGTGTTTAAAGCACATTTATAATAAAATTGTTTTTTTAATAATAATTTCAATTTCGCTTCTTAGCCTGGGACTAATAAAAGAGATTCTCAATCAATCGTTACTGTTTTCATCATTTCCTGCATCAATCGACCTGATGAAAAGCTTTTCTAAACCATGTATTTCTTTCCCAGAATTATCTTCTTCCCATTTAAAAAGCTGATCGTTTTCTCTGAATTGTTTGAAAATTATTCTGTTGGAAAATGTAGGACAAGAACGACTCAAATAGGTAAGAAACTTTATTGTTTAATGATTTGTCAGGGAGACTAAATCAAAACCCAAACAGGTAAGGTCTCTCTGTTGTTAATTTGAATACGTGTCAGTAAACCATATGAAAAGGAAAAAACTTCACTTCTCAAAATATCTGGTCTGGTTGATTCCCGCTTATATATAAGTATAAAAATTGTTCGTAAATAACTTATTAACAACCTTAATCTGGAATAAAACCTTTGTTGTATTAATGGCTTTTATATTTTATGATCTGAAGATAAAAAGTCCTTGAAACAGCAGTCATTTAAAAAAAGGGTTAGTCTATTGTACAATAATAAGGTAAGTCTAATCATTTGCTTTTTAAATTAGGAGAAAACAACTAGTTTTGCTGCACTTTAAAATCCATTTCTGTTGTAAGTTGAAAAATGATAGTTGACCAATTGTATTCATGATTCCTTATTTCATGGCTCCCTTTACACTAAAGAAAAAAGAGTGAGACTGCCCGAAGACGGACAAATAGAAGAAAAGTTATGTAAAGAAAAGCTGCATATGCAAATCTGGACAGGAGAATTAAATTTAGATACATACCATCTCCAGTAAGTGCCTCTTGATGAGTCTGCAACAAAGCTTCAAATTCTTGCAACTCAGAACGGCGAATAATTCGGTCTAAATACATTTTCTCTAATATTGAATATGCTGGCAATTGCTGACATCGCTCGTCTTTAAACAGTGTAGCTAGCATTCGACTTCGCTGTTGACCTAGTAGAAGAATTAATCATATTAATAGCACAATATACTACACTTATCAAGCCATAGCTCTAGTTTAAGAATTATTACTCACTTAAGAAAGTTTAAAGGTATTTTTTTTAAACTAAATTTTACTTTTGGGTATTGAACCTTAAAATGAGTACCTTAAAGTCACAACATGATTTAGTTAAAAAATGTCCATGCACAGAAAAACATAAACACAGGCTTAGATGAATCCATAGATCTCAAAACTTCCAACACAGTAAAGAGTGATGCTTGTTAGATATATTAAAACAGAACAATGTATACAAAAATGTGGTCATTGATTTCTTATAAATCTGTGTGCTGGCGCCATAGCAACTGAAACATGTTATTTAATAATTTTGTTAGTCGCCAATTTGAATATTGATATATTAATTATTAAATACAAGACTTACCATCTACAATATTCCGTTTTTTGTAGACGGTACAATACAAAAAACGGAATATTGTAGACGGTAAGTCTTATAATATTTAATAATGTTTTATATGTGTTTACTGTCTCAGCACAAAATACCCCTGTAGTCACAAGCCCTTTCAATCAGCTGTTTCTTTTGACTCTGTATAAATTTATATAAATACTAGGCCAAATAAACCCGTTGGACCCCGTTGGAACCTTCTATACACGTAATCATGTTATGTTTTCTTTATAATAAAAGAGTAGAATTAATAATAACCCCAAAGCTAAGACCGTAAATAATGTTAAATGTTCAAATCAAATTATTTTGTATATTTTATAATAGCAGCTAAAATAAAGGTTAAAAGAACCAGCAAGGCTCAGTTCTACACTTTAATAAAAACCTAACCTAAAATTTAGAAATACAAAGTTTGAAATTAGCTCTTAATGGAAATATTACAGCAAACAGCTGTTATCTGATATTTTATTCAATTGGTTGCTATGGTAATAAATACATGTGTTGATTTATCAGTCTAGGCCTAACCTTAGAATTTTTTCCGAATAAATTTACAAATAGTGAAATAAAAAAATGTTTCTATCAAAATTAATTATAGCCTATGTTACTCAGGGATAGAGTAGCTTTTTATTACTAAAACTATTTTTTTAATCGGTTCAGTAGTTCCAGAGATTACTCCCTACAAACCAACTTTACCTCTTTATAATATTAGTATATACATGGCAAAGTAATATTCAATTATTTAAACATTCTATACATTGCAAAGTGACTTACATTTTTTCTTAAACAATACTTTGCCTGAATACATAGATAAATAACTGGTCATTATCAGTACTTCTCTCTAGACTCTAAATACTTTTTTAGAAAATTTTGAGGCTCCCTATAATATGATTCAATACTTCCTTCATACGAGAGTGAATGAACGTAACCATAGTACAACATAGTTTTGGCATTATGGCTAATAATTGAAGTAAGACAGCTCAATTATAAAACACACGATTTAATTTTCTATGAAATCTTTGTTCCACTCAAGATGGTCATCCACATAAAACACTAAACTGTTTGGTATTAAATAATGCCTAGCACCTATTTTTATTAAGTATTTTTATGTTTAGTCGTAAAACGACAACAAGAAGCAAAAATTAAAAAACATTTTTTTGTATTGAAGCAATAATAAATATTGCTAAATTTTTTTGCTGATTTTTGTATATAAAACTTTATGCCTTGTTATGGTTCAAAACATTAATTGTACTACTATATGCTTCTATAGAGGTGGCTCACAATAATAATCTTTATTCATTTATATTTACAATCAGACAAACCTATTCTTACAAAAAGACTTACTAAGATACTTGTTAAGAATCTATATTACATACAGCTCCTTTATTAGGTGTTAAGCCCACAAGGCAGATCAGATCAAAATATCAACGTGCAAGGCTACTTTATTCAACTCATTAACCCTGACTCTTATCCCCCAGTATTACTTTACTGAAAACCTTAAGTGCTCTTTTTGCTCACTTCGTATGTCGGCTTCTGCGAAGTTGTCCCTGATCGTCCATCGTCCAAGTGTCTCCTAGATACCTGAGTGGCCTATCTCCATGGTTCTCGCAAAGATTTCCATGATACTGATCCTTCCTCGCTGTTCCGGCCTCGACCACTCTTCTCACAGATGGCCCTATCGGCCAACACACAGTGGCCTCTCCGTCCGTCTCTCCACTCACTGGCCATCCCCAGCAGTCTCTC
>JAGFPH010000156.1:915175-956795 GCA_018207615.1 Philaenus spumarius
GCCAACACACAGTGGCCTCTCCGTCCATCTCTCCACTCACTGGCCATTCCCAGCAGTCTCTCAACTCACTGGCCCCTGACCAACTGAGACACGATACTATTTTACCTTGATATTTGATCCTGCCCGAGATTGGGATCATCTTGAAAGAAACCTTAGATCTTAGAACTAAGGGTGAGACTCTTGTTTTCGAAGTCGTGTCTAGCGTTAGCATGTATTGTTAGAATATTATTTGTAGTATTTTTAATAAAATTTTGATTGAAAATTCTATTTTAATTATTTTAATATCCTTACGTTTAATAAATAACACACTTGAAATTTATTTTTAAAAAAGTAATATTTTCTCTGATTCAAAACTTCAATCTTCAATATTTTATTAACAGTATTTCCTTCTATTAACGGTAAACATGGGAGACACAATGATAAATTATTTTGCTTGTATAACATACATGTTTATTGACAAATAAAAACCAGGCATCTAAATTTACACATTTTAGTATTAACTTTATTAAAATCCACTAGTTTCTTTCATTGATTCTCATAAAATTCATAACTATAATTGTATCAAAACAACGAAACTTGAAAATCAACTCAATCATTTACAAATACTTATTTCGTCTTATAACTACCAGCCAAGTGAGGAGATGTACAACATGGTCTGATGCAATATATGACTTAACTTAATTAACTTTTTTTTCATATATGATAATAAAATACTTTAATTTGAATTTATTTGTTTAACTCTGTTTACTTGGTTTTTGTGTTATACTTGAAAAATCTATTTTATTTTGTATTATTTTTGTTTTTGAAAATTTAATTAATTTACAACTTTAATCATTATGTTGTCTTTCTTTAATCTTAATCTGAAAATGTGTATATTTCTATTTATATAAAACAAAAAGTTGAGATTAACAACTACCCAAGTTTCTAGATCAGCATATGATTGACTTTGTCTTAAAACAATCCCAACAATAATGATTATTCTGTACTCGTGCTGTCTTCGGTCCTCATAAATTCCATACCGTTGCACAACGCTCATGTGATGTATACAATTGTATAAGAGTGGGAGATCGCGTGATGTCGTATGATCTATGACGTCATATCGTACGATATGTCATTCGAGTTTTTAATAAATGCTATTGGCTGTAACCAGTACCTTTTCCCGCCAGCCCTGACTGACGTTTTCCCTTTTTTACCTATTTCACAAGCAGTCTTGAACTCACCTTCCTACCAACAGCACGCAGTCGTAGCAATAACGAATATAAATGTGTTTCATTTAGCGAACCCAAATCTAGTAATATAATCAATATATTACAGTGGCGACGAGGATAGTGGATTATTAATCAATATATTACAGTGGCGACGAGTATAGTGGATTATTAATAGTGATTATTAATAGTGTTGTTATAACCGCAGTTATAAAACAATTTAAAACTACATGAAGACGTGTTAGGAAGGTTATCACAATATGTTTGTGTAAATTGTCGGTAGTGTTACAAAATTGATAGCAAAGGTGTCAAAGTTAAAGAGGGAAGAGAACGTGTAGTGGCAGTATCGTTTTTGTTTCATTTCTGAGGAACAGAATGCTTCAGTGTCCAGTGTAAGCAACATGTCTACCACAATAATCGGGAAACTCGCGGAATTTAATAGTGCGGACGAGACATGGAGTTCGTACATAGAAAGGTTGGAACTGTTTGTTGAATGCAACAGCATTCCGGATGATAAAAAAGTGTCCACCTTATTAACGGTTGTAGGTGTAAAAACATTTAGCTTATTACGAGACTTGTGCACCCCGAGTAAACCCGGAACAAAACGCACAATGAATTAGTGACAATAATTAGGGAACATTTATACCCTAAACCTTCTTTTATATCCGAAAGATATAAATTCAGTTTAAGAACGCAACATGAACACGAAAGCATTGCCGAATATATTGCTAATTTGAAAAAATTATCAACTTATTGTGAGTTTGGCGCGACATTAAACGAACATGTAAGAGACAGATTGGTTAGCGGTTTAAAAAGTGGCGCAATCAAACAAAGACTTTTATCCGAGACTACCCTGACCTACGAGAAGGCGGTGAAAATAAGTACTTCTATTGAGGGAGCGGAAAAGGATGCGAAAAAAATAGCCGGAGGCAGTGACCTTTAACTCAGAATGCAGAGAATGGCTGTTTCATCGAGACATTGCATCGAGACATTGGAAACCTGGGAAGCAGGAAGATTTTAAAGTGTCAACCAAAAGTGATACGAAAGTGATGTGTTATTGTTGCGGTCGGCAAGATCATTTTAGTAATAAGTGTTTTCATAAAAATAGTGTGTGTCACAATTGTGGAATTAAAGGACACCTGGTGAAGGTATGTAAGAAAAAGGTTAATAAATCTCAAAATAAGTATAAATATGTATCTAGAGGTAATAACAATTTTCATAAACAAAACAAAAGTCATTTTGTTGGAGTGAAAAATACTCAAGAATTAGATAGAGATACAGAGTCAAATGTAGACAATGAGGTGTATGATTTAAACAATCTGTTTAAAGTAGAGGAAAATAATACTAAAAGAGTTAAAGTAGAGCATATTACAGTTGAAGTAATGGTAGCAAATAAAGTTATTTCTTTTGAAGTAGATACAGGATCTGCAGTAACTGTAATAAATGAAAACTTTTATTTGAGAAATTTTAGTAATTGTAAACTTTATCCTAGTGATTTAACATTAAATTCTTATACTAATGAAGAAATAGTCCCAATTGGAAAATTAAAGGTTAATGTTAAACATGGTAAATTAAGTAAAATGCTTGATTTGTATGTAATTAAAAGAGGGGCTCATCCTTTAATGGGCAGAGATTGGTTAAAGATCCTAGAAATAAATATTTGTTTTGGAAATAAATTAGTAGGAGTATTGGGTTTGACTGAAGCTCCAAACGAAGTTGTAAGCGAAGCTAAACGTGAAGGTTTAGTAAATAAATTATGTAAGGAATTTCCAGACATATTTACCGAAAAATTAGGTACATGTAAAACAGAAATTGTTTCTTTGAAATTAAAAGAGAATGTGAGACCTAAATATTTTAAACCAAGACCCTTACCTTTTTCTATGAGAGGTAAAGTAGAAAATGAGTTAGATAGATTAGTAGAAGATAAAATCTTAATTCCTGTAAAAAGTTCTGAATGGGGAACACCAATAGTTCCAGTTTTAAAGAAAAATGGTAAATTACGCATTTGTGGTGATTTTAAGGTTACTTTAAATCCTTCTTTAGAAATAGATCGTTATCCAGTACCAAGAATAGAGGATATTTTTGCTTGTATGCAAAAGGGGCAATTGTTTTCAAAAATAGATTTAAGCCAAGCGTATATGCAGCTAGCGCTTGACGATGAATCGCAGAAATTGTGTACGATAAGCACGCATAAAGGGTTATTTGCATTTACAAAAATGCCATACGGTATAAATTCAGCACCGGGAATTTTCCAAAGGGTTATTGAACAGACGATTCAAGGCTTACAAGGTGTTGTAGCTTTCCTTGATGATATATTGATAACAGCTGAAAATACTGAACATTTCAGTAGGTTACAAGAAGTTTGTAAAAGGTTAAACCAAAAAGGGTTTACATTAAGAAAAGATAAGTGTAAGTTTTTCTCTGATAAATTAGAATATTTAGGATTTATTATCGACAAGGAAGGTCTGCACACATCCGATGAGAAAATTAAAGCTATGCTAGACGCACCAACACCTTCTAATGTTACAGAGGTAAAATCATTCCTAGGATTAGTTCATTATTATGAATATTATGGTAAATTTGTGCCAAATATGTCAAATGTTTTGAATCCTATTTATCATTTACTTAAAAAGGATGTATTGTTTAAATTTGATGAAAAATGTGTAAAAGCTTTTAGTACAGTCAAGAAACTGTTAGCTTCTTCTAAAGTATTAGCGCATTATGATCCTGAATTACCTATTAAATAGGCGTGTGACGCATCACCAACCGGTATAGGTTGTGTATTATATAGTCTATTGTTAGTAAGGATGGTGTTGAAAAACCAATAGCATTTGCTTCGCGAACTTTATCCACGTCAGAGAAAGCATATTCACAAATTGATAAGGAAGCTTTGAGTTTGGTTTATGGGGTAAAGAAATTTAATCAATATTTATGGGGACGAGAATTTATTTTATGTACTGATCATAAACCATTATTAAGTATTTTTGGGTTCAAAAAGGGATTACCTGCTTTTGCAGCAAGTCGGTTGCAACGATATGCTTTGTTTTTGTCTGGATATAGTTTTAAGATTGAGTATGTACAATCAGCTAAACATGCTAATGCAGATCACGTTAACCGCTCAAAGTCGAGCATTGTGACAATAAACAAGAGTTAGATTGGTTGGGAAATTATCTACATTATGTCAAAGAAAGTTCATTACCTATTATTTGTGAAGACATTAAAAAAGAAACCCAAAAAAATATAGTATTAAGAAAAGTGTACAATTATGTAATGTATGGGTGGCCAAATCAAGTTTCTGTAGAATATCCTGAATTAAGTCCATATTTCAAAAGGAAGGAAGAATTAACAATCGAACAGGGAATTATAATGTGGGGGTATAAAGTAATTATTCCAAGTAAATTCCGTAAATACATATTAGACGAATTACACACGAGTCATCTAGGGATTGTTAAAATGAAATCGGTAGCGAGATCATATATTTGGTGGCCAAATATAGATGCAGATATTGAAAATCTGGCCAATGGTTGTTCTTCCTGTCTTTTTGAAAGACAAAATCCTACAAAGAATCAATTACACTGTTGGCAGTATGCCAGTAGACCGTGGGAACGATTACATGCAGACTTTATGGGTCCATTTAAAGGGAAAATATATTTAATTGCTATAGATTCACATACTAAATGGTTAGAAGTTTTTGAAGTAAAGTCGACTTCCGCTAGTCAGACAATAGATAAATTAAGAGAATTATTCAGTAGATTTGGTTTACCGGAAGTAATTCATACAGACAACGGTCCGCCTTTAATTCGTTTGAATTCAAGCAGTTTATAAAATTTTATGCTATTAAACATACTAGTTCTGCACCATATCACCCTCAATCTAATGGTTTAGCAGAAAATTCTGTTAAGTATGTCAAAACAAAATTAAAATGTGCATTTAGAGAAGGTATAGATCCTAGATTAGCATTGTATAGAATTATGTTTGATTATAGAAATTCAGTTCATGTAACAACTCAAGAAACTCCTGCTAAGTTAATGTTTAATCGACCGATGAGAACAAGGTTAGACTTAATTAGACCTAATATTGCCAAAACAGTAGAGTTAAAGCAAGAAAAACAAACTAATTATTTTAGAGGAACGGGAACACGAAAATTGTTTGTAAATCAATCAGTATTGATAAAACAATATCGTTCAGAAGATAAATGGATACAAGGTATTGTTATTAAGCAGATTAGTCCAGTAATGTATTTAGTAAGGCTAAATTCTGGTGTAATATGGAGAAGGCATATTGACCAACTAATTGGTGTCAATTCGCCTCTTTCTGAAAATAAACAAAAGCCAGTAGACGAGTCATTGACTGACCTAGTGACAGATACCATTCAAGCAGGGGGAAATAATTCACCCCGGAAGAGCATCCGCTCTCTACCATTTGTTATGAGACAAAACAGTCCTGTTATGATTCAAACACGGAATTCTCCAACATCCGTTGTAAACAATAATACAACACCTACTGAGGTTGTTGAAAGAAGGTATCCAATTAAAATAAGGAAACCTGTTGTAAGACTTGATTATTAAATAATATACTATGTATATATTTTGTAAAAGGTTTATTGATAGTTCTAATTTTTTTTATTTGTTTAGATTGTTCTGTTGTTTAAAAAAAAAAAAAATCATTTCATTTAAGTGATCAACAAGTTGCTAATGAGTAATTATGTGTTAATTTAAGTTATTAGTTTAATTAAATTGTTTCAAGTTTTCTAAGTTTAAAAGTTATACGACTGTGTGACTAAGTTTAACATATTTGATATTGTAAACATTTTGAATTGTTTTAAAGAATTAAGAGGGGAGGAATTGTGATGTATACAATTGTACAAGAGTGGGAAATCGCGTGATGTCGTATGATCTATGACGTCATATCGTACGATATTTCATTCGAGTTTTTAATAAATGCTATTGGCTGTAACCAGTACCTTTTCCCGCCAGCCCTGACTGATGCTTTTCCTTTTTTACCTATTTCACAAGCAGTCTTGAACTCACTTTCCTACCAACAGCACGCAGTCGTAACAATGTGTTTCATTTAGCGAACCCAAATCTAGTAATATAATCAATGTATTACAGTTCATCCACTGGCCTCGATTCTAGATCAGGATTAAGTTTATATAACCCATGTTATTTCATGGAACAACACGATGTCAGCGAGTTCCGCGATAACACATTACACAATCCTATGTATACTTCCGGATCTGCTTTTTTAGAACCTAACACCTTTATAACAAATATCTTACTTCTGATAACTAACCTATTCAAAACACTTGACTATTCCTAACAGCCTACTATTCATTTTTGGACAAATAGACACAAAGAAATAGTATTTTTTGAAATTTAAAAAAGATTATGCTATTAATTATCTAAAGCAAATTTACCTGCAGATGCTAGAATAGTACAAATAAGCGCATTGCGAAGGGCAGTCATACGTTCTTCTTCATGTATAATGGAACGATAAGACAGTTCGTTATATCTTTGTGCGGCTTCAATGAATTTTCTTCGGTAGTCAAGAACCCTTGCATAGCATACTTTGTAATATATTTGCAGTTGCTCATTTTTAGATTCCGCCTGAAAAATATTTATTAAAACAAAACAGTGTGATAGTAAAAGTATTTTATCAAACAAAACTTACTTAAAGATTTAACAGCAATTAAAACATTCATTCTAATTTAAGGATGTAGAAAATCTTAACTTACTAATAATAACTTTTATTTTTAAATCACCGCTAGGACCATATTGCCCTATCTTCCATTTAACCTCAAAATAAAATGAAATATTCTTTTTGCATCTCATGAGAAAGAAAAACATGCAAACAGAAATAAAATCACCTCTGAAACATACAAAATAAACAATGAAACTAAATAAAATATGTATACAGGTTAATAGAGAACTTTATATGAACAGCTTCATAACTCAAGTTAGAAAAACTTTAATTTTCCTTTGCTACCTATATTGGTAAATTTTTGTTTATTGTATGTTGTCTTCAAAAATATTAGAGTTATCCATGTATGAACCTTATCTTATAATATAAATTATATTAGGATAACCAAATTTCAGTGACCTAACTGGCATGTAAGTTAATAAGTTATAAACCTAAATTACAAGATGAAAATAGACATTTTTAAGAACAGGATGATCCATATAAATTATCTATTAAAAACAACTCACCTAACATCATGTTATTGACTTTTTAACAACAAACTAAGTTTAATTTACTTGGTCAACTTAAAACTTCTTACTATTAGTCACTTTCAAGAATATAGTAGGATCTTGCTAATCCGGCCCTATATCGGGATCGGTAGAGTGCTGGATTTGAGGAACATTAGATCCAAAAAGAAAACATAAAATAAACCGGTGAAAATCTTCAGAATGTGATACCTGAATTCAATATCAAGTTTTAGACTTTAACTTGGAAGGATAAAGGATATTAGTTGATAGGGATCTGTACCTTGAAAGGAAAAAACGGAATTATTGTAGAGGTAGGATCATTTATTTGACTGTCATAGTTAATTTTTAAATGTCACAATAAATTTGGCATAGTTATGATGCATGCTATTCCGCATATAATCCAGTAAAAGGAAGTCAAAAAATATTTCATTAAAAATTAGAGGGGGCTTAAGATTGGTAGATATTATATATATATATATATATATATATAACTTAAAATATAAATATTTTATACTATCGAGTGTGGTATCGTTTGAAAAGGCTTTATTATCAAAACTATGTTTTGGAAGTTTGAATGAAGTTTTCAAGATATTGTCAAAAAATATTGCTTAAAAGGCATTTCCAAAGTTTCTGCATCTAAACTTTAGCGCTTCCTAACTTTTGAGAAAAATGATGAAAATTGGTTTTTATTCATACTGAGTATGGTAATTGGTAATCCAGGGAACCAACACCTCCTTCACTGGTTGCTATTCACCAATGTATAATTTCTTGTCATGGTAATTGCTATTGGTTAGTTCAAAATGTTGTCTTGATAAGTTGTTGTTAATATCATTTTGGTAATATTTTGCGCACACAAAACTGTTCAGAATTATTATTTGAAAAACATCTACAAATTTTTTAAAAATAATTTAGTTTTTAGTCACATATCAAATCAAGTGAGTGAGTATATTAAGGGCTGCTGCTACACTGAAATAAAGTTATTAATAGTTATTTTCTATTAAACAAAAAAGATGATTATGTTTCTGATGATAAGAAAGTATGATAATAAGGAACTTGTAAGTCAATAAGTCTGGGAATTTTTATACAAATTTTCCCGACTGACCACCAAATAGTCAAATCTACGGGTTTCAAGAATCTCGAAACAGAAAAAAGGTTATTGACATATATTAAATTTTGGATCATTCTGTACATGAACATTTTTTTTTAACTTTAAGAGTTTAGGTTTCAGCCTTTCAACCAATATAATCATGTCACTATAATTCGTTCAACTTAATATTATTTTACAATAAAAGATAATTTTTAAATGTGTATAACTCTGTTATATTTATAAATAAGCACAAAATACTAAATATTTTGCTTTATAAAGTTTGCAACTATATTAATAACAAAAAACAGCTACATTTGAAGTTCTAAACAAAATTTTTACATCCTATACATTAAGCTCAAGATGAAATAATGAGTTTCTAATATTTTTAACCACCGGGTGTCCACAAAAACAAATTTAAAAAATTCCCATATATTTCCCGCCAGTAAATCACGCTTTTCCCGCTGGCAAATAGCACATGTTTTAACTTTGCTATTCACGATACATTTCACATTATTTATATATTTGTGCTTTTTAATGTAAATATCCATTTATGAAAGCATAATACAACAAATAAATAACTTCTATAATCAAAGAATAGTTATATTACACAATAATTTGAAATACACCGACACATGGCATAAGTGAAGTGACAATAAATAAAGCAAATATCCAGAAAATAAATGAAAAACAAGATGAAAAGATGAAAGATTTTTTCAAGACAACGGCTCGTGGTTTTTTTTATATATAACTATCGAATTTGGGTTTCCCATACCCAAAAACATATAAAACGATACCCAACACTATATTTTTAAAATTTTGACCCAAAACGTTATCCCGACACGCTACGACTCTTTAACTGTCAAAATCAGTTTTCCCATATCCAAAACCATATAAAACAATATCCCACACTGTAACTTCAAAATATTGACCAAAAAAAAAATTTAGGGGGTTTTGGGGGGTCAAAATTCCCATAATAAATACATAGTGTAATATATTTATTGATATATTTTTGTGTTGATATACATTTAACTTTGATTTGTCTATCCATGCAAAGCCTGATCGGGCCAGCTAGTAAATAAGTACAAAATTTTAACAAATATTCTTATAGTTTTAAAATCCTTATAACTGTACATATTTACCGAGTTAACCCCCCCCCCCCCATCACCATAGTTAGGTAGGCCTAGATAAAGTCTGTTGTTTTTAAATACCGTAGTATTTTTTTTAAATTATGTATTTCTGATGTGTATCTAATTAATCTGCCTGTGATTTTTCATGGGGCTTACTAGTCAAACAATAGTTTTGAACATCATGAAGCTTCTTAACTAATCCACAATCACATCAAATTAATTGTAAAGTACAAATTAATGCTTTCATCTGTTGCCTTTTAAGATTAAAAGACAAACAGTTTTTTTACAAGTGTATACCAGCAAAAGCATTTACATTTTACCAAATGCAGTTCTACACTTAAATTGTATGTTTTTAGTACAGTTAGTATACCTGTAATAGAGATGCTCTGTTGATAAAAGCTTCTGCTTGTACAGGGTCATCATCTTCTAAATATAATCGTGCTATCTTCATATAAGTTTCTAGTTTGTAATCTACTGAATACTGTCTACAAAATAAAAAAATAAATAATCACATTTATAAAATATACTTTAAATATTAATTACAAAGTGTTAAATAATGACATAAATATTAATATATAATGAATTTTGTTGGTCAAGAATGAATTATGAAGTGAACATAAATATATTTGGTATACCACTGGCTACTGCTATGAATAATGCTGTGTGGTTATAAATTACTTACAGGATTTATATTTAAAGAGTAAACAATTCTCAGTAATACAGTTAAAAAAAAGAAACGGAAAAGGAAATCTTAACAAGCAGTCATAGGCAAAATTGGATTTAATATGTAAAGTAGGAATTTTTAATTTAACAGCATTTAATTTCTCTAGACCCTGTTGTTACCTTAAATCATACACTCATTTTAAAAATAATCAGCGTTTAGTAATCACACAAATTTTAAAAACCTCCGAACGGCTGAACAGATTTTCTTGAATCATAGCTAAAGAACACTCTCGATCGAGTCGCCTTTCAACAAAAAAATAAATCAAAAACAGTTCTTGCGACAGTGTCGGACGGACTCTGTTTGTGTCGGGTGTTAAACAGTGCAATTTCAACCTTTTTGAGATGGAAAACTGAGAATAAAGAGGACAAATTCTTGGAGGAAACACAAATTGTTATCCATCAACTTTATTGAGGCATTTTAAAAGTACATTGGCCTATAGGTTTGTAATAATAAGGGACAGAATGAGGTACAATTAATTATGATATAGAAATTAATTAATTCCTGCAAGAAAATTTTAAATCTGCAGATTGCAAATTTAATTCTAACTTCGAAAAAAATATGAACGAGTCTGAGTCTTGTCAACTGCTGTAAAATGTCTCGGTGTTAACTGGTTTCATGTTCAGGATTCGGTTTTAAAATTCAGTTCAGTAAAAAATTATTTTGCCCCACTTTAATAACAATAAAAATAAATAGTATAAATAATCTTTCCAAGCTAAATTCATCCCACTTTTCCCCAAATTCTAAAATTTAAGAATAAAATCCAACCCAATTTTACTGAAATTTAAAGCCGCTGGATACCTTGTTATTAGTCAAGGAGACTACTAACTTACCTGATAAACTTTGCTACTAAAATTTTTTTTTATGACTTGCGATTGATAGTTCTCCACTTCAGCCTATAAATGTCAACAACAATCACAACTATGATACAAGGTAAACAGTCCTAATTGACACATTTACTTACTTTTGACCAGTTTCTAGAGGAATTCCAACTAACACATTGGCAGCATCTCTCCAGTTCTGTTCTCTTTCATATATCGAAGCCAAATGTTGTCTAATACTGGCAACTTGTTCTTCAAATGAAATCACACGAGGTTGCACCTAAATCATATACAATTTAAGTTAAATTACAAATTAATCTTTGGAAAGAAACAGGTAAATGACAAAATGTTTTTAAATTGTTGACTTAATTAAGTAAGCTTTGTAAGAAAATTTGTGGTTTCATAGCAGTTTTGTCAGGCGATCCTTTACTTTATACAGTAATCCCCTGACTTTCGCTGACTTGGTATTCGCGGTTTTGATTATTCATGGTCGCTAAAAAAGAAAAAATACTGTATTAAATAACAATACAGTACTTGTAAAATTCATAACCTATTACGTACGAATTTAATAACACTGTATAAATACCACATAGGCGAAACACTCACAAATACAACATATAAGACGGGATTTTCTTACAACACACCTCTGCGAGATTACAAGTGGACTTGTCCAAATTGTAACACTAACAGCCATGTCACAGAGAAAATATACGATAAGAAATAAATCAGCAGTTTCCTATAGTGTCTAAAAACACAGAGGTTTGGTCTAAATAAATAAATGACGCAATACTTAAATAATAGTAACCATTTATAATTTTTATATATAAATTTCTTAATGACGCAAAATAATTACAGTAGAATCATTTTTTTAATAAATAAATAAAAAATACAAGCAGACTGTAAAAGTAGGTAATATGAAAGCGGACTTGGAGAATATATTGAAATATGAACGTATGTAGAATGTGAAAACTATATAAGAGATTTTTCTTCAACGAGTAGTGCGTTTGAGGTGAACAGTATAAAGCAATAGTTAAAATTATAAACAGTTTAATAATAAAAATAATAACAAAATATGACACAATTTTGACATATGTATAGAGATACCAGTATAGTAAGAAACTCCATATATAATGAGCGTGGAAGCAATTCAAATAGAGAAGGTATCAACTTGTGTACGTGACAAAACACACGCATGAAGCAATTGGTAACGCGAGATAACGTACTGGAACGAGAAACTGCTAACAAGATGGCGTAGCTGTTGGTATACGTTGTATACGGCCGGCGATGAATAATCCACATAAAATGTAGTTTTTTCTTCGAGATGGTGACAAGTTTGGTCACAAAGTGAAGAATAGAGACTTTGGAGTTGGTGTAAACCTAAGAACTAAAATCGATGGTGAAAATCGGGTGATTTTTCAACTTATAACTAACTGTACCATGTGCTTCGACAAAAGTAACGCGCGATAGGCTTCAGGACATATTGTGTGAATTGTGTTAACGACGAAAAATCCTAGGTAAATAACAGTGCGACGAGTAACGCAGTAAGTAATAATGGCCATAGGATACATTTTTTAGTCTGCGAGTATAAAAGTTTTGATTATTTTAAAAAGTAACTTCTTTTAATTTCTGTTGCGTCATTTTTTTTTTTTTTGAGAGATAGGGCTGACCAAATTTTATGTAATTGTAAATAGTTCATTGATTTGTTTGTATAATTGTATTATGATGTTGATATCTTTTTATTGTTGTAAACATTCACTTTTAAATATGTTTGAGTAAACAAAGGTTGTTGCCACAATGTCTTGAATTTCTTTATACAGCCACGAATATCCATTTAGCTTGTACTCTAACAGCCAGGTTTCCACCCCTGAGGAAATCAAATTAATTAATAAATATTTTTCAGTAATTAACAATTATGAATAGATATATGCTAACAGAGCATAAGTGAGGTTATATGTGGATTATTACAAATACTATGATTATTTTTTTTTTTATTAGTATTGTGGGAGATAAGTGAAGGTGATTCTAAGGTTTTGAAAGTAGGGTGAATTAAAGTAAGGTGAGTTAAAGTAAGGTGAGTTAAAGTAAGGAGGAGCATAAGGTATTATTCTACGTTGAAGTTAGGTGAGAAATGTTATGGAGAGTTTAAGTAAATGGTGATTTTATTATTGAAGTAAGGCAATAGGCCTAAGAGGTGTTTTAAATGATTTAAGGTATTACATGAGCGACGACTTTTGGTGTTAAGGTGAATAAATGAAGGAGATGAAGGAGAGATATTGATAATTATTAAATAATCCACATATAGCATTTTATTTTTTGATTTAAAAACATAATTTTTTTTATTTTTTGAAATTTTTACCGAACCTCATTTTTTTTTAACACATTATAACTTTATAAATTTTTATATATTTTTATTTTTGCAACGCCTATCGTTGCAAAATGAAGATCAATGGCATACTCTTCTGTACAGTGATTTAGTTGGAGACATCAATTTAGTACAAATCAAATTAATTTTAAAGAATTAATTAAAATTACAGTAAAATATTTTGAAAGAAATTAAGTGTTTAGATTATCACTCGTGGCCAATATTTTCGCTACTGTCAGCGAACAATAGCTTGATACCTTGACGTGACTAAGTTCTAAAAATAGACAAACCCATACAATGACAAAGCAAGTAGGGGTGGGTAGAGGTACCGTTATGAGAGCACTGACATTGAAGGGAGAGTGAGATGACAAACAACGCTCCAATAATTTATAAAATTATCCACTGTAGTCTACACTCCAAACAACTCAGCTCAAATACTACATATTTCAAGGACTTTTTTTTACCGCGTAAAAGCGAAATCACGTAAAGCGGGACGGGGTATAACAAGGACTGCCTGTATCTTATGTAAATTAAATATAAGTATTAGTACATGTTTTAAAATTTCCTATATGTCATGAACATAACCCCCCCCCCCCCCTTTCCTCTAAAGATTTGGTTTTCGCTATTCACGGTTTTGTTATTCGCAGCAATTTATTGGAACCTATTCCCCGCGAATAGCGAGGGATTGCTGTATTCAATATTACTTTTAGGATTAAGAGGGAATAAATAAGTTAAATCACTTAAGATTAAATATTAGAGCACAGTAAATAAATCAATATTTTTACTATAATATTCTTTGCTAGTTTCAGAAAACTTCCCACTTTTGTTAAGGTGAGAGTGCATTGTATATTTGCTCACATAAACAGTTAATTATGCAATATTACAAATATATTTTACGTATTTGTAAATCTGTACAAATATTAAACAATTTTAGACCTATCATTTAGAAATTAACTTATTTACCTTATCTAGAGTGTAATGCGAGACTGCTTTGGAAATACTATCAGGTAGGACAGTCAGCTGAGTACTAATATCAGTTAGAATTTGGCGGGAAATTACCAAACTTACATTCTCGTTAACAACTGAAACGTAAACAGCAAACATGAACTTCTAAAATGAATAATATTTCTACAGAGCAATTAATTAATTAGATTTTAGGTTTAGTCGAGCCAATGAAGCCTAGATACTTCAAATGATGATTTTGAATAGTTGAAACTTCCCAGAAACAGATTTATACATTTTTATGATTTTGTTTTATATTTCTTATATAAAATACTAGGAGAAACCCCTGTGTGCTATTACCCTCCTAACCCCGTTGGAACCTTCTATTCACATAATCATGTTATGTTTTCTTTATAATAAAGATGTAGGATTAATAATAACCCCAAAGCTAAGATGGTAAATAATGTTAAATGTTCAACCCAAATTATTTCGTATATGTTATAACAGCAGTTAAAAGAACCAGCAAGGCTCAGGTCTACACCTTAATAAAACCCTAACCTAAAAGTTAGAAATACAGACAATTGCTTCAAAGTTTGAAATCAGGTGTTTATGAAAATTCTAGAGCAAACAGCTGTTTTATCTGTTATTTTATTCAATTGGTTGCTATGGTAATCAAGAAATATGTGTTGGTTCATCAGTCTAGGCCTAACCTGAGAATTTTTTCCGACTAAATTTACAAATATTGAAATACAAAATATTTTTAACAAAATGAAACATAAAAACATTGCCTATGTTACTCCAGGATAGTGTAGCTTTTTATTAGTAAAACTATTTTTTCAATCGATTCAGTAGTTCCAGAGATTACCCCCCTACATATAAACAAACAAACAAATGTTACCTCTTTAAAATATTAGTATGGATTTCTTGAAATCAGAAACATTCCAGCAGGTGGAACAAAATTTGTGAAATTATTATATTTTTTTAAATTATGAATTTTCCTTTATATTTTAAATAATTCATATATTTCATATATAGACCTAAACTTTCATTTTGAACAAAAACAAAAGAAGATTTTAGAGGGATTAAAGGCTTACTGATTAGGCCTAATAATACTTTGTCAAAAAAAGTTTCAAAACAATACACGAATTATCGAAAATTAAAGATAATAGTTTAACCTAAATAGTATAACCTTCTCAAACATATTTCAACGGGTGTTTTTTAGCTAAAAATTACAAATTTGCTATAAAAAAATAAAATTTTACTAACAATATTAAAAAAAACTGATCCAACAAAAATATGATACTAGTTACTTAAATTTTTGAGAAAAAAATCTGTGAATTTTTTAATATTATAATGTGTTTATAATAATAAAAGTTTTTTAATCATTTGAAATTAAAATTTCTATATTGTCTTAAGAAATTATTTATACAAAAATTTTAAAAGTGTACACAGATGATATGACTTTAATTTTAAATATTGTTTGGGTTATCATTTTGGCACTCGGCTACTAGAGAGGGGGTGCAGTTGGGGGATTTTGTGTATTATTTATTCACCACTGGACTGCAAATCTCTAATGTGTGTTGTTTGGTTTCTTCATCTTCATTTGGAGGTAGTAAACAAAATTGTATATTTATTTTTAGAAATTAAAGCGATTCATCTAAATTTGAATCTAAATTCATTAACATTATAAGTCGCTTTTGCAACATAAAATGCAAAATGAATTCAATCCCATCATTAAAAACTTCATTTAGATCCTGTTCTTAGTCATGGAATTATTTTAAACTGCAAGCAAATTTTATAAAACAATATATCCAAATTAACAGAAAACCTATTTATTTATTAATTTATATAGATTTTTACTTTACTTCAATTTATGAAATATGTATTTCTTAAACAATAACATGAATTAACAATTCTTGTAAAGTTGTTAAGGTTTCATTTTGTTTTTAATGCTTACTAGCTTATACTACCTGCTCCACTAGCTTTGTTTGAGAAATATCAAAAAATATTAGCCTTTGTTTCTGCAAGTTATACCTTATAGAAAGAAAAGATTCACACTACCAAAAAAAGTTTATCTTTAAATTGTTCGGAACATAAACATTAAAAAAACCTAAAATTTAAATTATCCTTTGGCTTGATGCTAGTTTAAAGGATTCAGAACTTATTAACCATTAAATAGTAGGTAGAAATAATGTTTCTGAATTTTTTTTTTTTAACGTCCTGCTGTTTTGCACTTTAAGGCTAATGAAGACGGGACCTACAGTTTTACGTGGAATCCGAACCACAGCCAATGATGTCTGTTAAGAAACCATTTAGAAAATTATTCGGGGTCAATGGGAATTGAACACGGAACTTTTCCATTGATGGTTGCCATGACGATTGATAAAGCTTTGACGCCTTAACAACCACGGCCATCGTGGCTTCAATGTTTCTGAATAAACTGATATAAAACAACCTTACTACAGTTTTCAACGAGTTTTTAATTTTTTTTATCAATTAAAGGAAAAACTCTGTACGCATAATGGTAATAATAAATTGCAATTTTATTATTTTTGTAGAACTCCAATAGTCCAGATTAATTAAAGATTGCGCAAATCCGGGATATGTGAAAATCTGGATTATTGGATATACTACATCAGGAATTAAAACAAAAAAGTCATGTAAAACAAAATTCCAGATTTTTATTGAAAAAGTTGATTTAAAAAATATTTAAAGAGTTTAAAAACATTTAAACTACTGCAAAGAACCAATAAATCTAAAACTAAAGCTAAAAGGAAAAAACAACAAAATGAATTACATACAAGTCACAACCATTCCAACCAACTCTGGTACAGTCATAAATGTTGAAAATGGGAGCCCAAGGCATGGCCTGGGAACGACTCAAAATACAAATTAAAAAGAGAGAGATGTTAGGAAGAGGAAATTTTGCATAACACTTGCGACTATAAAGCTTTCATGGTTGCATCAGCCGAAAGATAATTTTCCGCACTCAAAAGGACTAAAAGTTACCTGAGGAGCACAATGGGTCAAGACAGACTGAGCGATTTAAGATTAATTGCTATCAACAAACTGAAGCATCAACAATTGATAAGATATAGCTTAGAAAACGATTTTCTGAAACAAAATTAAAGAAGAACATTTTGATACTATGTAGGATATAGAACACACTGTAACATTCTTTGATTAACAAAAATTAGGAAAAAGGGGGCTTGTGAAGGATTTTTGCTGGGGGTCAACAATTTCTAGGTACTGCACTACTGTAAGCCTATAGATAGTATTAATAACTTTTTCAAAGAAGGAAACATATATATTCAGGGTGGTTAGTTATATGACCTTTTGAAATTCCCTGACTTTTCCCTGACTAAATAACTTTTTCCCTGACCAATCTTAGAAAAAGCTCAAACGAAACCATGCTAATTTTATTTCAGTAAATCAATCAAATTATATTGGTGAGCAAATCAATTTTTAGGGAACTATTAAATATTTAATTAAACACGGTAATATTATAACAACAGTTAAATATTTAATACTATCTATGTTACTGTACCAACCACCAGCAGTTGCAAATTACACATTTATGACTGTAAATATTAAATTAAACAATGAATTACTAAAATTATATTTTATTATATTATAACAAAAGAAATAACTAATTGGTTTTTGTAATCCAACTACCGGTACAGATCGGTACAGATTTGCATTGAATATTTAATTAATTGATACGAAGATACCCAAATTCGAAAACATGTAATAATAAAACTAACATTTTTAGAAACAGCAAGTTTGAGAAAGGTTTCAAGGTCATATCACGGCAAGTGCATTGGGACAAGCTGCCACAATCACTCCCTTAACTTGTCGATAGTTAATTTTTTTTACGTATCAGAGTACATAGTTATCTTATTGATTAATTTAGAAGTTCACCTTATCTTTAATGTTTATTTTCTCAATTAAAAACTGTATTATTAATCTATGATTTTAAATAATTATTTTTAACTATTTTCCTTAGAAATGTTATTTTTCCCTGACCTTCACCAAAATTCCCTGACTTTTCCAGGTTTTCCCTGTCGCTAGCCACCCTGATATTATAGCAAAATGTCTACAATATAAAACATTCAGAACTGAAGCAATGCCGCATTACAAATTTACAGGACTTTCTTTACATTTTCCTAGACCATTACTTCAAATTCAAAACACTTAAAGCAGAAACTAACTAGTAACATAAACACCACACCTACTTGCTTCAATGAAAACTTTTAACCCTTCAACAATCTCTGATTCCGGTGAAGTTAAAATGCCATCCAAGATTGTCCTATATCTGGAAAAAAATCTTTATATAGTCAAATTGTATTGTTAATTATTTATTGTTATTTGCTGTGCTAAACCAGCAACTCACTAAAACGTTAACATATCGTATTAATTATTTCTTCTAACTTTTTACTATTACAACTTAAACATACTTACAATACATTATTAGAGATACGTAACTTAATGTAGAGTTAATAAATAATTAGGTAGTTTTTCTACATAGGCCTATAGTTCTTAGAATATGTAAAAATTTATATTTTATTTTTAAAGCTACAATAAAGAAGTAAAGACAAAATAAAAAAAAAAGATAATATCAGGAATCAGAAAAGCTGCCTGCACAGGGCTATCCACTTAGCAAGGTTGTATCATAGTGCTAATTGAAGTTTTATAGCATGTATTATGTATATGCTTACAAGACGTCCTCATTTACCGCGAACAGTCTGCTTTGTTTTAACCTCATTTGCAAAAATGTTTGTGGCAATAATATGTCCGTGGTTATTAAAGAAAATAATCCGCAATATTTAACTTGTATAAATAAATTATATTTTTATTATTTTTTAAAAGGAACTGCTAAAAAATATAATTTATTTATGCAAGTTAAAAATAAATAAAGGGCTGCTAACAGCCATTGAGAATAAAGCTAAATAGTGTTGTAACTCTGCACCTATAATCAACATTATAGATGCATAGTTACAACTTTATTTAGCTTTATTCTTAATTAAGGTCACTAGATAGTAAAGGTTGACTCATTCGGGAAATATCAAAGTGTAGTAGGGGATGTGACATAGTTGTATTAAAGCTACATACATCTCCCATGGTAGCGGCGTTTTTTTGACTACAATGACGTCACTGGACAGGGGGGGGGTCGAGTTTGTTTACATGACTATGAGGCAACCTTTACTATCTAGTGACCTTGATTCTCAATGGCTGTTAGCAGCACTGACTTGTCATGCGCAATAGAATAGTGCAGTTCAGTTGAAAACACAACTTTAAGTCGGGAGATGTAAAGTTATTCAACCAGCTGTTTTTGTAACCTGTTACGTTTATTGTTTGTTTAGTTTACTATCGTATCGTAATTCATATTTTAAACTTATTATGTTTGTGTATTCTGCAGTTTGTTTAAGTTAATATTAAGATGGGCAAGAGGAAGTGTACATTTATTGAAAAACTTGAAAATTATAAATTTATAAAACAAGTTTAAAAGTGATAGTGAGAGAGTGGCGTGTAAACTTTAAAGATCACGTTGGAACGGAAAAACATAAGAAGGCTGTTGCGGCATCTACGCTAACAAAGAAATTTGGATAGATTCTTCAATGAAAAAAAACCTACCAACTTCAACTAATTTAGATATTGCCGCTAAGGAAGACTTTTTGCCTTTCATAAGGCTAAATATGAGCTAAGCTTTAAAACGTCTGGTTGTAACTCTAACAGCCGGTTTCACCATCATTCGTTAAATAAGCTTGATGTTCGTTGATTGATCAATTATTGACGGTTCGTTTAAATCGCTAATGTTTCACCAACATCTAATACTGAAATTTAACAGCTCGTCAAGTTTGACAATTGTCAAAATATAAACATGATTGTTCACACTTTGTTCAAGAGTTGGCAGCCGTGTTTGCGGCTTTCTTATTGGCTGCAGCTGACTTTACTATGAATCCCACTTGTAACTGATCTGCTTTCAACTTTGCTATTGTTATTCTTTTAAATAGTTTGGTTTAATTAGTGCATATTTAGTCCATTCTACTAAAAGCACATTGATTACTTTAGGCCTAATAGTTATTTTGTCAGTGGTTTAGTAATTTCCTATTGATAATATTAACTATCTTAGATGTAACATAATATGCAGTTCTTTGAATGTGTATAAATTAAGAAAATAGTAGCATTATTATTATTTTTATTATTTATAATCAATGGTCATCGCAGAGAAATAAATTAACAAATATTTAAAAAGTAGACAGTTAATTTTAAAGTTAGTCACATTTGTTAAGCAGACAGTTTTAAATTATTTAATTGGGAAAGGACAGTACAAGTCTAACGTATAGAACAGTTTAAAAGATAATGTTTACAAGTTTAAAGAGTTTGCGGCTTGAATTGACAGGATGCACACCTTGATAAAAGGTTCCAGAATGTTCGAGAAAGATCCAGAAACATTAGCGGAAGTTAGGCTTGGTGCCTATGAAAAATCCGCATGGCTTTACTTCAGTTCTTCGTTAGACTCACAAGGTAGCAGACGCACGGTAAAGTTGGAGAGGTGTTTTTTAATAGTATAATTTGAGATTTTTGAGTTATAAGTTGACTCGAGATAGTTAAAATATCAGTCGGTGTACTGATATTCATCGATGGAGTGAATTTTGGTAGAAAAAATTTATTTTCTATGAGTTAAGTTAAAAAGTGGTCAGAGGCCTAGACTGCTTTGAAGATACGTTTGAAAACGTTATATGTTTTTGATATTGAAGGATGTGAAAAATCAAGGTGTGAGTTAAGTAAGACTGTGTTTTAATCAATTTGGAGAGTCGTCGAAATTTATAAAAGTGACAATTTTAAAGTGAAACAACGAACTGTGAACAAGTGCGACGTTCTACAGGCAATAGCCGAACTGTATATAAAAAAATCTTGCAAGTATTAGATATAAGTATATTTAAATTTTTGATACTGTCTGCTCCTTAATTTTTTTTAAATTTATTCAGAAAATTAAATTATTAACATAGTAAATTTTAATGTTTATAAGATTGAATATGTTTATTAAGTTAATATGTTTCATTAAAATCTTAAAGTCAGTAATTATGTCAGTTGATTTCTTTTGTTTTGCATCCACGAATCAATTCAAAAAGTACTTACAGAGTGATCAAAATTACTAAACTCTAAATTTAATAATTTTTATAAAGAATAATATTGGTTAACTATATGTAACAGTGCGGACAGGATTTTAACGGGATGGTGCGATGGGCTATGTGACGTCACAATCATATAGTCTGGCGGGCTATTCTGTTGAGAACTGGGTCAGTATTTTACAGGTGGTTCAATGAAAGATGAAAATTGAATATATATCATGTGTTATAGAGGATTGTTTACAAATAACAAGCAGATTTTGAGTTTATCAATTTAAATACAATTACATTACAAATAATAATTAGTAGTTGATAAATATAAACACATTCTACATAATTTTTAATAATTATTTTATTATTACTGTATTTAACTTTGACAATTTTGGCTAGTCGGGACAAACATTTTTTATATATTTAACCATTTTAAACTTTTGTAACGTCCTTAACGTTACAAGGAATAATTTGAATTATGATGACATTAATGTATTTGAAGCTACAGACATCAATCATAATCGATAAAATTTAACATTTTATTGCAGAGGTTGCCATGTCAAAAGGAGATGAACTGGTAAAACAACACTCTACTATAATTATTTTACTAATACAATAACTTGTCTTTTTTAACATTTACTAAACAATCCTTTATTGATTTATATTACATATTTATCTCATTTATCTCGGGGTTGGTATCGTGCTGTATCCGATATCCATTGTATAGCTACGCACATTTGAAATAAATTAAATTGGAAATTGAAAAAAATATATTTTGTAATGTATTGAAATTACAATTGAAAATGTCTATTGAAGCCCCAAAGCAGAATATGTTTTATCTTTCTGCAACGGTCAGTGCCAAGACGAAAAACTTTCTGCGAGTGCGGGCGTTTTAGTAATAAATTTAATCATAGAGGTTTTATAAGTGAATAAGTAAGCAATTCACAAATGATAAATTCTTTGTGTTTATTTAACTAAGTAATTATTTTAATTTCTATAAAATTATAGATATACCTTAAAACTTCTTTAATCATTAATTTTATTTTACATTTTCTTATATTTTGAAACATGGCAAGGATTCATTAAAATTTTCTTGGATTCTCCTTACATCTTTGGATGTTACTGCTTGGAACATTAATTTATTTTTTGAGTTTGGTTTGAAATGGTTGTAGTACCGAGTCCAGTATTTCTGACATAGGGCAAGTTTCAAAAATTGTCTGTTTCCTTTGTAACCATCAGCAAGAGGTCCATTAGTCATTATGTAAGCTAACATTTCTGTAGTGCCAAACTCTTCATATGATAAATCGCTGGCAGCAGAGCTTTTAATCATTACATTGGTAATGACAGACCCCCATCTCAATATTTTTCAAATCACGCTCCACGCATCAATAGCAATCCACATCTTGATTGACTAATGGACAAGTTAAACTAGTTGTTTATTCGACTAGTCCCTTATGTAATCGATTAGTCGGTTGCTACGGAAGGACTAGTCGATTAAAAACCGCAGGTATAATGATAGTCAGAATGTCATTTGAAATGGAACGACTAGAGAAACAGACCGACTAGTGTACAATGATAAGTATTTATGTCTCGTACAGAGAAGATAAAATAGTAATAGTTGTACTAGTCGTGAAGATCGAGTTAAAATTTTCGTTTATGGTAGGGATGGGTCTATACCAAATTTTTCAATTCTCGATACCGATACCTATGAACAAAAAGCAACCAGTAACTCAACTAGGCCTAATTATTTGTAATAAATACAATCTCAGCGTATGGCCGTGAAAAAAATCGATGCCCGTATACAATTTGTGTCAACTTTATGAACTACCATTGTTGAAATACAACGACAAATTTTTACAAAAGAATACAACATCCGAATATTATTAGCGCTAATTTTATAAAACGTCGGCATTAAAACACAATTTAATATACAACAGCGTAGGCCTATGTCCATAAAAAAACCTACTCCCATGAACAATAATTTGTTCTTGTTTCTATGAAATACCGGTGTTAAAACTTAATTTAATTACAATGGGTAAAGTCCGCGAAAATGTTATTTAGATGACACTTGTAAAATTCGGACAAAGTGGAAATTAAATGTCGCTATTTGCGGGAATAAATAGCAAGTAAAGCAAAGGCACTTCATCGGGACTCCAACAAAAAACAAATAACGGGTAACGTAAATCCCGAAAATGTCCAAAATGTTTTACACTTCCTAAAAAAAAAATTATTATACTTTAAATACTTTTGTTTACCGATCTATTAAATGTATAACATTTCGTCACAGTAGACACCCTATTTCTATAAATAGACACGATAAGAAACGAATCCGTAAGTGGTTGACCTTGAACCTACTTTACCTTCCTGTGTACAAATAACTAATCCGTATGAATATAAATAAAACAAAACAATTGCCTCATCATTTTACTTGGGAAAATGTCTACATACAACAAACTAAGAAAGTTTTACAGTTTTTCCTACTGATATTTATTGTTAAATGCTGAATTGGGATTAAATACCGAGAATGTGACTGCAAATACCGCAGATTACATTAAAAATACGGAGAACTAGCAAGACCGACAATGATATAAATTGAGTATCTCTCGATATAAAGTATCGGTATTATCGACAATCGACCCATCCCTAGTTTATGACCTGCAAAAAACTTTTATTCTATATACGATATCTTTCTGCAGCCCTCATTTTCGTTCTGCGACAATGTCGCACCGTCGCTCGTTGTTCTGCTTTGGGGTATTGAAGTATTATTAATTACCATTTATCTGGTTCTCTTCTTATATAATTACTAGCTAGCCCGATCCGGCTTTGCACTGAGGAACAAATCAAAGTTAAATATGGGGATTTTTAGTAACTTTGGCACCCCCAAACCCCCCCCCCTAAAATTTCAAACTTTTTAAAACCTTTCTTAGCGAGCACCTAGGGCCTTAGAGGAAGTTACATTACATACCAAATTTCATTCCAATCCGTTTGGTGGTTTTTGAGATTTTGTGATGAGTGAGTCAGTGAGTGGTATTTGTATTACATATATATATATATATATATACAGTAGAGTCCCGATAATTCGAGTCTCGATAATCCGAGGTTCCGTGTAATTCGAGACACAAATAGCATTGAATGTGACCATGTATTGTGACACATTCTTGCTGCATGTAGGATATCGATCTTTAAATGTTTGTTTTCCAATGAATCTGTCAAGAGTGTTTGCACAATAAGTCGCCAGTATAAATGCTTAACATTTTTTATAATGCCCTGATCCATTGGCTGTACAACTAAAGTCATGTTCGGGGGGAGGGGGGGGGAATAACCGTAACGTTGTTCATATAAGTGGGATAGAGTTATGCACAGTACAAGTGTCAATAAACAATATAATTGTTCTGTTCTGTTTACAAAAGGTTTTGTCAAAATTTAACAACAGACAGAGATTGGGCAGAGCATCAATAACAAACTACAATATCGGTAAATAGAGAATTCTCGGAAGGCAAAATTCTTGGAAACCGGTACCGCGTCTAGAATTACTATACTTGTACAAACACGTAAGTCCTGCCCCCTATGTCCAGCCCCCTTTCTACCAGACAGACAGTGACCTATTTATCCAGCAATCCCTTTCACAGCACAAGATTTTATTTTTAGTGTTGAAAAAAACTTCGAATTAAAGAAGAACTTTTCCCGGCATTGCCGAATTTCCCGCCCCTCTCTTACAAGGTCGCTCGACACTAAACCGGGCAAGTCTAAAAATAACCCATGAGAATGTGTTTACTTTTGTTTTCCCAGACTGTAGTTTATTGTGAAACATTTCATTTAATAAGTGGAAGTCTCTGTGTGCTATTTAATTTTTACAAATTAATATGATTTCTAAAGTGAAAGAAAGTTAGTTTCATTAAATATACAGCTCGAAGCTCTTAAGAGACTAGACAAAGGTGAAACGTTAAAGAAATTAGCAGCAGAATATGGCGTAGGTGAAGTAACAGTTGGGGACTGGCGCAGAAATCGGGATAAAATTGAAAAGTTTGCTTCACAAAAGTCTTCTGAAAAATGTTGTAATGAACGAAAAACCATGAAGAAATCCGAATATGAAAAAACCAGTGAAGCGCTGCTTTTATGGTTTTGTCAGCAAAGGAACAAGGGGTGTCCACTATCAGGCCCTATTATACAGGAAAAAGCATTGTTTTTCGCAATGAACTAAAAGAAGGCGAAGAAGATTTTACAGCAAGTGTAGGTTGGTTAGACCGTTAGAAAAAACGATATGGTGTGAGGCAACTGGAAATCTGTTGAGAAAAACTTTCAGCAAATTCAGATGTGGTAGTGCAGTTTCTTGAAAACATCCTCAAAATAATAAAAAGTGAACAGTTAAAACCTGAACAGATATACAATTGTGATGAAACCGGTTAAAATTTTAAGACTTTACCATCTAAAACTCTCGCTTCACGAGAGGAAAAATCGGCTCCAAACCATAAAAAAAATAAACAAAGAGTGACAGTGCTAGCTACTTCAAATGCATCTGGAACACATAAATTGAAGTTAGTTGTGATAGGGAAGGCCGTTAAGCCACGAGCTTTTAAGAACATTTGTATGTCAGCGTTACCAGTGCATTACGCAAGCCAAAAAAATTCTTGGATCGACCAAGCCTATTTAAAAATTGTTTTTTAGATAAATTTGTGCCTGAAAGAAAAAAGTATTTAAAAGAAAATAATTTACCTTGTAGAGCGATTTTAGTTTTGGATAATGCGTGCTCGCACCCAGACGAACAGGAACTGAAGTGCGATGGAATACGCACAATGTTTTTACCGCCTAATGTGACAAGCCTCTTACAACCTATGGGCCAAGGTGTACTTGAGTGTTTGAAGAAAAAGTACAGGCGCCGTCTGCTACAGTTTATTATTCAAACAATTGAAGGCGAGGGAAGTGTTACAGATTTTCTTAAAAAAGTTACAGTTAAGGATGTGATTTATTGGGTTGCTGAAACTTGGAATGAAATCACACTTCAGACTCTAGTAAAATCGTGGAATAAAATCTTAAACAATAAAAGTGAAAACGACGATGACAGTTATGATGAGGATGATGACATACCATTGTGTAATTTACTGAAAAATCTACCTGCTTGTGATGAAACAAACCAAACTGACATTTCTGAATAGATGAGTCAGGACGAACAGTTCGAGATAACAGAAAACAGAATCATTGAAATTATCTGTGACGCAACATCACCTGATGAAAGTGACGAAGAAATTGTAAAAGACGCTCAACCTGATATGACTCATAGCGAGGGATTCACAGCTTTGGATGCAGTGCTACGCTACGTTGAACAACAACCCGAAGCTACTGCAGCCGATACCGTATTACTCCGTCGTTGGGTTGACATCGCAGCTCGTAAACGTTGCAGTGTAGTAAAACTAAAAACTATTTATGATTTTTTTAGTAAGTAAGTTTCTATTTTTTACTACGTATAAAATTACTTTTTTACCTCAGTGTTCAATAAAAAATAGTGTATATTTAATAAAACTTTAATTTTTTCGGAGATACAAGGTCTATAAATAGTAGTTTTATCTTAACCCACTAACGGCCATACGACACCACGTCACCATGTTTCACGGCGCAAACGCAACAATCTAGACAATAGCGAGAAATTTGCATATATTTGCATAAACGATAATTTAACCCACTTAAAATTATCCAATCGTAATAAAACTGGCACCATTGGAAAGGAAATGAATTAAACTTCAATTTTTGTATTTACAACTTTTTCGTAAAACGTATATTTACATACGTAATCATCGTTTTAAAATATGCATATCGGGCTACAGCTATTTCCGCGCGCGAATCTGCATACAATTGTACTGTTAATTCCCACTGTTTAAACGTATTTCTCCGCCTACACTAATATTCCTTTGGCAATTATAACGATACCATGGGATTCGTCATGATTTCATCTTTCTGTTGGTGTCTTCCAATCAGATGTCACAGTACAATTACTGTTTCAGTGAAGAGATACTGTAAACCCTTGCGATTGGACAGTCTCTCAACCAATAAACAGGCCATTTTGTCAACAGATATTGTAAAGGCTACGCCTTATCTTTTGACAGATTTCTCTACACCATTTTGTAGAGCAAAGTCTGAAGTTTCGAACAGTGTCAAGTAATCCAGATAAAACCGGTTTTGTGTTTGTCTAGACAGCAGTGGAAAGTGGCATTGTGGTGAGAACGCCTACGGCGTTTGTTCCCACGCCATTCAAATGCCCCGTTCTACATGCACGTGTCGACCGGGGACTTTTTATTCGATTGATGTCTTTTTGTTATTCAAATAAACGTAACTCAAACACTTTTGTGAACTAAGGAAAGACAAGTATACCGTTCTTTTCTTTGATTTATCCTCTACACTTTCTTATAATAATATTTCATTTTTGGTCAAAGCATATATTAGTAAATGACGTTACAATCTAGGCCTAGGTTTGTTATAAGTTGTGTACTTGAAACATAAAAACTGTTTTTTTCAAAATAAAAAATTTGAAATTGATAAATGTTTTTATACAGTTCTATTTAGAACTAAATTACGAAACTTTTTTACGCTTACTGTTTACTATTTACTCCATGTTTACTATTTTTTATGTAGGTCTAAAGTTGAACTTTTTCCTTTCGTTACTGAACATTTTTTGTTTCTTGAGCTAATAACTTTTACAATTTCAAAATAAACTAATTTTTAGTGGCATATTTGAATTCTTTGAAGTTTCTTCTACAAAAAAGCTATTGAACACATTTGGATTGGGGTTCATTTACTATTTTTGGCGAATTTTTAAAAATATGCTTGCAAAACGCTAAAAACGGGCTGGCCAATTTTAGCTTTAACCATGGCCGTACGTGGGTAATCTCTACATATTCCGTGTAATTCGAGTTTTTCACAATCCGAGGTACTCTCGGTCCCATTCAACTCGAAATATCGGGACTCTACTTTACATAAATTTGTATTTCTTCTAATTCTTTGAAACCATTATCATTTATTTAATTATAACTTTCACCATTACATTTCTTCCTTCCATCTTTTTATTAATTCTCTTTTTCAACAATCCACTCTTTGCTCTTGTTGTAACATATATTATGTTTTTATTTCTTCTTCTTCTCTAATTTGAATTACTATACTTTTAACTCTGATGTGATTTATATATTTTTATTTGAAACTGTTCTTGTAAATTAAATTAAATATTTTATACAAAATGTATTACTTGCTTATTAAGTATTGAAATATATTAAAATTCTAACTGTTATAAATTATTAGTAGTTACTTTTAAATGTTAGTTATCTATGTTACTTTACTTTGTCATCTTGGGTTTATATTGCAAATAGAATATTTGAATTGCTATACAGGTATTTGATGTCAGCTATCCAGTAACTGAATATATGGAAATTTCAACCGTAGAAGATAGGGAATCCATTTCAGTAAGTCTAAACTTTTATCAGAACATTTATTCTGAACTATTGTCTAAGAAATATATACAGTGTGACAACTTACAAATTGTTGATGAAACGCAGTTTTTAAGTAGGCCTACTTACAACAGTTTCAGTAGATCCTACGATTCTTAACATAATTTCTACTACACTATAGTAAAACCAAATATTGTTATATTATTAAATTTGTATATAGAATAGACAATAAAAGTTGCAAAAATAATATTTACACTAATGTGTAAGGAATTCAATATAAAAATTTTAGGTAACTGATGAACCCCATATAACTAGATTGGACAAACCTTCCACATCCTTTACCACTCCATGGTTCTCTAGAAATAGGCCAGAGTCAGAGGTTAAAAGGAAACAGAGAACCCGAAGCTCTTTGTCAAAGCACAGAAAAACATTTCGGAACTTTCTAAAGCACAGAGAAAGAAGTCTGCGAACTGCAGAAGAGGATGCTGAAAGAAAAGCATGAAGCCGAGATGGAACTTATAAATATTAAAAAAAGATCGGCACTTATGAAGGAGGAACTGTTCAAATTAAAATTGGATTAAATAAAAAACAAAAAACAGAAATAAATATAGAAATACCAGTAGTTAATTTGTTGTTGTAATAAAATGTTTACTAATTAACAATACTGTTTTGCTTTCACATTAAAATTTTTAATAGCTGCCTAAAGTGGTTATCTACAATTATTTGACGAGCAGTCGCAGATGTTCCATTGTTATGAACTCGTACTAGGCCTACTGGTACCTCTTCAAAAGTAGGGTAATTGGTAATTTTCTTTCGCTTCAAAATAAATAGAGTTTAGTGGTGCCAACCTAAGCAAATTCTACTATTCAGTGATGAATGCAGATAAAACACTGTGACTAAAGATAACGCTTGCATTTCTGATTGTAACACAAATGTTACTAACTTATATAATTTCAAAGTGGAAACATGCTGTGACTAAAGACTCTAAGTTAGAACTTTGTGCTTTTTTTTATATTTTTATCGATTCAGCGAATACATTTGGGCCCTTGTTATACGTACATCAAATTGATTCAATTTATCAAATCTTGAATATCGAATATCTGGGTTTATAGTTCGATGTAAAGTACGGTAGCCTAGGCCTAAACATTATATCAAAGCCCACTAAAGAATACCGTTGAGGGACGGGCTTGTGTACATCGAGACCTTGAACGATCCAATCGCCGAAGTGCGACGTTGTCACGTTCTTCCCACGCTTCTAACTGATGACTGTGGCTTACTCAACGCATTTATAATTCTTTAAACTGGGCGATCAAGCATCGAGCGGTAAATGCCAGGAGTGTTCGAGGCTAGTAGATATGGCAATGCTGCGTGCCCATCCTATTGGCCTCCTCGCAACGGTATTCTTTAGTGGGCTTTGATATAAGTATTTTTACATACGGTAATAAAGTTATGTAATTCAAATAAACTAACTAGGCCTACCTTTTATTTTCTCTCCGTCTTAACAATCCTTATTTATCTTTTGATAACCCGTTTCGGTGAAACTAAGCCACCATAGTCAGATCATTACAAAAATGTAGTTCGTTATTCATTTTCCACAATCTAAGCGTAAAAACATTTTACTTGTCAAGATATTTACATAATAGGCTACAGAATTTCATAAAGTGAAAATCGTGTGTTCCTGTTTTGTTATATAGGCCTAAATAGTATATGTAATTTAGTATTTGTACCGTAGCCTAAGTCTAATATCTCTTAAATTAAATAAGTTGTGAATTGAGTTTAAAATGTTTTACTTTCTGTTTAATAATTAATTACATTAAATTATGTTCAACATATTTTCCGTATTAAATTATTTAAGATGTTTAGAAATATAATTGAGAACATTTTCTTGCATATGTGTTGGCACCTCTGACTGCAGTCCCTATAGTGTGGGGACATATGTTTATCTATCATCATTTATTCCACCTAAACAAAAACAACGTAGTTGGAATATATTCACCTCAATCAGTGACAATATGAATAAACTAGGCTACCACTGCTCATGTCCCTAAAAAAATAGCTTGTTGGCAGCTACAAACTCATTAGGGAGGCCTATCCGGCGCAACTTTACTATTCGACTCTAGGCTAACCTAGAGCTAACAGAAATGAAAAAATAATAATTAAAAAAATACCTAAAAGGTTCTAACCTAACCTATTTAGTCACAGTATGTTTACCTGTATTCAACATTTAACAATAGAATTTTAAACAACGTCGTTGTCTGCAAAAATATTAGGCTAGAGTCAAATAGTAAAGTTAGGCCAGCCTATCCTATTACAAATAACCAATGAGTTTAAGCATAAGTATATATATATGTTCTACTTCATTTTATTTAAGATTACGAAAAAGGAGACCATATTAAATATGTAGATCAAATAAAAACTAAATACTTACTTTTCCGCTTGGTCTTTATGTGAACCACCAGAATTTGCTAACTGTAATAAATGTTGTCTGACATTTCCACTAGCAAACGCCATTTCAGAATGAATCTGAACACAATAGAGTAGTAGCTTATAGCGTTTTCAAATGAAGAAATATGACTTTATGATGGGTTAACAAAAAACTGTATTTAAATAGACAATATTGAGTCATATGGTGTCAGTAGATTACTGCTGCACACAAATACAACAAATCTAAACTAGGCGACTAGCCAGAATATCCTAACCACCGTCCACCAGCCAGTATTATTATTATTAATCATTAATCTCTTCTTTTTTTTCTTCTTGTTTTGCTATTCAGCTGGGCACTGACTGAGTTATATCAATGAATACATATCAATAAGACGAAAAGTTCCAATGTTAAAAATTCAGCCCAAAAAAGCAGGTATAAAAGTGTGTTTTTGCGACCCGCCGTTAGGAGCGCTGAGCGCTATTTTTGCCGACGAGTGTCGGATTCAATGAAGTGCAGAAGAGAGACTGGGGGAGGGGGGGAGAGAGAGAGAGAGCATTAGTTTTCCTCGAAAACTAAGCTGTGCAGTGTGAAGGTAAAAACCACGCTTCATTATTACACTACTATTTAATACACTTAGCAGAGCTGTAAAATTATGAAACTTTTACGATTCGTAGGTAAGAACCATACGATTCGTATGCTGTAAACAAAGTTTAATTAAATTACCTGTTTCTTATTTCTTTGATCGATATTACAACAATGATGTTTAATTCACTTTGATAATGACATACAATTTTCACTCTGCTGGAAAGATTTTCTAATTTTTGGTCAGAGACAAAGTGTCTGTTAGAAAGTTTTAAATAAAGGTTCAAATTAATGTGCAGTTTTAATACAATAAAGAACATGTTCCTCAAGGATTGAAATTAAAAATATAACAATACTGGAAATGTTATACTTAAAGTTATAACTACAGTACTAGAAGTATCAACCCCTGCTCGCTTCGCTCACCAAACCCCGCGGTGAAGCAAATGCAAACAGATTACCACTTATAAAACAAAGGTGTCAATCATGGGAAGTATAAAAATTTATTTGTATTGTGAAGAGGCTGTTGCCCCCCAGTTCACCAATTAGACGTAACTATGTAAATTTCGTATGTTATTATTTATTTTATTTCCTATAAAACACTTAAAATTAATAATTGCCAAATTTTTCGTTCTCTAGCAGGAAAGTATAACAATCAACATTCTAGCCTGTTTTTCAATGAGTTGGTGAATGTTGTACTTTTAAAATGAACTGAACACGGGACACGGTACCTCAACTTATTGTCTAATAGTTCTGCAAAATCGTCATTTCCGCAGTTAACTATCCAGTCTATGCATCTGTAAATAATAACTTTGCATTGATCCCATAAAGTTTAATTATTTTAAACACATCTATCAGTTTATTTTTCCTATTACCAACATCCTTTTTTTAAAATAATTGGAATATAAATGCTACTTCAGCAGCGAAACATAACTAACAAAATAGTCTCAAGTCCCTCATTTAAATAATTCTTTGTATAATAAAATCATTTATAAGTGTAATTTTTTAGCGCGCCACAAAAGTGAGATGTGTAAAATCCAATATAAAATTCAAATTTAGCACTTCAAAAAACATAAAGAAAGTGAGTTTCGTCAAAAATGGTAGACAAATAACAAATTTGGGTTTCACGTTCGCTTGGTTTGTTTCAGAAATATTGCAATATAAGATTTGTAATCAGTGCATAAAAAACAGTGTGTTAATAATACATTTTTTTTTCCTCGCGTTTTTAATGGTGGGGGCACATATTGATAATTGGGAATTTATGACTTTTCTGGTTAACTGTACTTTGAGGTGCTTCAATCCTGTTGCACCTACGGCTTGATTTTGAAAAACTCGGAATCAAACCCATGACTATCAATCCGTAAATATATGTATTTGAAATTTGACAGTTTGAATCAATTGTTTGTTTTGTAAAGGAACAGTTTGAGGCATTAAATTTTACAAATTCAAGTAACATTAAAACGGTCGTATCTACAAACACTTTTAATGTCCGCCTTTTAGAAAGGTAAAAAGATTTTTTACACTAAATAAATCTGCAAGCGTGTGCGCTTACGTGGAAAGTTTCATCTCTATATTGTTACTATTGTTAGTGGGTTTTAACTAATAATTTTTAATTAAAATATCACATACAGACTGATAGAAGGAACGCTCATTTTAGGACATACCTTCATAGGAATTTTTTAAATCATTTTTACGCTTAGAATCATATCCTGAATGGCGTTTTCCGCCAGTTAGTGCCACCCCTCTTGGGGTCGATGTCCAGGATCGGACGGCGATAATATTTTATTGCAATAATAAATTTAGTCAAATGCGTTTCATTTATTTTGAGCCAGAAAACTGTTTGTTTATACAAATTTGTATTAAATTTATGCAATTAGTAAGTACTTAAGAGTAGTCCTGGTTACTAAACCATATTTGCAATATTTTTATTGGCAGAATCTATTTCACTTAGGAGGTAAAATGGAGGCAATACTCAGCATTTGTGTAACTTTCCATAGTTAATTAATAAAGCAAACACAGTTTAAAACACGAAAAACTTAATGCTAAAATGTTTCTAAATGCAATACTATGGATACAATATTGTTTGTTGCTTTTTTAGAACAATAATAAAGTCAACAAAAACAAAATCAGCTGGTGCCGATTGTTACTATATCATCACAAACAATAAGTCAGACAAAACTCAAATCAGCTGACTCCTATGAGTTTAGTATTAACTGAAACAATTCTTAAAAGAACTTACCAATAGTATAAATTTAATAAAAACTTGTATAAACAAACAGCTTTATGTGTCAAAATAAATGAAACTGATTTGATTAAATTTAATAATTGCAATGATAAATAACAGAGGGGCATGCACTGTCTGGCGAAAAATACCATAAGTCCGTTATTCTCTAACCAATTTTTTTAAAACGAACTTAATCGATAGGGAATTCAATTTGCAAAAAAAAAGTTATTCTTGACATTTTTTTCGGGAAAGGGCTAGTTATTTCGTTATTTCCGTTCGAAAGTTGTAAACGGTCGCCATTTTTAAAATATTGAAGTCACGTCAACTTAACTTTTTTCCCATTTAGGTAATACTATCAAAAGGTTGATATAAATTTGGTATTATTTCGTTTAGTAATTTTTTAGATATGCATTAAAAAAAAACATTTTGGTCACAGTAGGACAACCAAAATGATTTTAGACAAATTAACAGTGATTTGATGTTTACTTTGTACCCAAGAACAATTCCAAAACAATATGTGACAAGAGTTATGAAGCACCCTGTTTAATAACCCTCTTTTTACCCTCGTCCTTACATATTCCCATTAAAAATTAACTGTCAATACATTTTAATAAACTTCACAAAGTCTTTGATTCTTATGTTGATTAATTCCCTACGACTTGTACGAGAATTAATTCTCGCACAAATACAATACAACAGTAAAGAAAACTTTATGTATTCATATATTTCTTTGTCTTTCCCTGGAAACCTGAAAAATGATAAGTCTTTATTTTTCACAGATGTATTGTTGCAGTTTTTATAGGAACATTTAGATCCTCCACTTTTTGAACAGGACTGCATTGCAAAATGTAGCAGCTATTTACTTTACACACTAACAGTATTTACACTATAAACCATATTACATACTAAAACCATATTTACAAACTTACATTACTTAAAAAACATTAGAAAAGAAAACCAACTAAAATGTATTTATTTAGTACACTGCTATTACAATGTGGGAAATGAATCGCATTGACAAAATTAATATGGGGCTACGCTACCAAAGCTTGTCTGAGACACAACAATCTGCGCTCAAGGTCACATGTCAGTCGGACCTCTCTGTCTCTCCTTCTCTTTCCATTCTTGTCACACACTCGGCCTGCAAAACGCGCACTGAGAGCTCCTAGCGACGAGGTGCATGAACTAACTTTTATACCTACTTTAATGGGCTGAATTCTACCCATTTAAACTGTTCGTCTTATTGATATGTAGTCATTGGTTATATCATGCGGCCCCTTAATCACAATACTTTTATCTAAAGCACTTTTGTCTTTTACTTGATGTGTTTGTCTGTAAAAGGAAAGCTATTGCTATTAATGATTTATGATTGGAATTGTGACATATTATGAGGGTAGGTTGTTATTTACACAACAATGATGTAAACTCCTATATTTAAATTGTCAATGTATAAATGTTAAGTTAGTCACATAAAGTGGGAAAATTGAAAAGGAAACATTTTAAATTAAAATGTTGGAATGAATGAATTTTAAGGAGGGTAAATGTAGGTAATATCTTCTCGCTTGAGACCCGTCAAGCATAGCACCTAACCAGAAAAGGTTGGGCGTTGGGCCCAAGATGAAGAATCCCATGAGTGGATTTTTAAGTGGATATTAATCTCTGCTGCCAGTTAACTACCAACCAGAGATAACAATAATAATAATATCAAGCTACCAACTCCAGCTATACTCATTGACTCATTCACTTGTGACTTGTGATGTGAAAACTGAAAAGTGACAATAACCATTGACTATATATAAGTACTATATATAAGTAATGCTTATATTATAGTCAATGCAATAACTCAATAACAACAGCGACAGCAACCAGAAACTAAAATTTACAACCGCAACATTCCACATCCGTAACCGTAGACAGAGATAATAATACCAATATTACCAAGAGAATAGAATAAAAGCTTAAAAACTAAAATGTTTAACTCATAGAAGTAATCAAAGTGGCAAAGTTCGTAATCAAAGTTCTCATGAATCTGAATTTGTATTTCTGTTATCTGTGCAGAAAAAAAACTTATTTATTTTTGTCTACATGGTACATGGTATCTGTTATAATGTATATGTTATATGTATATATTATATACATACATATATATTGAGATATATGTATATCTTTATATATCAAATTGTCATCATGAGATATATAATATATACATCATCAAAATAAATTTATTAGAAACCCCTTTTAAAGGCAGCGAGAAAATTGAGGATTTTGTTTTACCATTTTCTGTACAAAGGTAGGCTACACTTAGCTCTAGAATCACTAATACTACACGTCTAAATTTTTTACACATTATTTATACATACTGAATATTTTCACCCATTTTTATGTTTATGACTTCTAAGGTTTGCTTGTAAAAACAAATTAAATTTGTTAGTATTTCGATTTAAAAGTAATAAAACAATTGGGTCAGATTACTAACAAACATAATAAAATTATGCTAATAACACCCTAGAAATTTCAAACTTGTAGTCCTAATAATTTATGAGAAAAGTGTACCCTAACTTGCCTAATTTAACATTTCTGGTTTAGTTTTAAATATTCATTGTTGATAGCCTTAGAACTACATATATTTTATATATATTATTTATTTTCTGTCAAAAATGTAGTGTGTATTTGTACTTTACCTTTTATGTGGCTACATGTTTCACTGCCACAGGCAGAATCATCAGGCCAGCTATCTATGTCCACTCAAACACTTATATATATATACACACAACACTTACGGTAACACATATTTTTGTACATTTTTCGTACACGTCACATCTATCTATACTAATATTATAAAGAGGTAAAGTTTGTTTGTTTGTTTATTTGTTTGTTTGTTTGTATGTAGTGGGTAATCTCTGGCACTACTGAACCGATTGAAAAAATAGTTTTACTAATAAAAATCTACACTATCCCTGAGTAACATAGGCTATGATTCATTTCGATAAAAACCTTTCTTTATTTTAATATTTGTAAATTTAGTCGGAAAAAATCTTAGGTTAGGCCTGGAATGATAAACCAACACATGTATTTACATTTATTACCATAGCAACCAATTGAATAAAATAACAGATAATATAGATGTTTGCTTCAATATTTCCATTAACAGCTGATTTCAAAATTTGAAGCAATTATTTTTGTATTTCTAGATTTTAGGATTTTAAAGAGTAGACCTGAGCCTTGTTGGTTCTTTTAACCGTTATTATAACTGCTTTAAAATATAAGGAATAATTTAAATTGACCATTTAACATTATTTACCGTCTTAGTTTTGAGGTTATTATTAATCCTACACCTTTATTATAAATAAAACATAACATATGTTTTTAGAAGGTTACGTTGGGGGTTGGCGTGCAAAGCACTCAGGGGTCTCCCCTAGTCTATACTAATATTATAAAGAGGTAAAGTTTGTTTGTTTGTTTGTATGTAGGGGGTAATCTCTGGCGCTACTGAACCGATTGAAAAAATAGTATTAGTAATAAAAAGCTACACTATCCCTGAGTAACATAGGCTATAATTCATTTCGGTAAAACCCTTTTTTTATTTTAATATTTGTAAATTTAGTCGGAAAATTTCTTAGGTTAGGCCTGGAATGATAAACCAACACAATCATGTATTTACATTTATTACCATAGCAACCAATTGAATAAAATAACAGATAATAGATAATTATAGATGTTTGCTTCAATATTTCCATTAACAGCTGATTTCAAAATTTGAAGCAATTATTTTTGTATTTCTAGCTTTTAGGTTAGGGTTTTAAAGTGTAGACCTGAGCTTTGCTGGTTCTTTTAACTATTATTAACTGCTGTTATAAAATAAAAGAAATAAGTTGGTTTGAACATTTAACATTATTTACCATCTTAGTTTTGAGGTTATTATTAATACTACAACTTTATTATAAATAAAACATACCGGTAACGTATGTTTTTAGAAGGTTCCATTGGGGGTTGGCGTGCGAAGCACGCAGGGGTCTTCCCTAGTAAATAAATAATTTTGTTAAACTTTGCTACACTTGAGAGGTACCTCATTCTGGTGTACTTTCTGCAAGACTGATTTGGAAAGATAAAGGTGCAGCTCTGTTCAATTCTTATCAGATTTCAGATTGTACTAGAGATAATATTACCAAGAGGATTGTACCGTGTGCCCTACTAGATTTTCTTATGTCTCTTTGATTTTATGTTGTTGGCAAAATATTAGATCATAAAGGCAACTCAAGTAAAGCTAAGTCAAATACTTTTATGGAATAATAATTTAAAAGTATACAATTCAATTATTCTTTGATTTATTTTTTTACTGGCGTGTATGAATTCTTTGAACCTTTATCTACAAAAAATCTATTTAACACTTTTGAATTGGTTTAGAATAAACGTATAAAAACATGGTTGAAATATAAAAATTTAGACGATTTTGAACAAATTTGAAGTTTGCGGCCATTTTGTGAGCTTACCGTTAGAGATACGGAAAAAAAATCAAGAATACAATTTTGTTTAAAATCAAATTTGCTACCTGCAAAATCCTATTAGTTTTTAGATTCGTCTTACGGTTAAGCCGCAAACTGGCTTTGGAAAAACGCTTACACTGAGAGAAACGGTCCGGCCGCCATTTTTATTTTATTTAATTGGTTAAAAATGAAAAATGGAAAAAACCGTAATGTATACATGTCTCGGCCTAGGAATAAGGAACATTCATGCAAAAATCATCAAAATCGGTCAAGGCGTTTGGCCGTAATCGTGAGACAAACAGACACACAGACGATATGCCGAACGGTCGAGTTAAAACGGAGACCTCGCTTCGCTCGGTCAATTAAACGAAAATATAGAACTTGTGAATTGAAAAATGTGCTTTCTCATTTTTTGAAAACTGTCCAATTGCAAGGGTTTACAGACAAATTCATATCTAAGAAACTATATGAGTGACGAATGATTAGAAGATCGTGGTAGAAAGTTAATATCTTGACAAATCCTGTGGTGTCCTTATCTTCTTATCAAAATAAGTCTGTCTAACGATTGTGTGCCTTTAAAAAGACGTGACAAGTTTGAGTCATTTCCTTACGCATTCTAGCGCGGCATCAATATTGATTTAGGCAACTACAATTTTACAACGATGATTTCATATGTAAATATACTTTTTAGAAGAAATTTGTAAATACAAAAATTAAAGTTTAAACCATTTTATTTCCAATGGTTTTTGTTTTATTGAGATTTGATAATATTTAGTGGGTGAAATATGCGATATAAGTTGTGTTGAGCAGTCTGTCACTTAGACGGTTTAACAAAAATATACTAACCCAAATGCAGCCCCCACAGCCCCCTTGGATCCGCCAGTGCTTGATCCTAGGAAAGAAATTGCTTATGTTACGCCACCATCTTGATAGCCCTTTTTTTAAAACCTCTATAGGCGTATACACAATAGCAATAGCGAACAGTAGCAACACCACCTATAATACATATTGACTTAGCCAGTGGTATTGACTTGGCCAGTACTGTTTTATTGTAGTAAAGGTGCCGTCTATCGAAATTCTGTGCAGTACACGTTTGTGCGCGAACTTCCGTGCAGCACACTGTGCGTACAATGCTGCGAACATGCGCTGTCTTCGCTGTTCTGCACTGTTCGCGATCAAAAAATGTGCGAGCACAAAAGTTTCGAACTATTTAGGTTTCATTAACATAAACCAGTAACCATAAACATGACAACTGAAGAGGAGTTTTAGTTACTTCAGCTGGTTGTGTAATTTTGGGCAGTTTAACAAAAAGCGCAGAGCAAAACCACTCATGTGGATGCGGCCGTTCCTACATCAACGTGAATTGACAAAAACGTTCATGGAAGATTTGAAAATTATTGATCCTCTGAGTGGATTTAGACATTTTTTTTACGTATTTCTCGTCATGATTTTGAACATCTATTGAATTCTATAGGGCCCAAAATCGCTAAACAGTATCGCAGTCAAACCTTTCACCTAATTCTTTATTTGCATCGTGTTTTTTGTTGAGATTCTTGTAATCTACATGAGATGCATCCCATATTACTGGTCGAATTTCTATTTCGTTGATAAAATTAGTTATTTTTCGTTGGTCCACTCCATCCTTAATATGAATAGTTACGGGTACAAACAATTTACAATAAACAAAAACTGCGCACACAATGTTTTCGCTTCGAGAGCAGAATCTCAACTGGAGTGCGTATAAACTGTGCACGTACAGGGTAGTTTTATCCACCGGATAGAAGAGTACGCAAACAAGTTCGCGCACTTTCTGCCTAAATGCGCAAACAATTTGTGCATGTTCTATCAATACGATCCACTAAAGTAAACACACTGAGGCGCGCAGTGCAGAACTTGTGCGGCACTGTGGTGGATCAGCTCCTTAACGTTTATAAAAATGTACACGTAGACCTATCACTTTACCCACTAAAGCCTAACAACAAACCTGTTAAATTATGTTTGTTACTGTTCGTTGCAATACTCACACAATTTTATATAAAAACGATCATCTAAATACATAGGTACTAAGCTTTGATTATGGACCTTCTATATTCAAAGAAAGTATCGAAATCCATAAACAGAATCATTTAATTGCTTTGTTCGGCGAGGCTATACAATATCTCCTAAGAAGGTTTTAACATACGGTATGACATGAAGTGTTTTTAGAAGACACATTGCACTGGGAAAGTTAGCCCTTCTTGATTTGACTATACAGTATAATATATTAGAAAATTAATAGATGAAATAAGGAAAACATTTTTTGAGTGAAAAAACTCTTGAAGTCTAAGTATTTAGACCTAACCTGCATATATACTTACGAGCGGATGTTTAAAACACAAAAAATAAAACAGCTCAAACAAATTTTTGAGTACCTGGAGTAAAACGATGGTGATCTTAGGAATACGATGGAATGGCTATAAATTACATATTGCAATACAAAATCTTATTCTTTTTTCTACAACAATCATTAATCATCCTGGAACCTCAAATAATATTAATAATTTTAAAACTGAAGACTGTTTTTGTTTTGGTATATGACCAAACAAAAACAGCATTCGCAAGGCTTATATATTTTGTTTTTGAAATCTAAAGATGGATGGAAGTTGTGAATCAGAAAATTGAAATAAATCTACTTTTTTCTTTGGCTTTACAGTTAGTTAAATTGATTATGAAGCTCCATTGCTACGTATACGTATGAATTTGAGAGCGTATTAATCAGAGACAATAATACCAAGAGTATTAAGTTGGTATTAATAGATTCTTATTTGGAATCACAGATAAAAAACCGCGGTTCGGAGGGGTTTGATAATTTTTGTTTTTATGCTAATTTCTTAACGTTAATTT